>JZKD02S1651302.1:324139-349364 GCA_000966675.3 Picea glauca
AAGGTAAAAAGGTTAATTAATTAATTAAAGTGATTTAATTAATTAATTAAATATTAATAAAATGAAAGTCACTTTGGAGGGACAAGGTGAGCCAAAAGTATAAAGGAAAGGAAAGAGCCTCTTCTCATTCATTCATGTATGTTTATCTTTTGGATTTCTGGCTTCTAGCTAGTAAGCCCAGCATTGGGGGTTTTGAGGGTTTTGACTTAACAAACCCTAGAGGAAAATTCAGTGGTGAAAGGTTCCACCTATATTGTCCCAAGATTGGTATCGAGGATGCAATACTCTCCCACACCATTCTAGTTCCAGATCTACTCAGTTGCAGGAGGATTCTACATCAGTTGCATGTGCAGATAGAGAGAGGGCACACTAGTTGAGGGTTTCCAGCAAGAGGGGCGCACCATCCATTGAGGGAGGATTCATTGTAGCTAAGGAGGAGAGATTTTGAGGATTCCAAGTATTGGGTTTTCCTTGCAGGTGTCTTAGCATCATTCTTGGTGGTTCTCGGAGGAATTTCAATGACAGATTTATTTGTATTGATAGTGGGACGATTTCCCAAGAGGAGGGTGCACCATTATTTGGAGGGTAGCTAGATCTAAGGATCTAGCAGGTATTTTGATGATTTGAGCACTTGGGTGTTCATTGAAGTGCCCCGATCTATCATTCTAATGGATTGGTGGAGCTTTTGGAGGTCTCTAGGAGAGAGGTCAAATTATTAGGGTTTCATTCATTTAGTGGGGCACACCATTCAGAGGAGAAGTTCAGATCTACAGGGTTTGAGAGGTATATTGTAGATTAGAACACCTGAGTTGTTCTTGCCATCACCCGATATGCTGTTTGGCATCTTTCTTGAGGTGATTCGACATCTTTGGCACCAGGGCCGAATTGTTGAGGAGCTTCAGCGATCCAGCAGGGCGTGGCACCTTCCAGCTTGGGGGTTTAGCATTCTTACGACCCAGATCTATTGTATTCAATCTTCATTATATATCCAGCCTTTGGAGGCGTGTTGGAGTCTTCTATTGGAGCATTTTGTAGTAGCTCTATTGTTTATCTTCTTGGCCATCTGTTGAAAATTCCAGATCGACATCTTCATTGTAACAGGTTTCTCTATTTTATGAATAAAAACTATTTGAGGTGTTTTGGCTTGTCTATCATATTGCATATGGTTGAGGTATGTTCCATGGTTGTCTATTCTTGTTATTTGCTGCAAACATTCATATAAACACACCTAAACAAGTAATTCAACAAAGTGTTTGACGAAATACCACAACCAGAAAATTTTAAAAAGACACCAAAACCGTGATGATCCTTGCATAATGGCTTGGGATCATTATAGTGGTATCAGAGCTTAAATCCTGCAAACCTGAGGGGTCTTTATGGATAGTTGGAAGGAAATAGATAGGATATCCTTTGAGATATCATGTTTGGAGATCATGTATCACGGCCTTAGCGAGGAAACTAAGGCTATAATAACCTTTCCACAATATGCAGCCTATAGAAATCCGCATTGGAGCAAATGGGATATTTTAGAGGGGATAATCTTAGCAGATAAGAAGAGAAAAGAAGCAGCTAGATGGTGGGAAGAACAAAGAACTCCCACACCCAGTAGGAGCACACAAACTTGCCACTATTGCAAGGGGCTGTGGGAACTTGATCATAGGTGCAGGGGTAAGGATCAGGAGCGCATTATTGAGGCATGTCATGACAATGATGACGAGGTGTGTGAGGATGGAGTGATAGATGTGGATTCAGAGCAGTCAGATGATGACAATGACTCTTGCACAGGGGCTAGTGATAGTGACTCTACCTCAGAGGATAGTTATGATGACACTTGCACAGAGGCTAGTGATGCTTGCACGTTTGAGGAGGGTGATGACCTTTGTATAGTGGATAGGCAGCTGGATGGACAGGACGATAGCACCAGTGTACCAGCAGACATATCACATACCATTGATGTCTTTACGTCTCAACAGAGTGGTGACTCCAGTGAATAGTCACACGTGTTAACACCTAGAGGTGATGAGCTTCCTATGGGGGTCATGACACATCTGTCACTTGTTCAGACACCCATGATAGCCACGTCACATGAGGAGATGAATGGCACATCAAGTATGATGGATGAGCCTAGTGTGAGGGATGCACACCATGGACAGGTAGACCCACAGATGCAGGAGGAGGTACAAGATGTACAAATAGTTGACCCTACACATATGGATCAACATGAGGAGATTGAGTCATAGATTTTGGAGACTCCATTAGTTGAGAAACTGGTGGAGGATGACAGGTTGATGGAGCAGTTACTTCCAGGATCGGCCTGCAGTGATGAGGATGCACTCTTTAGCCGTCAGGATGATCATAGCACATGTCTGGATACATCCATATGGGATCCAGGCGTAGATGATAGTAGCAGGTTGAGTGCACAGGAGGATACAACTGCTCATACAGGATATAGTGTGATTCAGGGGGAGATAGCATCTAGTGATGGGGTGCAGTGGACATTTTAGCACGTTATCTTATGCAGAGAGTGTTTTTGGGGATTCCTGAGTTGACGCTAGTAGGACTAACACTTGCAGTGAGGGGTCTAAGATGACACCTCAGCATGACCATGATCAGGAGTCACACCACTTAGCAACACACTTGAGATTTAGTGAGGCTATGATCATGGCAACCACTAGAAGTATTGATGACATGCATGCAGTGATGTCAGATTACTATTGGAGAGAATCAATGGCACAGGGTAGCTCAGATGGAGGATTTTCCATGGATGATTTTCACACTCTCAGGGAGAGAGTGTCTATGATGAGGACTAACTACCAGCAGTTGTTGACAGACAGGGACTACCTACTTGGGATTGGAGAGTTGTACCACAGGGCCTTGAGGGGGCAGGAGTTGGAGGTAGACCGACTCACTCAAGAGTTGGTGAGCACTCAAGGATTCTTGAGAGGCACACAGACAGGCCTACAAGAATCAGAGTCTAGGACAGATGAGTCTCTTGAGGAGATCCATCAGAGATCCACTTCATCTATCTTAGTGGACACTCAGATGTATCAGTCAGTCATGTTGACAGAGGATGTTGATGATCTACCAGAGGAGTGCCAGTTGATGGGGGACACTTCCATTTGTATCTTGGGAGTGGTTGATCTCCATATAGATATTGATCCAGCCATACGCCCAGGATCTGTGATGCAACATGAGTTTGCGGGAGATGACAGGAGTATGCCAGAGCATACAGTGATGAGTGATAACTCACAGAGACATGCTGAGATGTATGATGGGATTCAGAGGGGTGTACTGCCTGGTAGGGAGGAGACACACTTAGGGGAGCATGCAGGTGCCACTCCTTTGCAGCAACATATGGTTATGAGATCTCACCTTCACCATTTCAGCAGTTGCCTAGGTGATGGGAGATGGAGATTGGTTTACCAATAGTTGGAGGAGTTGCCTCTGATTGTACCTGATGATTGGGGTTTAGTGATGACTACAGGCGAGAAGTTATCATGGATACCGATGGATGGGATTCTGGTTGAATCCTTGGGATTGAACAAAGCATGTGACACCTCCCAACCCTACAGTCAGCTGCAGATGTTTCTATTAGCCTATCCTGACACTTTTATCATAGACAACAACATGAGGAGGGATAGGCTATGGCTGAGGGCATGGAGGGTGAGTAGGCCAAGACTACATGACAGGAGTACTTTTACGGCATACAACAGGTCAGAGGTGGACCGTGTTAGACAGACAGTTGGGACTTGGTGCATGGTGGTGAGCGTCATGGGCCAGGTGGTAGCAGATGAGCACATAGGGATTTTGACAGTGATCGGTCTCACACAGGAGCAGTTAGAGGAGATTGGAAGTGATAAACTTCCAAGTTTTCCATGGGACTCAGGAGTCCATTTTGTTAGCACGATGTTCATGTTGACCCAGGTTATACCAGAGAGCCACACACTCCACCTTGGTTTGGATTGGAGTGGTTCTACAGGTACTTGTCCTATGGGGCGAGACCTTTTCTTCCACTTGATCATCATGATAGGGCATGGAGATGTTTGGATAGGTACTTCTTCTACAAAGATCCCTTTACAGATACAGTTTCTGGACAATAGGTCCAGTGGACATAGGTATTTCAGCTTTAGGATCCAGGAGAGGAGGATTCAGGATATATGCAGGGGGCAGATAGTCATGGACAGAGTAGTGCAGTGTCAACATGGTGATATTCAACAGAGGTTAGCATGGGACCTAGGGATTCCAGGGTTGAGCATTTCACTGACTGGGGCGATTGGACCTTTTCAGGGGAAAGTTGTTCTAACTTTGCATTTAGCTTCACTGTTGAGGGGAACACAATGCTTGAGGGTGTCTCACGGAGGTCTTGCAGTACCTCATGTTGGAATCATCATGTGCAGTTGATGGAGGTCGTGTGGATCTTGGTAGATATTGGGAGGATGGAATCATTCTGAGATGAGGCCATGTGTCATGTGCAGGAGATTCATAGGGTTGATATCTTTCAGGATTATGCTTTGTAGAGTATTGCAGTTCACTTCCTGATATGGGATCCAGGGGGTGGAGTGTACTATTATTCATCTTTGGATGGGTTCTACTATGTATCCCACAGGTGGACATGGGATCCTGGTATTTTATTTGAGATGATTTGGTTATTTCTTGAGTATAAACAATTTTCTAGGAGGGAGGACTGTAATGTCCCCACTTTGGGACATCATCACAGTGCAGAGGGTTATGATGACCAGAGTAGCCAGATGGAGGTTATAGTGAGTACAGGGGTTATTGAGAGGCATTGTGGGGTCCATCTTGCATTTCTCATCATATTCCATCATTATGAGCCATTCCACACAGGTTGGCTTTGGTTTCGTTGCATTCTGACGATTTCCATGATTTTGACTATTTTGAGCTATAAGTCAATGAAATTCACTGAAGAGGTCATTTTGGGCACATTACTTGGAGGAACCTATCAGTGTAATATCTCATTGGAATCGGGAGGAGCAACACTACAAGATGGGATGGCTAGAAGTGACTTTCAGTGGCTAGGGAAGCCACAAGGAGAGATAATGAGGTTTTCAAAGGTAAAAAGGTTAATTAATTAATTAAAGTGATTTAATTGATTAATTAAATATTAATAAAATGAAAGTCACTTTGGAGGGACAAGGTGAGACAAAAGTATAAAGGAAAGGAAAGCGCCTCTTCTCATTCATTCATGTATGTTTATCTTTTGGATTTCTAGCTTCTAGCTAGTAAGCCCATCATTGGGGGTTTTGAGGGTTTTGACTTAACAAACCCTAGAGGACGATTCGATGGTGAAATATTCCACCTATATTGTCCCAAGCTTGGTCTCAGGGATGTAATACTCCCCCACACCATTCTAGCTCCATATCTACTTAGTTGCAGGACGATTCTACATCAGTTGCATGTGCAGATAGAGAGAGGGCGCACCAGTTGAGGGTTTCCAGCAAGAGGGGCGCACCAGTTGAGCGTTTCCAGAAAGAGGGGCACACCATCCATTGAGGGAGGATTCATTCTAGCTGAGGAGAAGATATTTTGAGGATTCCAAGTATTGGGTTTTCCTTGCAGGTATCTTAGCATCATTCTTGGTGGTTCTTAGAGGCATTTCAATGGAAGATTTATTTGTATTGATAGTGGGACGATTTCCTAAGAGGAGGGCACACTATTATTTGGAGGTTAGGTAGATCTAAGGATCTAGCAGGTATTTTGATTATTTGAGAACTTGGGTATTCATTGCTGTGCTCCGATCTATCATTCTAGTGGATTGGTGGAGCTGTTGGAGGTCTTTAGGAGAGAGGTCGAATTATTAGGGTTTTAGTCATCCAGTGGGGCGCACCATTCAAAGGAGAAGTTCAGATCAGGTTTGAGAGGTATCTTGGAGATTCGAACACCTGGGTTGTTATTTCCATCACCTTATCTACTGTTTGGCATCTTTCTTGAGGTGATTGGACATCTTTGGCACCAGGGCTGAATTGTTGAGGAGCTTCAACGATCCAGCAGGGTGTGGCACCTTCCAGCTTGGGGGTTTAGCATTCTTATGGACCAGATATATTGTATTCAATATTCATTGTATATCCAGCCTTTGGAGGCATGTTGGAGTCCTCTATTGGAGCATTTTGTAGCAGCTCTATTGCTTATCTTCTTGGCCATCTGTTGAGCATTCCAGATCGACATCTTCATTGTAGCAGGTTTCTCTATTTTATGAATAAAAGCTATTTGAGGTGTTTTGTCTTGTCTATCATATTTCATATGGTTGAGGTATGTTCCATGGTTGTCTATTCTTCTTATTTGATGCAAACATTCATATAAACACACTTAAACAAGTAATTTAGCAAAGTTTTTGATGAAATACCACAACCAGAAAAAGTTTAAAAAGACACCAAAACCGTGATGATCCTTGCATAATGGCTTGGAATCATTACATAGTAGACAACAAGGATGAATACAGAAGCGTGGAATGTCCCAGATGGAGGGATCCGATTATACATCACCAAATAGAAGAGCATGCATGAATCAAGGATTAGGAGGGAACTAATCCTATGATCCATTGAAGATGAGGAAGTATATATCCATGGTAGCAACCATGAAAGGCAGTACATGTTCAGTTCGACCTTAGAAGAAGACTTCTTCGAAGAGAAGCCTTAAATTATCCTTGGTTGTCCATCCACATCCATGATCCAATGATTAAAGAAATAAATGGAATCCTTAGGGCATGGAATAGATAAGAAACTCCATGAACCCAAGAGCTAAAGAAAAACATAAGAAAGAACATGAAGATTCCAAGAAACAAGAGAATCCTGAACAACCATTCATTGTATCCAGAATCAAAAGATTACCAACCTGATATGGACTCACTAAAAGAAATCAATCAGAGGAACTGAAAGTTGTGATGAAGAACCGTGTATGAAAGACTTATGAATGAAAGCACTGTGAGATCGAAGACTAGAGGTTCTCCCATATGGAGGGAGAAGACTATGCCGATTACTTGTTCCAATAAACCAGACATACCTATACATGAGTGTTTATATCATCCGCAATATCCATGGGTTGGAGTTCTACATTAGATGAATGCAAAGAATGTTCTCCAGAGCAATTGAACAAAGAACATATGAAGAGAAACCTCAAGACTTTGAGGCATACCAGAAAGAGACCCTTGTATGAAGATGGAAGAAAATAACTTGGTGGAGAACCTCCAGTGCATAGCATAAGCATGGTGAAGATTTCCTATAACAAGATATTGTATCAAGATGACTACTCAGAATATCAAATCTCATGATGACAGAAGAAGTGCCACATGAATATGTTCTATTTTTCCAACAATGATATATTTTATTGATCAGAGCTACATGGAGCCTTCAAAGAAGACTAGTGCTCCAGAATGAAGTACATTTGAAATCAAGCATTACATTATCCGTGATGAAGTTCAAAAAGGAGAAAGAGGTTCTCCAATACATATCTCCACAGATGAGCAGATAAACAGACATCTTGGTAATGCTTCTGTCAAAGATAAAAGAGTTTGCCTACTCAAGTTGGAGCTCATGGAGATGACTTCCTTATTGAAAAAGGAAGAGATGATTCCCAGGTTGGGAGAGAGCACTGATATGTATTGACTTATGGACAGTCATTTTTCAGTTCGAAAAATGGTCCAGGATGGGCAGTTTCCTTTCCAGTTCGAAAAGTGGATTGAGATTTCTGACGAACAACAATTTCTCATTGTGGTTAACATGGGAAATTGTACAGATTGATGATGTATCATAGACAGTGACTTCCCATTGTGGTTAACATGGGGAGTGGTCTAGGGCAGTCTCTCTTCTTGAGGGTTACTCAAGAAGACTGGCCCACCTCATTGGAAAACAATTTCTTATTGTGGTTAACATGAGGAATGGTCCATTTTGGAGGTTGGGACAGGATAGTCTTTTCCTCTTGTGGTTAATAGAGGAAATGGTCTAGACAACCATTCCTTAGGGTTTATACATTCTCTCCAAGGTGTACATTGATTAGTGTAGGAGGAATGACCCAGGGTGGGGAATGATCCAGGCTCAACAATCAGGGACATGCATTCCTTAGGGTTTATACATTCTCTCTAGGGTGAACTTTGATTAGTGTAGGAAGAATGGCCCATGGTGGGGAATGGTCCAGGTTCAGAAGACAAGACAATTATTCTTCCTTGCTTGAGAAGAATAGTCCAGATATCTCATTGTTCTACTCTGAGGACAGATATTCTTTCACATCTCACAGATGTGAGTGAAATATTGGCCTAGATGATTCAGTTTATATCATAACATTGTTTCTGTGCAGGTTGATATCAGATGATTGTTATGAAGATTATATGATAGTAGATGTATACTACTGTGGTGGATGTGTTCCACTGTTTGTGACTATACATTTCTGATCAAGTACTTGTGTGTTACTTGGTGTGGTAGTGTACCACTAGATTGTAGTTATGTACTACTATGGATATACACAGATGTGTTCTAATTTGTTTCGATTGCCTTGAAGACTATCAACAGTATTGGAAATGATTATCAGTTAGATGGATAATCAAAGGACAAAGATTTCCCAGATGGAAAATGGTTCAGATCATTTACTCTTCTAGATTAGAAGAATGGCTCTTGTATCACTCTGTGAAGTGATCATCATGTATGATTACTGAGATAGAGTATGGTTTCGAGAGATGATGCAACTGATGAAACTGATGATGATGATGGTGCTCATGATCTAGTCATGATCTAGTCTATACAACTATGTTGATGCTACCGGGTGAATGGTATGTTTTTGTGCTCAAGACCATTACCTGTAATACCTCCTTATCTAGGAGGGAGTGTTGATATTATGGTATCTGTAGGAGGGATTTACATCCATGTGTAAACCTGATGAGGATAGAATACTTCGAGAAGCAAGAAGAAACCCTAATGAGTTGGCTAATAACCCTAGAAAACTTGTCGGCTCAAGAAGATAATTTATATTAGGTTATTAGTCTCCAAGAGAAGAAGTCGACCATAAATAATAATATATATTGAACAGACAGATATCCAGAATGAGAAGTCGACCCAGGAAGTTAGCCAGAATTAGTATAAATACAGGAGGCCAGTTCTCATTCTAGCAGGCAGTCTCAGAATTGCAAAGCAGCAACTTGTGCACATTGCAGTGCCCATTTTTGTGCGCAGGTTTGAGGAGAGATGTCGGTGTAGCTGCTGCAGCTAGGAGTTACGTTTTGGCTTGGAATATATCTTGGCTAGGGTTTGGACTATCTGATCAGCTCTCGTTGGTGCACTATCCTTGGGGAGATGTACGCTACCCTTTGTTTGGCTATCTAGCCTAGGGTTTGCTTCCAGAGTGATTCTTTGTCAAGGTTAAGGTGCTTGGAGGGTGGCTTCGGCCTATGGTTGGGTGAAAATAGAGATATTTTCAATGGTAAAATGAGCACATCCATTATATTCTAACAGCTTTGACCCACAATGACCTTCTTTTGAGTCTCCAAGATTGTTCTTCCTTCTCTAGGAAAGAATTCCTTGCTTCCTCCAATTCTTTGAGCTCCATAAATTAGGCGTCACTCATGGATCCTTCATCAATGAACTGGAAGAGATATTTAAGTTTCTCTTCAATTTTCACAATTTGCCTCTATATGCGAGCTTTGAAGACAAGGATCCAATTTTTAATGGCCCTTTTGACTCTAGCCAGGTTCTCCACAAAATGTTTCTTCAGAGGGAGAGAATTGAATATATTCAAAATCTTTGAGGAGTTTATGACCAAGGATGGGAAGTCTTCTTCGTCCATCCATACTTGATTGAATTTGAGCGAAGAGGGATCCATATCCATACTTCATTTTAATTTTAGAACAATAGGATGGTGGTATGAGATTCCACTTTCACTGACAGATGAATCGATGAGGAGACCTTCTTCCAAAAAATACTTAGTGGCTAAAAATCTATCCAACCTCTTCGCAACTGCTTCCTTTTCTGTCCTTTAGTTGCACCACATAGGAACAAAATTGAGAGACTCGATGTTAACCAAATGGTTTTTTGTCATGAAGGAAAAAAAGAACCTCTCTGCACATTCACCTTCAGGAATTCACCCTAAAACTCTATGTGTGAGAGAGTAAAATTCATGTCACCTCTCACTACTAAGATAGGGTCGTTGAAATCCCTTGCATTAGTCAATTCATTCCAATAATGAATAATTTTTTCATATGACCCATAAATGTTCAAAACTGAAAAATAAAAGCTAATGTATTTGACCTTCAACTTTAACGAAATGGTCGAGGGAAAAGATGTAGAGGAAATGGCCTTGCATGTAGAACCCCATCCCATAATTATATCCTCGAACATCCCGTCTGCATCTAGGTAAAAAAATTCCCAATTTTTTAACCACGAGTCGATAATTCCTCTAGCCTTGGTACCTGAACACATCGTCTCTTGCAACAGAAGAATATCCATATTAAGGCTCTGAATAAGCCTTTTGAGGGATAGATTTTTATGGGCACCAACCAACCCTCTCACATTGAAATAAAGGATGATCATCATAGGGAATAGTTAAGGGCACTCCCCACTCTAAGGGCTCTGGTGATAGAGTGTTTCTTTCCTCAAAGAATCTCCAACACAACCTTCGCTTGTGCCTTATGAAGGTGGGATTTTACGGGCACCAACCAACCCCCTTTCGATGGAGAGGATACCTTATGTCTCTCCTTAGACCTCAAATTAGAGGCCTTTCTCTTGGGAGAGACCAATGAATTTTTAGATGGTCTAACACCCTCTGCAGATAAATAATTGACAAATCATAGGCCTTTTGTAACATCTCATTTTTTATCCCTATGAAATAGAATGTATTATGTAAATGTGACTTAGGCTGGTGAGTCGGTAAAGTTGAAAAGGGGCCGAAGTGCCTAAAAATGTAATACATCTATATATATTAATAAAATACATCGTTGGCTGCAAGACAGACAAGGACAAGAGATAGGGGCTATGATTCCATGAGAGAGGGGGATAAAGGGGGTTAAGTATTTTATTATATTTTATTTACCCATTTTGGGTTTAATTGAGAAAAGCTATTACATGAGCTTCTTGGGGAGGCCATGTGGTTCCTGGTTCTTGTAATTATATAAACCATGTATGTGGGATGTTTGTTGTCGTTCTTTGTTATGGGTTAATCATTTCATTTTGAGAATTCCTCATTCACTCTTGCTAATTCATGTGCTCTTGGTTGGAGCATGGAAAATAATGGTTGAGGATGAGAGCCATGGTGAGATGACTATGAGGAATTACTGATCATTCCATGTTGTAATGGATGCCTATGGGCATGAATTTGATGGCAGTTCTGAATGAACTGTTCAAAATTGAGAATCCTTGGAGTTTCTAGCATGGATATTTCTAGACAAGTAGAACTAGATCCCTGAAGAGAAATGGAACAACCTAAGGGACTGGATGGAAAAGAAAGGGGTTCATCTCTTTAGGTTGTGCAGGTTGAAGGGGAAAGAGTGTTGGAAATTAGGATTGTTGTGTGGTTTGGAAAACTTGAGAGCTAATTAGCCAATTGTTGTGTGTTTTATATCTGGCCTAGGACTTGTCCTTGTGGATTCATATCCTTGGCTCGAGGGTGACCTGCTGTCGAGAATTGGAACAACAATGTGTATGGTTGGGAGAAACGTCCTTGGTATGCATCCAGTTGGTGATGGTTTAATTAAAAATAAGTGCTCTCTATGTTTTCCGTATATTTATATTCCGTTGTGTATTATTATTATCTTTGAGATTTATATTTATAATGTGCCTTCTTATTGGTTATTGTTGTGCATGGAACGTTGTTCCTTTCTTGGATGGTGTAGCATTAATCTTGATTATTTCATGTGTAGTTATTGCAATCTTTCATGCTTCTTTTCGAATTAATTATTATCAGAATTCGAGATCAATTTAGAAGTGAGTTTTTGAGGTAGCGTGTCCAGCATGTGTGTGGATAGGTATGTTATAGTTTGGTATCAGAGTTTCTAGTTGAAACACTTGACTAATATGGGCTAGAACGAGTGTGAAATTGAGAAATTCACTATGGCAGAGTTTGATCTGAGCGAAATTGGGGAAAAAATTTAGAGAGAAAGATCCCCAATTTTGTGGGCAGATTCAAGTTTTAATTAATTCAGATTGTCTAAGAAGTTTAACAGATTCAATATGTAGAGTTGTAGAGTTGAATTCGACCTTGAAGGTAAAAAAAAATGTATTTTAATGCCCTCTATAGAACGGGGGAGATTTCAGAGAATCAATAACCAAGATCGTGTTCAGTTTTGAAATCAGCGGCCCAAATTCGTTCTTGAAAAATTTAAAAATCCTAACATTTTCAAAAGTTAAAAAGTTACCAGATCGACAGATGAGATTCATTTCGGTGGTTTGGAAAATAAGGAAGATCGACGACCCATGGTCGTTTTTTTCCATTTGGGAAGTCAAAGGAGATCAATGGTCGAGATCAATTTGAGCGGGAGATCGATGACCCAAATTAACTTGGGTTTTGGCAAAAAATTGCTAAGTGTCAAAATTCGTAAACATAAATCTCCGATTGTTGAAAGTTGATGGTCGGGGGTCAGCATAATTTGGTGAAGTTTTCATTTTGTCATTATAAATATTCGATCATTAATGACTGATGGTTGGGGATTGGCAGAATTTGGAAAAGTTTTTAGTTCGTCAACATAAATCTCTGATCATCGACAACCGATGGTCGGGGATCAATGAGTTTGGCGAAGTGTTGAAGTTCTTCAGGAGATATCTTTAATCGCTGATGGCTGATGGATCAAGGACTGACGAATTTGGGTGAAGATTCATTTGAATGAAGGTAATCATTGACCGCCAATGGCTGATGGAGAAAGGAAGGTGATGACATGTCATGCCATGTCAACATCCACGTGTCATGTCATGTCAGCCCAGTTGCCACATCAATGAAAGAATGGCCAATCGTCGATGGTCGAGGTTTAGAGAGATTTGTAAACAATATTGTTTTTTCGGGGAATATGGCCGATGATCGGGCATCGACGATATTCGTGGGTGACTTTTGGTTTGCGGAGAAAAACGACCAATGGCCGATGGTTGGTGATTCAGCATAGGGTAGGTCGATGGGAAGGTTTGGTTCACATTTAGGAAATCACTGTTCCTCAATCGATGATCATCGATAGAAAGAATATCAGTGGTATATAATGCTTCTAATTTCGTATCAACGGTGCATATCACAATTAGGCAAAATTGTTCCATAGTTTCAAGAAAAGAAAAGAAGTCTGGAGCGATTTTCGTATTTTGGACATAACGGGAGTATATTAAGTCTGATTGGGATGAAACGCAAGGTTTTTCTCCGTAGAGAGGATATCTACAAAAGTGTCACAGAGGGTGATTGTTCAATTCTTCTTGGATTTGTTAGAAAATGCAAAATAGTGATTTTTAAAGATCTGGGTCCAGATCATTAGCAGGGGTCCAAATTAAGATGGAAATCTTGGGGAGATTCCAGAAAGAAGACACAAAAATCACCCATGAATGAACTAAATAAATACTAAGGGGATTGGAATGGGGATACTGAAATAGGCCAAAATCCACTATTTCGGGCCACTTTTTGTGGATTTTTGAGATTTTCAGAGGAAAAGTGACTCTAGATCACAAAACTACAAATTTGTTTTTAATAAACATTTTATATACACACTGAGACAAACAAATTTGGTTTATGAAATTTTTTCCAAGAGTTCACGGATTGTGAGATAGTCAATTTTGCTAAAAATTCTAAGTCTGGAAAAGGGGTGAAAAAGGACAAAGTTGTAGCTTCCATATTGATGTAGTTTTTGACTGGTATATCAGATTGGAAATTTGAGAGTTGACATGAATTCCTCGTTAATATTATTAATTATGTATCATATGAAAGTTTCTCTAGTTCATGATATATTTTCTTTTGAAGTTGGCATAAGTTGGCACTTCAATAAAATTACATCAGTGGAGAAATTACATAAAAATGATGAAAATGGTTTTTTCATGGAGACATAAATTTCAGCTTAGAAATTGGAATGAGGCATGAGTATAGTCGTTCGAAAGATTATTTATAGGATGATAACCTTGAATTGTTATATTTTGGAAAATGATGATATATTTCTTCATGAATTGAACAGAAAAAAAAAGAACATGTAGCATTGTTTGACAAATTTTTTATAATATGCACAATTCTAACAAAATGGATGCTTGCACATTTTAAAAAATTAGAAGTATGATAAGATAAATTAAAGCATAATATTGGATATTAGATTCATGGAAGCATGACATAACTTGTAGAAGTTGGTTGGGGCAATAAAGAGCTACATGGCAAGTAATGAAAAGTGGATAAAGAATTCAAGATGAGTGAAACTAAGGAATTATTATTCAGTTGCTACAGAGTTTTAATGAATTGCAAGGCACAAAAACAAAAGTCCTCACATAGGACATGAATTCAGCAGGTGAATTATTTCATTAATGGGTATAAAAAGGAAAATTAAGACTCCATAGACTTGAAGGTAGAGATGTGTAGATAACTGCAAGCTTGATGTTAAAGAAAACACAAAACTTAAGAGGTGATGTGTGAATCATATATATGTGCCAAGAATAGGAGTTCCAGGGAATGATTTTGTAACATCCCTCTCTTCCGAGCACATGTTATTGACTTATTCTTTGAGGACACTTGTGTGCAAGTGATCGGTTTCGGTATATGGATGTTTGCTTGCTTATGGATTCTTGTGATGATGTTGATGAATTTTGATGTTATGTTATTTGATATCTTTGTATTGACAGATGCTATTGATGAGTTTCCCCTGAGTGTGCAAGACATTTGATAGATTGAGGATGCCACTGGAATCAATGGACCTCCTTGGATTCCTGATCGAGTCAGAGAGTGCACTGTATTGGTTTGGGTGTTTTTATTTATTCATATGTGACATATGATCGGGTATATTATGATATTGTTTATGGATCATTGACAGTGTTTCGTTGATGGATGTAAGCTGACGATTTCTTGATAATCAGACTCACATAAGGAGTAAATGGGCCATGCACAACAACCAAATATTGAGGGTGAGGTGTGGCAACATCCCTGTCACAACCTACTAGCACTCTCGTCATCGCTCGAATTGTAGGTTAATGATTACCTAGTTCGAGAGACCCACGATGTTGTGAGGGAAGACTGAGACAATCGCTCACAAAGATTCTAAGGGGCGCACAATAAGGTATGGTCCTTATTCCTTAGAGGTCGTTAGTCTGTCACAAGGTCGCATGAATGGAGTATTCACTCCAAGTGTTGAAAAACTACCAAAAATAATCAAAGGAGAGTGACACTCTTGGAGCACGTAGTGCGTCTTGAAGGGCACATCACATAATTAAAAATTGAGTCAAAGGCGAGTGACACCCTTGGATCATGAAGTGCGTCTTGAAAGGCACGTTGTGTAATTAAAAATTGAGTCAAAGGTGAGTAACACTCTTGGAGTCCGTAGTGCGTCTTGAAGGGCATGTCACGTAATTAAAAATTGAGTCAAAGGGTGAGTGGCACCCTTGGAGTACAGAGTGCATCTTAAAGGGCACGTCATGGAATTAAACCTCGAGTCAATAAACCTAGGTTCCTTGAAAACAATAATTTGTTTTGACATTGATGGACTTAAAATAATTATTAAATGGGTAATTTTTATTAATTATAAAATCTCCTTAAAAATTCTAAGCCTAGTTTTAAAATTTGAGCTTAAGTCTAAAGTGGGTAAGAAGAATAAAACTAAATTATAAATTAAATAAATGGGGGATGAAAAAAAATCAAGTTAGGAATTAAAAGAGTAAAAATTATATCTAAAGATTTAATTATATAAATGTGTGCAAGAGAATACCAAATTGGATATTAAGATTAGAAAGGAAATAAATGTAAAAACAATGTGTAAGCATATAAATAAATCTAGAGTCTAGTTAACACTAATCTAACTAGACAAGAATCATATTTTAACTCAACACATATTTAGAAAGGTGTCAATCATAAATTGGGAATAAAGGAATAAAAGACAACTAGGAATGATTTAATGAGCACTTTTAGGAGATGTGAGGGAAATTGACTTGTAATTAAAATAAATTATGGAATTTTCTTGTGCAACTTATGGAGAGAGTGACAAGTGTATGGGGCAAATAATTATTAATTAAAAAAGTGAATTAAATGTGAAACTGGGAGTTTTCATTGAGGAAACTCCTATAAAACAAAAGGTCTGGATGAGAGTTGGGGGACACAGGTTATTGGTAAAGTTATGTTGCCGTAATTTTTTTGACTCGTTTTACTTTTGAGATTTGGAATACCCAGCTTGAGAGAGAGTGGTAGCTTGACCTTGCGAGGCAAGCTGGTAGCTAGATTATTCTCTGGTTTGTGTTCTTGGCCCCTTTGCGGCTCAGGGGGCTATGAGGGAAGAAGAGTACCCCTAGCGTTGGTTGGGAGGTACTGGTGATGTCACAACAATGGGAAAGCGGGAGCAAGGATGGATTCCAATTGCCAAAGAACATCAACAAGTCCATTTCACTGGATACGGTAACCTTATTTGAGTTTGCAGTGTATTGATTTTTTTTTATGGTACATATGGTAATGCTATCGCTGCATGTTTAATGGATTCTGGCCTTGATTCAACCATTTATTGATGGATTAAGTAATAAGGAATTTCTGGAATGAATGTTCCTCCAATTTCACTAAGTCTTGGAACTTCTTGTTCGCCCTCTACCTTGCCAATCCTTTCTCTCTGTTTTGTTTTTTTGTTCACTGCTACCTGGAAATTCCTAGGGAAATTGAAATCAACCATTAAATTATCACCTTAGACATATTTTAGTGGCGAATCCTTTTGGCGCTGCCTAAATTTGAAATCTATTCTTAATCCCCAGTTTGTTGCTATTCGAAAACCGTGTGTAGTTGATAGAAACCACAAAACGATGCCTTTCGATATTTTAGAGGCAATTTTACCTTTGGTCGTTGTCTTTGAATTTTCGACCAGAATTTAAATTCTAAGAAAATACCTAGAAAAATTAAACTCACCTTAGTCTCTATAGGTTCATAATGCTTTTGATCGAATTCCATTGTAAGTCTACTACTCTATTTGTAGCTACAAATTTTTTCGAGTAGGTTTTTCTGGATCCTTCTCATTCAAAACCAGTTCTTGTTCTAGAAATTTCTTGATGGCTCTAAAGTTTTGTTCGCTTACATGCTTAGGATATGTTGCTTATGTATAAGATAATGGAGACTGTCTTTAGATCTCTCTCTTGAAGGCTTGATACACTCTTTTTCCTTCTTTCATCGGTTACTGTTGGGAAGGGAGTCTACTGGGTAAATAGATTAATCCGATTTAACTCCTTGGTTCAAGGGTAGCACACAAAATTTTATTTAACTGTTAAATAAATTGCAAGGGAGAGATGTATGGTTCCCTTGGGAGGATTTTTCAAGTTCTCGGTATTAGCACTAGAAGTCACCTCCAGATTGTGTTCGAGGTAAGCCCAGTACCCATTAGATTTTTATGTCACAGGTTGGTTTTAAAGAGGTCAAATGGGCACACAGTCAAGATGATGTCATTTTAACTCAGAAAACTAGGCCAGAAATGCACAGGGAAGTGAGGGCCACAACTAACTTCATTCAGGAAAATGAGTTTAAATGTGAGCAGAGGGAAGACTTAATGAGAAAGGTGAATGAGACTGCTATGGGCATCATTCCTTCCAAAAACTCGGAGAAGAAAAGATCAGACTCAATATCCCTCTTGAGCTCAAGCTTCTGCACTACAATATGTCCAAACGACACATCAACAACAACATAATGATCAAACCTCCATCATCATGCAACTACAATGACTCAACTAGATCTTCCATGCCCGAGCCATCTAGTGTAATAGGGAAAATACAACACAAGGAACTGAGTAAAACTGATCACGATGTAGCTATAATCAAACCTACATTATAACAACATAACAATCCTCAGCTGGATCATCCATACCCGAGTGTTTCAACAAAACATGAACAAAGATATGGAAAGAAGCTGATTTCTATTAATCTGACAGTCTCAAATCAAAATACACAACCAGAGATTCATCAAAAAATTTACAATCGGGAGCCTAGCTCAATCATCGACCTTAACAAAATATCAAAATTGAGTATTTATACTCAGAACAACTCGCCACCACCAGGAGTGTGACCTAGCCACTACAATCAAGGCTTTGTGTCTGCACCATCTTCTGTCAAGCTACGCTTGCATCCTTTTGTTAGATGCAAGATCATATCAGTATGGGATTTGTAGGGAAATCCATCGATAGGGGAACTTTCGGCTGACAGTGTTCCTACACAACCGTCTTTCCATGCTTTCAATTTATGGGGCGAGACGAGGTTTCAACCACCTCTGCCATTTCCATTAACTACCTGCATTGGGATTAGGATGGAGCCTAACACCCATGAATGCTCCAAGAGACGTTCACGACTCATCCAAGTCAAGTCCAATGCTTGAAAACCACACAGATCCTTTGCTGAGACCGTTGCGGGCACTTTCGGCCTTTGGCACAGCTCTTATCCATTGCTCCACGTGACCTCGGGCCATGACCTTATGCATCGCCCATATGAAATTTTTGGATTTTCACCTGTCAGGAGTCTTCACTCCCCTTGATTTCAAATATCCCAATGTTCTGTCTCGAGAAATGACCCATCTAGATTGATGACCGTATTTTCTTTGATCTTGATGGCCAGGATCATTTCCTTGAACAGTCTCAGCCGCCCGCTGCTTGATAAGCACTTTCCCTTTCTTTATGGCCCTGCTTCCATATGACCACACGCTGTGATTGTGGGCCCAACTCTCAGGCGCGTCACGATTTCACATTTTGCAAAATCACGTTGTGCTGTATGCTCAAACCTCCGAGTCACGAAATTGCGATCTCTTGGATTAGGTTCCATGCATCCCCTTTGATCGGACGACCCAGATGAATATCGACATTTCTGGATCACGGACCATTGGGACCTCAGACCCTTGGCATTTTGGGACCTCGGGCCATTGGCATTTCAGGACCTCGGCTATCGACATTTTGGGACCTTGGCTATCGACACTTCTCACTTGAGCATTTTCGAAACGAATTTCTCCATGTTGATCATGTGCGACATGTCCTTCTGTAATAGACAACCCAGATCTCTTTGTGACTTCGCGTTTCACGAGTCCTCATGACTCTGCCTTTTGAATTTTCCACTCTGTGAGTCATCAAAATGTTGATTTGTTGCCACCTATCCCCCGCCTTCATACACCCTGAATTTGGATAAAATGCATATGGTGGGTTTTTAAACCCATTTTCTCGCATTTTCTTTGCCCAAGGGCCAAATCCTTAGGGAAAACACCCCCCTTACAACTATATGTGCTAACACTCGAGTTGACCGATTTTAGAATCAGGTCATTGATGCACATGGAACCTTGCAGTTTACTGAATTTCCTGGTGAAGTTCTTGGATCCTAACCTAGTTGTCTTCCT
The DNA here is from genome assembly GCA_000966675.3 of Picea glauca. Classification (NCBI taxonomy): domain Eukaryota; kingdom Viridiplantae; phylum Streptophyta; class Pinopsida; order Pinales; family Pinaceae; genus Picea; species Picea glauca. Next base: position 343,622 of record JZKD02S1651302.1, read on the forward strand.
TCAAAACTAACAGTAGGCTTACCTTTGTGCGAACCTATTTTTGGTGGTGCATTTCCTCCGGGGTACAAGAAGGGGAAATTATTGCGCTATGTGTGTTCACTCACCTTTCTGAAATAATCCGAATTGCCTGGTGTTGAAAAAAAAAAGGGAGATTTGGATGCTGTGTGATTCTTCCGTTCCTTGGGCGTGTGGCCTGGGAGGGGGTGATTCACATTGGGCTGGAAGTGTTAATCATGTCTCTCATACACTCTTTAATAACCCTTCAGAAATCATTGCATTTGTAGGTAATGATTGGATCTACCCTTACACCCTTAATGAATGTTAAGTGACAAGGTAAGATCCCTCTATCTCTTATTCAGGCTTGATCCTTTCGATTTATCATTTTTATGTCAGGATACACAAACTATCTCTTGAACATATCCTCTAATTATTTTTCACTTGAATTCCTCTTAGTCTTCTTGCCTTAGTGATGTAATTATGAGCATAAAAAATTTCCATCTTTCTTTAATATTTCCACGTAGTGAACTTCCTATAATCCTTGCACTTAGATATGAAGGAGGGTGAGATTTCAAAATTTATTCAAACTGTTGTTGACTCTTTTTATATATAGTAATATGGAATCCCTATAGTTCAATTGCGATTTGATTTCTTAATTTAAAAAAAAGGGTGCAAGATTTGTATAAACCCTTATTAGGTTGTAAGAGATATTTAGATATATTAGTATATATACAATTGAGCTATATGAGGACTGTTGGGGCTTTGCATGCTTGAAAATTAATGTTATAATATGATTAAATTACTCGTGCGCTATTAACTATGTGAATATATGATTGTTTTAAAAATCTATTTACCTTGCGCCATGAAATTTAATGTGATGAATGATTGGATATGTAATATGTTTACCTTGCACCATGAATTTAATGTGATGTATGATTTATTAGATTACCTTTGCGCCATGAAATTTAATGCGATGTATGATTGGATATGTAATTTTCTTACTCAACTCCATGAAAATAAAATTGATGGTTACTCTTACGACCTGAAATTAATTGATGTATGTAAGTTATAGCTGGACTCTTGATGGAATGCTTCAGGGATGGCTAATTGCATTCTTTAATTGATGTATGTATGTAATATAAATTGTTGCGCCATGAATAATTGATGCTTAAGTTGATTTAATAATCTAGTTGGATTTTGGCATGAGTGTTTAGTGGGAATTAGACACTTCCTTGTTCCTCAGAACAATCGCCATCCCTGTGACCTTAAATGGTTAAAACCAATTGGATCCTGGGCTTGAGCATTGCTTATGTGTCCTGGAAGTCCTAACCTTGCAGGGTAGGTTGGGCATGTGATATCTTTATGCCATCTTTATGTTATCCTTATGATCTTAATGTTATTGTTATGTTATCCCATGTTATCCTTGTGTTATATGATGACTATCTTTATGTGATGAGTTGAGCGATTAAAAGTATTGATTATTCCAGTTGATCGTGATGACTTGACCTTGCGTCACCATTCATGATGCTTATTGATTATGTGTCGTTATTAAAATATGATGATGTGTTGATTATATGTTTTTACTAAGTATGTTGATGTGTCGGTTGCAATGTTATTTGTTTATGGAGATGAGACATTTGCAATTCCTTTAATTATGATGTCGTTGATTTTGTGTTCCTATGATTTATATTGTTGACGTTAATTTCCTAATGTAAAAAACAAAATTACCTTTTATGCTTCACTTTCCTAGTCGTAATGGAGGGGATGTTACATATGGCATCAAAGTGGGTTCAACCTCATGACTTGGCATCATTATAACTTCCACTGTATTAAAAACTCGATTAATAATTTATCGCTAATATAATTGAATTGTGTCCCTGCAGGTAATCATGGTTAGAGGACATCATGAAGGTAGATGACATGGTGCTAGGGGAGGAGGCGCGACGCCTCCAGTAGAATCCATGCTAGAGGGGTCTATTAGCACTCTATAATTCCTAGAGGTTGTCAAGGGCATAAGAAATTGATAGAGGTAACTTACCAAAACCACTTTTGAAACTGGGATCTAGCCCTGCCAGTTTCAGAGAGGGATCTCTCTGTATGATTTAGATTTGTTTAGGTTTTAGATATTAGGCTAGTTAAGAAGATATGAATTTGTTTGTTTTCTTATAAAGAATTGCATTACACTTCCATTGGGATATGGGGTCTATATTAAATATTAAGATCATATGCATTTTTTATGAGGTTCCTTCATAGGGCGACATAGTGAGACTGCTGGATCTATTAGAATTAAATGTGATGAAAAAGATAGAACAGGTGAGAAGGTCAACCAAGCAAAGAAGAAATTAAGAATTACTTTACTTTATATTAGATGAATAACATGTATATCACTAAAAGACCAGAAATAGAGTGCACGAGACAAATTCTGTTCATTAACTTCCTTTTAATGATTAGAAACAGAAAACATAATGATTACAAAGAAAGATAAACATTAACAGAGAAAGATAAACATCACCAACATTCAAACACAAGAATCCCGTGAATAGCCTTTTTATTGTTGGTCGATCCTTTTGAAAAGATTACAAAAATAGCTCCTTGGGCGCAAAAATAAACCTTCAATATTTCAAAGTAAGAAGTATTTATACAAAAATTACATCTCATCCTGTCATTATTGACCAGGATATTGTGGAGGAAAAATCTAACTAACTAGATTACAATTTACAAAATAATAGGAATGTTGATGATCCGTTCGAATCCTTGGTGTTGATTACGAGGAAAGTAGTTGGTGATTCATCACTTTAACTTGACTGTCTTCTTCATGTTGACTCAGAAAATTCACTTGACTGTTACTCAAGTCAAGCACATAGGTCTTCCCACCTCTTTTGACTAGGGATGGAAACATTGAGTAACCTTCTGTATGTTTCGTCCATCTCAGTGTACTTGGAAAAAGTAGGCTTTGTGATGAAAATGTATTTTATCTCATGTTGGAAGCTCAGGTCCAACTATAGAGTTTCTAAGAAATCCTTGCCAGTAATGCTGCCTTGTATACCTGCAAATTTAGAACTATCTTTTGCTACTACAAGGATATTTTTCTTGTAGTCTGACAGAGTGATGAGCTTATCATTTATCACTAGTAGTCCTGGAAGCCCTTTCTTGTGCAGTGTGTCGACCTTGCTAAAAAATATCTGCACCCCAATGTCCATCGTCTGAGATTTCTCCTCTAGTTGTAACATCAATCCTTTCTTGGTCAAAACCTTCTTGACCTCAAGGATGGTCTCTATCCCATCTTCAGTTTCCAATGCCTCTAACTCCTCTTTGGTTTTGGAGTTTAAGAACCTGATGCAGGGATGATTTTAGGGGCTAAATTTCGCTCATGGGCTAATTTTCCATGGTTTTTCCAAAAACGAGATTTGTTATTTTAAAAACGATTCGCCCAAATTCTATAGGATAAAATTATTTTACCTTAAAAATCGCCAAAATATTATAAAAACTATATAAAATCCTTAGAAATTTAAATATTTTTACAAAAATATCGCCAATCATTTATAGTTGGCATATGAAGGATTAGTAAGATTCACCAAGGTTTCTACATTTTAAAATAAATTTCCATCCTTAAAATCATCCCTGACCTGATGATTTCAATGGCCTCTGTAGTCCTCTCTCCCAATTCTTCCCTTATTTTTTCAATTGCTTGTCTGGCTCTCTGTACCAGTTAATGTTGTTCAAACACAGTTTGTACGAGTGGCCATATCTCTGCCATTGAACTTCTCTTGTCTATCCAAATGTTTTCTTTGGCTTCAGATAATGTCTTTGCCATGACAATATCCTTCTGCAACTTTTGTATTTTTTGAGAGAGTCTTTGTGATTTGTGCATCTCTGTGTTGTAGCTGGACTGGAACATGGATTTCAACTTCTGGATGTTTTTAACCTCTTCTTTCAATATTTTAATTTATTCTCCTTGCATGGTCATGTCCTCCATTGACTTCACCAATTTATCAGAATCATATGGAACTTTCATTGGAATGGCTGACGGAATTTCTGCTATTGTGGCTTCTACTATACTAACTCCTGTGAGAGGAACTGCTTCCAGTGGGATGACCACCATCTGCATGCTCTGTTCTTTCTCTTTAACTAACTTATCTAGCTCAACCTCCATCTCCTTTATTTGTGCATTCTTCTCCATTATTAGTTTCAACATCTCCTCCTTGTGGCCTTCACTCTCAACCATTTCCTTTGCTTGTGAATCTTCAGTGGTTGGAAGTTTCTGTTGTTTCCTCAGAGATGCTATGCCATCACTTTTATTTTTCAGTAGTTCCTCGGCTACTTTGACATTGGATGGATCATAGCCAATTTTCAGTATTATCTCCTCTAGGGATTTGATCTTATTATCCTTGTCTAGAGAAGATATCGTTTCCATCTTCAACTGAGACTCGACATTGTTTAAAGACACCTGCAATTTTTCAGCAGTCAAGGATGTATTTGTCAAGGTGGAGAAACTCATCTCCCTTGTTTCTCTATGCATGTCCATTTGATTTGCTGGATGAACCTCTTTTACATCAAACTCAAATGATGCTTTTTTGTAATTAGAGGCTTTCTTGGGGTGAGTGTTGTGGGGTATTCTACCCTACGGACTAACAAGCTAGGGATTTAAACTTGTACGCACATCATGACCCTTAAGACATCACTTTTAACCTTCTACCCTAAATCTCAACCCCTTTTCTCATGCACACATGGGAAGAATCCACTAACCTGTTTATCGACGGTTGAAGTAGATCCTCYGTTGAGCCTTTATCCCCTTGCTGCTGCTGCTCCTTCCACAAAGCTTTCCTGCAATCAAGACAAAACTACGCATGCATGCTATTGATCTACTAGGGGGTTAGAGATTAAACACAAATCAAATAATGTAGATAAGACTCATGTATTCGGGACAGGAAAAGTATCTTTTTCATTAATCTCAATATGAACCAACTTACAATGATTTCAGAGATCGGCCATCGTTCCTCGATCCTGATCCTGGGATCCTCCTCTTCTTTGTCCTCCAACTGCTTTGCTTGAACTTCTCCTAAAGCTTGAGGAAAGGCTAAAGGGTTGGGACAATAATGGACTTGGCAATTTTGGCAGAGTTTCTTTGCTATGATTTTCCTCCTTTGAATAGTACCCCTACTCCTCCTTTTATAGGCTAGAAGGAGCTAGGGTTTTAGGCGAACTCTCGGCCATGCATGGCTGGGAGTTCCAGTTAACTGACAAAAAGCTCTTCGTCCCGGTGGAAACTTTCCTGATTTTCTGCTTTGTTAGGTAAACGCGGGCTGTAGTGGGTTAGCCCGCGGTCACCCACGTGCAGTAGAAGGCCAGCAAGTGGTCCACCGCACCCAATGAAAGGTTAGGGAGCGGGTTGCTTGGTTTAAGTGGTTTTTCAAGGTTTTATTCAGCATGGCTTTGGCTAGGAAGAGGCATGAGTTGGCTTGATGCCAGGTAAACCTGTGTGGTGCCTTTTAGGGTTATAACAGATGCCCCCTATTGTGTGAGGTCAGAAGAGCATCTGATGGCCGAAATACATTACCAATTCTTTACCAATCTGTACCGATATGCTGAATGAGTGAGCCCAAGAATCAGGAATCGGGAAGTGCCGTCTGCAAAAATATCAAATGTCTCACCGAGGCGGGCATACCCATGCTCGGGATAAATCAGAACCATGGCTACCAATCAAATAAACTGTAGATCCATGTCAAATAACTATAAAGAGTATCCG
>JZKD02S1651302.1:358752-377915 GCA_000966675.3 Picea glauca
GGGGGTGGTCTGATATCTACTGCAGACCATAGATTTGGGCATGCCTTGATCGACCGCTGAGATTTGTGCGTCCTTTAGCCACAAAGTGCCAAACTGTCAAATCACTATGGAACTTAGGAGAAACTTATATTTTGGGTAGCGCTAGCTCCCCCTTTCTCAATTTTTCACCAAGGGGTCAAAAACACATCAATTTAACTCAAACTAAAGGCATTAATCAACCTTTTGCAAACTTTTATTGAAATAGAACATGCTAGCCTAACATGCTAACATAGTTTATAATCTAATTACCTAGCACATTAACCCATCTTACACTGTTGGATCAATAATTACTCTAACCTAAAACATCTGGGCAAGATTAGATTGTTTGGACAAACTTATTCACTAACCTATCTAATTTGGCCAAGATTAGATTGTTTTAGCCAAATTTATTCACTATCCTATCTGCATAAATTTAAAAGGGTTTGATCATGGTTAGACAGTATGAATCAAACCAAGTTTATTTCATGGGGTTTTATCTTTTTTTTTATACCATCTTTTGATTTCTTTTCTTTCTTTTCTTTTTATTTTTGTAAATCATTTGCAGAATAAAACATTATTTACAATAAAACACAACTAGAGGAAGAGATTCTAATCACCAGGTGATCCTATGAAACATATGGTTATAACAGGGTCTATCCCCCAAGGAGAAGAACAAGTCATTGGACAGGAGCAAATTATTGTGGGGGATGTGGTTAGGTTGATGAGGTCCTTTCAGAGGACTTCATAGGCCTTGATTAAACATGTAGATAGAGATGACACCATGGAGCCTACACCCAAGAAGGGTCCACAACGTACCCCAGTCGTTACTGGTAGCATTCACAGAGAACTCGAGAAGGTCAAGTTTCCCGAGTTCTTGGGTACCACAGATGGCACAATCATCGAGGCATGGTTGGAGAACATGGTGATGTGATTTTCACTTCATGACTACACCTCCAACATGAAAGTCTGCATGGCAGTCTTTCATCTAAAGGGGAGTGCTCTTCTATGGTGGAAGACGCTCCTACCACAACTAAACATGGCCATCGAAGACATGTCATGGGAAATGTTCGAGGAGTGGTTCCGTGAGAGGTATTTGTCAGAGGAATTCATTGAGCATTAGCTCAATGAGTTCAACACTTTACAACAGGGTGGTCGTACGGTGCCTGAGTATGAGGCCCGTTTGATAGAGATGCTTAAGTATGCTCCACATCTGAACACCGAGAAGCTCAAGGTCAACAAGTTTGTGTTCAGAATTAATGTCGACATTTGAGTGAAAGTGAGGATCCTAATGCCTAAAACGTTGCACGATGCAGTCCATAAGGTCCTCATTGCTCAGGAAGATATGATCAACGGGGGTCAGAGCATGACTCCTGCGAGACCGATAGTACCGGTGACATATGGTGCACAACAACATAAGACACCAGCTAGACATTCATCTGGGTATCCAGGTACTTGAGAGGATCCACGTTCATGACACCACGATGATCGATCCCTCAACAGTGGAATCTAGATAGAGGAACACAAAACCAACAACAACGTCATCCACAACAGTAGCAGTTTAGGCCTGTTCAACAGAACAGACCAAGTTTTCAGGCTGGTGGGCCAACAACTTATACTTCGGGGACCAGGACTACTAGACTGAAGACCAGATGCTCGACTTGTAGAGAGCCACATCACCAGTGTGAATGTCCGGTTGAGAGCGCCATAACAGCTGGGTCATATAGAGAAACTATAGTAGGAGATTTGCACAAGGCCCACCAGATTCATGCCACAATGAATAACTGCCAGACCAAGCGCTAGTCTATTGTGCTCGAGATGTCAGGTATGATTGCTGACCAGAGCCTTAGTATTTTGATAGATCCTGATGCTACATAGAGATTTATTTCTGGTGCAACGCTAAAAATAATCAAGGTAAAGGCAGTCCAACATGACGAGTTTATCTAAGTGGAAATGGCTTTGGGAGCCAAGGAAATGGTTGGAGGAAAGGTTTTAGACTTTAGCCTCAAACTTGGAGATTTTTTAATGAAGGCCAACCTGTACGTCATGATTTTATGATCTTATGACGTCGTGATTGGTATGGACTGATTGGAATTGCATAAGGTGATACTCAACTATAAGATGAAACGGTTGAGTTTGACCGATGATGAGGGACAAAGACGAGTGATTGTAGGAAGAAACCAGGGAGTTTACTTAAGGTTCATTTCTTCCCTACAACTATGAAAGAGCATGCAAAATGGATGCAATATATATGCAATCCTAGCACTGAATGACAAGGGCATGGAGGAAGGATTAGAAAACCTTTCGGTAGTATGAGAGTTTGAGGACGTGTTCCCAGAAGAGTTACCAGGTTTTCCACCTGAAAGAGAGATGAAATTTACCATCGAATTAAAACGTGGAACTGAATCAATAGAAAGAATGCCTTATTGGATGTCGATCCCTGAGTTATAGTAGTTGAAAATGAAACTGAAGGACTTGTTGGACGTAGGACTTATACGTCCAAGTGTGTCATCTTGGGGTGCACCTGCTATTTTCATACATAAGAAGGATGGGTCGTGGAGACTCTGTATGGAACACCGTCAACTGAACAAGGAAACGATCAAGAACTAATATATGTTGCCAAGAATAGATGATTTTTTTGACCAAATTAAATGCGCGACGATGTTTTCAAAAGTCAAATTGAGATCGGGATATCACCATTTATGAATCAAAGAGGAAGACATTCCTAAGACCGCATTCAAGATGAGGTTCAGACATTATGAGTTTACCATTTGGAATGACAAATGCCCCAGGGGTATTCATGAGCTTGATAAATGGGGTGTTCCATGAAAAATTGGACAAGTTTGTTCAAGTATTCATTGACGACATATTGATATATTTTCGAACAACAGAAGAACATGATGAAAATTTGCACTTGGTACTATAGTGTTTACAAGAGAACAAATTATACGGGAAACTGTCGAAATGCTCTTTTTATCAATCAAGGATTCATTACTTAGAAGAAGGCTTCACTGTGGATCCAGTGAAGGTAGAAGCTATTATGGAATGTCCTAATCCAAAGAATGTTCTAGAAGTATGTAGTTTCATGGGATTAACTGGATATTATCGACGGTTTGTCGAAGGTTTTTCAAGTATAGCAAATGCGATCACGGAATCGCAGAAGAAAAACAAGAAGTTTGTATGGACCGAGAAATGGGCGGAAGCATTTCGAAGGCTCAAGGAGCTGTTGACGAAAAAGATGATACTAAAAGTCTCCGACATGGATGAGGACTTCTTGGTATGCATAGATGCATCCAAGGAGGGCTTAGGTAGAGTCTTGATGCAAGAAGGTCAAGTGATCACTTACATCTCAAGGAAGTTAAGAAATCATGAGGAGAACTACATGATGCACGATTTGGAGTTGCTGGCCATTGTGTATGCCCTGAGTGTGTGGAAGCACTACTTGATTAGATGAAAATTCAACCTGAAAACAGACCACTGTGGTTTGCAACACATTTTTACACAAAGTGACTTGAACGCGTAACAAAGGCGTTGGTCAGAACTTCTTAGTGAGTACGATTTTGAGATTTCCTACATAAAAGGAACAACGAACAAAGTGGGAAATGCATTGAGTCGGAGACCACACATATTTTCGGTCATACCTCTTTAGACGAATCTTTGAGAAAGGATTCTAAATTTACTGTGTGACGATGAATGGTATAAATAGGTTAAGGAAAATATTGGTTAAGACACCATGTTGGTACCAAAGTTTGAGGGATTTACATTGGAAAATGACAGTTTAATGAGGTATAATAATCAGATTTGCATACCGCCTAACAACGATTTGAGAATATTAATCTTAAACTAAGCTCATAGAGAAATGTACATGGCTTACCCAGGAGTCACGAAGATGAGGGCATAGCTTAATCTCTTATTCTTCTGGAAAGGAATGGAGGTGAACATAGTCAACTATGTGGCGAAATTTCTAGAATGTCAGCAAGTGAAGACTAAATATAGACATCTGACATGATTACTATAGCCACATGCTATTTCGAAGTTGAAATAGGAGGTCATTTCGATGGAGTTTATTATGGGATTGTCATTGACGACAAGGAGGCACGACTCGATTTTCGTGGTAGTTGACACTCTGATGAAGAGTGCACATTTTATCCCTGTGCATACAATGTATCAGGCACTAGACATAGCTAGAATTTTTATCAACGATATTTTGAGATTGCATGGCGTGCCTAAAAGGATCATATCCGATCGAGGATCAATGTTTACAACATATCACCCAGAGATAGACGAACAGACAAAAAAAATGAACCAAATCTTGGAATATATGTTGTGTATATATGTGATGGACCAACAAAGGCGTTGGGAAGAGTTCTTGCCACTGATAGAGTTTGCATTCAAAAATAACTATCAAAGCACCATTAAGATGGAACCATTCGAGTTTCTTTACGGGTGACTATGTCAGACGCCTTTGAGCTAGGATCGACTTGAGGATAGGGTTCTGGTAGGACCAGAAGTGATCCAAGAAATGGAAGAGAAAATGCAAACGATAAGACAAAGGATTAAAGAAGCACAAAATCAGAAGAAGAGTTATGTCGATGCACATTGTGTTGACCATAGTTATGAAGTTGGTGATCGAGTTTTCTTGCGGGTGAAACCGCACAAGAGTTTGATCTAGTTTGGAAAGGGTGTGAAATTCTCTATTAGGTTTGTGGGACCTTTCGAAGTTGTGGAAAAGAAAGGATTTGTGGCCTATCGACCAACATTTCCTGATTTTTTGAGGCGTATGCACGCTATTTTTCATGTATCTGTTTTGAGACATTATGTTAGTGATCTTACACATGTGATTGACATGAGTTCCTTGCAGGTCTCAGACGGGGGTGCACTCAAGGTGGAGCCAATCCGCATTTTGGACCATTGCATTTAATAACTACGACATCAAAGAATCGATCATATCAAGGTACAGTGGGACAATTGTAGTTCACACTCGGCTACCTGGGAGGATGTATATGATATGCGCCAATAGTTTCCATTTTTGTTTGATAATTAGACATTTAGATATTGTCAGATGCTTATTTATTGCATTTATATATTGTGAAACTCCAGGATGAAGTTCAAAACAAGAGGGGGGGGGGGGTGTATGTAACATCCCTCTCTTGCAAGCACATGTTATTGAATTATTCTTTGAGGACACTTGCGTGCAAGTGATCCCGTTTCAATATATGGATGTATGTTCGCTTATGGATTCTTGTGATGATGTTGATGGATTTTGATGTTATGTTATTTGATATCTTTGTATTGACAGATGTTATTGACGAGTTTCCCCTGATTCTGCAGGACACTTGACAGATTGAGGATGCCACTGACGTCAACAGAACTCCTTGGATTCCGGATCGAGTCAGGGAGTGGACTGTATTGGTTTGATTATTTTTATTTATGCATACGTGACATGTGATTGGGTATATTATAATGTTGTTTATGGATCATTGACAATGTTTTGTTGATGGATGTAGGATGACGATTGTTTTCTAATCAGACTCACATAAGGAGTAAAGGGGCCATACACATCAACCAAATATTGAGGGAGAGGTGTGGTTGCAGCCTTGTCACAACCTACTAGCACTCCCGTCGTGGCTCGAATTGTAGGTTAAAGATTACCTAGTTCGAGAGACCCATGATCTTGTGAGGGTAGATTGATACAGTCACTTACGAAGATTTTAAGGGGCACACAATAAGGAAGGGTCCTTATTCCTTAGAGGCCCTTAGTCTCTTACAAGGTCGTCTGAATGGAGTATTGACTCAAAGAGTTGGAAAACTACCAAAACCAGTCAAAGGCGAGTGGCACCCTTGGAGCACGTAGTGCGTCTTGAAGGGCACGTCGCGTAATTAAAAATTGAGTCAATGACGAGTGGCACCCTTGGAGCACGTAGTGCATCTTGAAGGGCACGTTGCATAATTAAAAATTGAGTCAAAGGAGAGTGACACCCTTGGAGCATGTAGTGCGTCTTGAAGGGAACGTCGCGTAATTAAAAATTGAGTCAAAGGGAGAGTGATACCCTTGTAGCATTGAGTGCATCTTAAAGGGCACGTCGTGGAATTAAAACTTGAGTCAATGAACCTAGGTGTGTATAAAGAAATAATTTGTTTTGACATTGTTGGACTTAAAATAATTATTGAATGGGTAATTTTTATTAATTATAAAATCTCCTTAAAAATTCCAAGCCTAGTTTAAAAATTTGAGCCTAAGTCTAAGGTGGGTAAGAAGACTAAAACTAAATTATAAATTAAATAAATAGGAGATGAAGAAAAAACAAGTTAGGATTTAAAAGAGTAAAAATTGTATCTAAAGATTTAATTATATAAATGTGTGCAACATAATACCAAATTGAAAAGTAAGATAAGAAAGAAAATAAATGTAAAAATAATATGTAAGCATAGAAAAGAATCTAGAGTTTAGTTAACACTAATCTAACTAGAGAAGAATTATATTTTAACTCAACATAAATTTAGAAAGGTGTCGGTCATAAATTGGGAATAAAGGAATAAAAGACAACTAGGAGTGATTTAAAAAGCACTTTTATGAAATGTGAGGGAAATTGACTTGTAATTAAAATAAATTATGGAATTTTCTTGTGTTGGAGAGGGTGACAAGTGTATGGGGAAAATAATTATTAATTAATTACTTAAAAAAATGAATTAAATGTGCAAGTGGGAGTTTGTCATTGAGGAAACTCCTATAAAAGAAAAGGTTTAGATGAGTGTTGGGGGACACATGTTATTGGTAAATTTATGCTGCCAAAATTTCTTTGACTGATTTTACTTGTGAGAGTTGAGATTCCTAGCTTGAGATTGAGTGGTAATTTGACCTTGCAAGACAAGCTGGGAGCTAGATTATTCTTTGTTTTGTGTGGGTTGCCCGTATTGACTTTTTTTTTTGGGGTACATATGGTAATGCGATCACTGTATGTTTAATGGATTCTGGCCTTGATTCGACCATTTATTGATGGATTGAGTAATAAGGAATTTCTGGAATGAATGTTCATCTAATTTCACTAAGTCTTGGAACTTCTTGTTCGCCCTCCACCTTGCCAGTCCTTTCTCTTTTGTTCGCTGCTACTTGGAAATTCCTGGGGAAATTGAAATCAACCATTAAATTACTGCCTTAGATATATTTTAGTGGCGAATCCTTTCGGCGTTGCCTAAATTCGAAATGCATTCTTAATCTCCAGTTCGCTGCTATTCGAATTCTGTGTGTCGTTGATAGAAACCACAAAACGCTGCCATTCGATATTTCAGAGGCAATTTTACCTTTGGTCGCTGCCTCTGAATTACCGGCTAGAATTTAAATTCTAAGAAAATAACCAGACAAATTAAACTCGCCTTTGATTGGATTCCATGTTCATAACCAGACATGTTCATAATGCTTTTGATTGGATTCCATGTTCATGTTCATAAACTCGCCTTACTCTAGTCGCAGCTACAAACTTTTCCGAGTAGGATTTTCCGGATCCTTCTCATTCAAAACCAGTTCTTGTTCCAGGAATTTCTTGATGGCTCTGAAGTTTTCTTCACTTACATGCTTAGGATATGTTGCTTACGTATAAGAGAATGGAGACTGTCTTTAGATCTCTCTCCTGTAGGCTCGATACCCTCTTTTTTTTCTTTCATCGGTTACTATTGGGAAGGGAGTCAGCCCGGTAAATAGATTAATCTGATTTAACTCCTTGGTTCAAGGGTAGCACGCAGAATTTGATTTAATTGTTAAATACATTGGATGAATGGCACCCTTGGGCGGATTTTTCGGGTTCTCGGGTTGATCGATTTTAGAATCAGGTCATTGCCGCGCATGGAACCTTGCAGTCTACTGAATTTGCCGATGAATTTCTTCGATCCTAACCCAGTTGTATTCCTTCAAAACCGACAGTAGGCTTAGCTTTGTGCGAACCTGTTTTTGGCTGTGCATTTCCTCTGGGGTATGAGAAGCGGAAATTATTGCGCTGTGTGTGTTCGCTCACCTTTCCGAAATAATCCGAATTGCCGGGTGTTGGAAAAATAAAAGGAAGAGTTGGATGTTGTCTGATTCTTCCTTTCCTGGGAGGGGGTGATGCGCATTGGGCTGGAACCGTTAATCATGTCCCTTCTACACTCTATAATAACCCTTCAAAAATCATTGCATTCGTAGGTAATGATTGGATCTATCACTTATTCAGGCTTGATCCTTTCAATTTATCGTTTTTACATCACGATACGCAAACCAACTCTTGAACGTCTCCTCTAATTATTTTTCGGTTGAATTCCTATTAGTCCTCTTGCCTTAGCGTTGTAATTCTGGGCATAAAACTTTTCCATCTTGCTTTAATATTGCCACGTAGTGAACTTCCTATAATCCTTGCACTTAGATATGAAGGAGGGTGGGATTTCAAAATTTATTCAAGTTGTTGTTGACTCTTTTTATATATAGTAATCACTTATCTTCTTAAGGTCAGATAGACCAATTAGGTCTTAGTGGACGTTAATCATCATCATCATCATCATCAATATGGAATCCCTACATTTCAGTTGTGATTTGATTTCTTACTTTAAAAAAAAGGGTGCAAGGTTTGTATAAACCCTTATTAGGTTGTAAGAGATATTTAGATATATTAGTATATATACAGTTGAGCTATATGAGGACTATTGGGGCTCAACACGCTTGCAAATTAATGTTATAATATGATTAGATTACTTGTGTGCCATTAACTGTGTGAATATATATGATTGTTTTAGAAATCTATTTACCTTGTGCCATGAAATTTAATGCAATGAATGATTGGATATGTAATCTGTTTATCTTGCGCCATGAATTTAATGTGATGTATGATTGATTAAATTACCTTTGCGCAATGAAATTTAATGCAATGTATGATTGAATGTGTAATTTTCTTACTCAACGCCATGAAAATAAAATAGATGGTTACTCTTGTGCCCTGGAATTAATTGATGTATGTAAGTTATAGTTGGACTCTTGATGGAATGCTTCAGGGATGGCTAATTGCATTATTTAATTAACGTATGTATGTAATATAAATTGTTGCGCCATGAATAATTGATGTTTAAGTTGATTTAATAATGTAGTTGTATTTCGGCAAGATTGTTTAGTGGGAATTAAACACTTCCTTGTTCTCCAAAATAGTCGCCATCCTTGAGACCCTAAATGGTCAAAATCAATTGGATCCCGGGCTTGAGTGTTTCTTATGTGTCCTAGAGGTCCGAACCTTGCAGGGTAGGTTGGGCGGGTAGTATCTTTATGCCATCTTTATGTTATGCTTATGATCTTCATGTTATCGTTATGTTATCTCATGTTATCCTTGTGTTATCTAATGACTATCTTTATGTGATGAGTTGAGCGATTAAAAGTATTGATGATTCCAGTTGATCATGATGAGTTTATCTTATGATGCATAAATGTTGAAGGGAATTAAGGTAAGATTTCCCTGAGTTAATTTTTCTATATTTAAATTGATATGTAATGGCTGAAGGCCTAGAGTATGTAAATGTTGTTGATACTAGAATGCATTTATATAAAATTTAGTTGCATATTGTGTTATGATTGGTTATGGGATCATAGCCGAGTTAATTAAGGAGACATACTCCTTCTATAACAATGAATAGCCATAGGGATAGTCATGCGTGAAACGATGATATGGTTGGATATGGAAGGGATATAGTGATATGTGGGTGCTCAATGGTATCTAATGTATATCTGATGTTTGTATTGGAACCTCTTTTCCTCAGGAACAGACTAATTAGACATGTGTTGTAGAATCGATGAAAGCAAATGAAAAAAGCAGGGAGAGAAAACCAATCAAATTGCTAGAAGAGCGTCTTGAAGTTCAATATGATGGCGCTGAAAAATAGATTGAGGGGCCATGATTGCAGTAGCAATGTACCATTGATGGAAAAGGGTACCAGAGCCACCCACGGGCCGAGTTGAGTTCACGCAGGGTTAAGAGCTGGAGATAACGCCATGAGCATATGACTAAACATCAAGCACAACAAGAGAATCTCCACGAAATATAAAGGGAGTGCAAATATTTGAAAGGGTGACATGGGGGGAAGGGAGGGGGGCACGTAGACTGAAGAAGGGAGCCACGTTTTGAGGAGGGGGGGCCATACGGGCTAAGGGGAGGGGAGGAGGTGAGGGCGGGCAGAGGGGAGAGGTGGAGGGGAAGAGGGGGTGCGGGTGACGAGAGGGAGAGGGGAAGGGGGGTAGGAGAGTAGTTGAGTTTGAAGGGAAAAGGTCCTGGTTAGTGAGGGGGAGACAACGAAAACATAGAAAGTTAGGGGAGCCAATCATAAGAGAAGATTTGATTTATAACGAGGTGGCCCTATTCTAAAGATTTCGTTGCTTTGGCTAAGTGGTCGACTTCTAAGTTTTGAGAGCAGAGAATATGGAAATAGTGTACTTTAATGACAAGTTGTTTCAGGAAATTTATTCGTGAGCAGAGGCTACTAGAAGAATGAGATGTAGAATTTGAGGGGCCATGAAGATATCTTATGACTATTTCAGAATTCTCTAAGACCACTAGAGTTTGGATACTTCATGAATGTGCAATTTTTAATCCCATATACACTGCTAGAGTTTCTGCTCTTTTATTGGTGTTTTTCCCCAATCCCTAGGAAAAATCAACTACCATTTGTCCATTGGAGTCATAGATGACTCCCCCCATACCTGCCACCCCTAGAGTTGTTGAGAATGTTACAAGTGATATTAAAGTGATTATTAAATGCATTTTGGTGAATGCATGTATATATTATATGGCATATAAATGATTATGCTAACAACTGGAATGATGTGAGTTATTCTAACTCATAAAGTTCAAAACACTTCAAGAGTTGTTAGATATTGCAACGCGAAAGTTGCAGGTTAAAGTAGCTACATAAGGATAAATTATAGAAAATCTCTCTTGAGGGGACATCGTAATAAAAATATATCTAGATAGAAGAAAGAAAAAATTGGCTAATAATACATGTGTAGATAATGATGGATTCATTCTAGTTAATAGTTGGATTAATGGAAGTGATTGAATTGTTGTTGTAAACAATTATGAGATCACTTTGTGAATTTTTGTAATTGTTGCCATGAAAATATACACATGCATGATACTGATAACTTGTTTGGCTGAGTGAAGGTTGAGGAAAATTGCAGGTGGAGTGGTCTTGGATATGGAAATAATGTAATCCCATAAGGAAGATTATTCTCTACTATTGGAAGAACCAAACATTATGCACTATAAGGAAAATAAATTTTAGCAGAGGTTATAGTGGAGGTTTCTAATGTTACAAAATTGACAAAAATTGTCAAAAAAACATCTGCTACAACATCTTTTATTGATAGAGGATGTTTTTGCGGATACTATATCAGAAGTTGATTATAACTAAAAAATATGGGTAGCTGGAGGTGTTAGCGAATGTTTACAAATTGGTGCATTTGTATAATTCACAAGCACCGATGCGTACATACACCTACAACATCGTTGATGTCCACTTAACTTCAAGCACCAGGGCAGTAAATATGAAAGCACCGGGGTAGTAAAATATTTAAGCATCGAGGCGTTTGTCTTATATGCATCGGGGCTTTAACATCAAAACACACTGGGAGAGTTAAATATAATTAAGCACCAGAGATTTCTACATAGAAAACATCATTGCATTATTAATAACAAGGCACTGATGCTGTATAAAATAATATGCACCGGTGCGTTACATGGAAAAATGCCTCGGTGCATTAAAAATCGAAAGCACCGGTTCTTTTCAGTAACAAACAAGTCTCGGTGCTTATCAATATCACAATAGTGTCAATGCGTATCAATAACACATACACATAGGTTCTTCGTATAAGATTAATGCACCGATGGCCAAATATTTAATATAATTTTTTGGTATTTGTTAGCACTCTGTAAATTTCCAAGAGGTTGTTAGGAAGAAGAAATCTACGAGAGGTAACTTTATCCAACCGCTTTTGAAGCTGGGATCTAGCCCTTCCAACTTCAGAGAGGGATCTCTCTATATGATTTAGCTATGTTTCAAATTTTAAATATTAGGCTAGGTAAATAAATAGGTCAGTTTTGTTATCGTAGTGTTTGTTGAGTTGGTTGAGACAGTCTACACATCCGTTGGGCTATGGGGTCTGTGTCTTGAATAAATCATGAAATCCAAACCAGAAACGCAAAGGAAAACTTTCACAGGGAGAGATAATATAATCACTAGATTCTTCGATAGTATAAATGGGGTATAGCAGAAAAGACGAGAAAGATAATTTCAACAAAGAAGCAGTTAAGAATTTCTTTATTGAAAAATCAGAAGATAAAACACTAAAATCCTTTGAGTCAGAAACAGGGTATACGAGATAAATCTTGCAACATTCGTTACTTCTAAAGATTAGATTTAGAAAACAGTATGATAACAAAGTGAGAATAACATTCAACTTAGAGAGAAAAACATCACCAGTGAATACACACAAGAATCCTGTAAAAGTGCTTCTTTGTATTAATGGAATATCTCTTCAAAAATATTACAGTCTGATAGCTTCAGGGTGTGAAGATCAACAACCCTCAATACTTCGAAAGATGAAGTATTTATAACTCAAATTACAAACGATCCTATCATTAATGACCAGGATGTGCTAAATCTATTTTTAGCCTAACTAACTTAACAAATTGCATAAATTTAGGAACTGCTTGATGATGTGGTGTAATTGCATGCTGATTTCTGGGTGGGCCATTGATGAAGCCTCTGCACGAACTCATCTGACTGGACAAATGACTGGATTGGGATAGCTCATCTGCTACTAGTTCAGATCACAGAGTTCCTCCCATCGAAGATGACTGGGCACGTTGACTTTGAGTAGCCTTTGATACACTTCGTCCATTTCTGTGTACTTGGCGAAGGTAGGTTTGGTGACGAAGATGTATCGAATCTCATGTTGAATACTGATGTTCCACTGAAGTGCATCTAGAAATTCCTTGCTAGTGATGCTACCTTGAATTCTTGCAAACTTTGAACTGTCCTTAGCCACATCGGTTAGTCTCTTCTTGTAGTCTGGGAGTGTCATCAATTTATCATTGATTACCTTCAGACTAGGTAGACTTTTCTTCTGTAGAGCCTCAATCTTACTAAAGAATCTTTGTACCCCTAGGTCCATGGCCTGAACCTTTTCTTCCAGCTGAAGCATTAATCCTCTCTTGGTCAAAACTCTTTTGACCTCAAGGATGGTCTCTGTTCTGTCTTCAATTTTCAGCTCTTCCAGCTCTTCCCTGGTCTTAGAATTTAGGAACTTGATGATCTCGTTCGCCTGTGTTGGAATCTCTCCCAATTCTGATCTGATCTTCTTAATGGCCTGTTTGCTTCTCTGCACCAATTCATTCTGCTCAAACATGATCTGTATCATGGGCCAAATCTCGTTCATGGACTTGGTGATGTCTGTCCATACACTTTCTTTTACCTCAGGCAAAGTTTTTCCTTCCACTGTTTGCTTCCAGAGCTGTTGTAACTCTTGTTTGAGCTGATCTGTCACCTGCTTTTCCTTGGAGAAGCTGATCTGGAAGGAAGATTTGAGTTCCTGAAGGTTCTCAATCTCCTTTTTGAGCCTGTTGATCTCTATCTCTTGCAGGTTCATCTTTTCCATAGACTCATCCAAGTCGGCTATCTTTTCCAGGGATGTCAGTGGAGTAGTAGATGGGACTTCTGTCACTGATGCTGTGCTTACTCCCGAAATTGGAATGGCACTCAATGGAATGAATTCCATTGGCTTCAGTTGCTCTTTCTCTTTTACTAGCTTCTCCATCTTAGCTTCCATTTCCTTTAGCTGTGCATTCTGCTCCATGAGTAGCTTGAGCATTTCATCTTTCTCTCCTTCTTTCTCTGCTATTTCCTTCGCCTATGAATCCTCTGTGGGTGGGAGTTTCAATTGTTTCCTTAAGGAATCTATGTCAACATTCTTATTTTTAATCATCTCCTCAGTTGATTTCACGTTCGAAGGATTGTAACCGATCTTGAGGACCAGTTCCTCCAAAGTCTTGATCCTATTGTCCTTGGAAAAGGACGATATCTTTTCTAACTTCAGTTGTGTTTGAACATTGTTCAGGGACACTTGCAATTTGGACGCAGTAGTGGAAGCATGCGCCAGCGTATAAAAGACCATTTCCCCTGTCTTCTTGTGGAGATCCATCTGATGAGCTAGATGCACATCCTTCGTCTAGATTTCGAAGGTGGCCCTTTTGTAATCAATGATCACCTTTGGATCTGGCACCTGTGCAGTCGACGTCTGCTTCCAGAACTAGGCACAAGTGCTGTTGGTCAGGGTCTGGCTTCTTTTCTTGATCAGCTCATATTTTTCAAAGATACTCAGCTTCGGCCCTACCTTGCCTGGTAGGGTGGTCGACAGAGAATCTGTAGCTTCCTTCGGCAATGCTGAGGTTATGACACGCGAGAGGCTTGCACTGAGGGGTGGCCTATTAACCTTGGTCACTATAGTAGACGGGGCTTCTTTTTCTCCAGTTGGCCTAGTAACTGAAATAGTCTTAGGCCTCTTGGTATGCAGCTAGAATTCTTCTAACGATACCTCAGTGACAGGCAGAGATAAATCTTGCCTAGGCCTTTTCTCTTTTGGGACCTGTGGCATGGTTGTTTGTGATACAGTGGTCGGGGGATCCTGCTGTTCTACTTCGACCAATGTGTTAGGCTCCCATACTGTCTGGTTTGCAAATTTCTCAACTTCAGGCCTAGACTCATGGGCATATGGTATGTTCTTGTTTTTCACCCTCATCTCGAAGATGATCCCACATGGATCGTAATGCCATGGGAAACCCATGAAGAACTTCATTTCCTTCAGCAACCTGTCTGCTTCTTCCCTAGCGCCATGATTGTTGCAGATGAAGGAGCCAATCTGCCCTTTTATTCTGAGCTGTTGCTTTTTCTTCAGTGACACAAAATGGATATCATCGAAATTTATTATCCGCCTTATATATTCCAAAGAAAAAATTCTAACAGGCAGGTACTTGGGCAGCTTATACGGTGCCAAATCGCACCCGTATACTCTGATCTCGGTGTAATCTTGGTACAAATACCAATCCCCCATCTTGGTGTGATCCAAAAGATGCAGGATCCTCTGAACTTCATCATTTATCCAAGGCTCGGGCCTGCCGCTAAGCATACTCACCACTGGGTGGTAGAATTGATCGATGAACTCCTTGAAACTGAAATCTGTGGAGTTGTGTTTGAGCAAGGAGGTCCATGCTGTCACTGCCTAGGGTCTACCATCTCCATCCATCTTCTGCATCGAAAAAATGAATTTGTCCACTTGGAAGAAGACGAACAAGTATGCCAGTCTGGACGAGTATCGGAACATGCCTTCCATGGATAAATTCACGAACTGTTCATGAATATTGTTCGCCAGGAATGTGTTGAAGTTGAACTAGGTGGTGGGCTTCTCATCGGTAGAGAAGATGGATAAAAATCTCAGAATGGGTTCATCTATCCACTGATCTAAATAGTATCCTAACAAGGCACAAAGGGATGAGATGATCTGGTTTCCTTTAGTCGAGAACATGGAAGAAGGATAAGGAGGATTTGTGGAGGGAAATTGAGCGGATGGGGGGAGGAAAAGCTCGAATATTTGAGCTCTTTGGGGGAAGGTCATTTTCTGGTATAATTCTGTAAGAATTTCCAGGTTGAAGGGTGATGCAGAGTAAGCTTGGGGGATTTGCATCATTTGGTCGATGGATTCGGGCGTGATGAGGAACAAAATTTCTCCAGAAGTGGAAACGACGACTCGTTGCTCGGGAATGTAGTGGGCTTGGCACTTGAGGGAAAATTCTGGAAAATGATGAATCTGGGGAAAAAGATATAGGGGTAAATTGGACTCCCAGAGTCCAACTTCGTCACTCTGGTCCAAGAAAACTTCCTTGAGCCACGACTGAAGGTCTGCGAAATCAAAATTGCACTTTGTATCTACGATTAAGCAGTCTTTGTCGACCAGTGGGATTCTGTCAAGGTCGACATGAGGCAGGAGAAATGGATTCTCCTCTGCTCTTCTTATACTTGTTTGGACTTTGGCGCCATTACTGCAACAGTACCTGTAAGAAAAACAACATTAGTGGGGTGGCTGCTGGTGGGGGCAACTGACTGTAACGGAGGATAAAACAGTGTAAATCTCTCTGGTGCGATGCGTGGGTAAATGGTGAAAATAGGAAGAAAAGGGTAGTTTTGAGTAAATGTGTGTCCGTTGGGCGTGGGAGACAAGTCAGCTGGTTAATGGATAGGTCATCCAGTAATAAATGGCCAACGGATCACTTAGAGTGTGAGATGGCAGGTGATAGTGATTGAGGGATACGGATGAGTGACGTGGCGGCTACCGATTGGAGTAAAGGTCATAGTGAGGGGGATTTCCACGAGCGAATGGGGGGAAGGACTGACAACAGTTATCGGACGTGACTATTTCAGGAAAGGTGGATGATGAAATCAGGGGGTGAAGAAGGTGTGTCAGTCCATAGGAGGCGATGGGACTCGGGACCGATAGATCGATGCCACGTATAGACAGGGGTCCGCCAGAGAAATGATCCCATTCCAGACCCCCCCCCCCCTCAGTTAAAAGCATATCAATCGGGGGGGTCTGAAAAAAACATGGAGCCGTTGATCTGCGCGCTTGCTTCTTGGCTGCAGATCTATGCGTGTCATTTATCACACATTCCAGACCCCCCCCCTCCATTAAAGGTAGAACGGATGGGGGGGTTTGGAATCCAACATTGATCGTAGATTTGCGCGGTTGATCCTGAGCCGTCCAGATATGCACGGGTCTTATTTGTAATTCCAGACCCCCTCCCCCTCTGTTAAAGATAGAACGGTCGGGGGGGTTCGGAAAGATCTGTCCACCGTAGATTTGGGCACAGTCATCTGGACCGCTGATATATGAACGAAACATAAGTGAGGGTGTGGAAAATACATGCGTCGAGGAAACTTAGGATAAGTGCATTTCACGGGTTTTTCCAAGGCTTTTCCTGTATACACCACCATGGGGCTTGACCAACACCACTTTTAAGCATCTGAAACATGGTGCAACATTTATCATCAAACTGGTTCTTATTGAAATAAAGCAATAAAGCAACTAGCCTATATTCTAACCTAGCTTCCTATGACAATTAACCTAGATTAGACTGTTGGGTTAAGAATTTACTCTACCCTGGGGCTATCTGACCAAGATTAGACAGTTTGGCCAGATTTATTCACTAATCTAACCTAGACACTTTGGCTAAGATTAAACTGTTTAGCCAAACTCATTCGCTAACCCTATCAACATCAATTTAAAAAGAACTTGGCCATGCTTGAAAGGTATGGACCAGGTTACTATTATTGCCTGGGGCCTTTTATTGAAATTCTTTATGCCCTCTTTTCTTTTCTTTTTCTTTTTTATTTCTTTTTCTTTTCTTTTCTTTTCTTTCTTTTTTCTTTTTCAAATTATTTGTAGAATGAAAAATCATTTGTCAACAAACACTAGAGACAGATAATATTCCAGTCACTAGTTGATCCTATAACTTATAGGGTGATAACAGTATTAAATTAACATTGAAGCTAGTATGAATTGATTACATAAAAACATTGATGAAAATTTCATATGAAATGCACCGGTGAGTTTTAATATTAAATGCACCAATGAGATTAATAATTAAAATACACCGAGAAACATCGACCTGTGATAGTGCAATTATTATTATTTTATAATTCCATTATTTATCAAAAAATTTACATATATCTTATATTTTGATTAGTGAATTTGGATATGATGTTTGGATTAATTTGTTATATCATCATATTTTGCATCTCTTCATTATAATATTTAGTTATCCAAATATTTAATCAGTGATGTAACATTTCACAGTGACATTGGACAACACAATAGAATAGATTAAAACATATTTTATTATATGAATAAGAGGGTCTTTGTCATACAAAATGGGACACTTATCGGTAATCCCTTGTCCTTTCAATTGGGACACTATGTCCATTACATTAAAGAAACATGTTTGGTATTCACAAACAATTATTTCAAAAAAATACAATTGCAACTTGCATTGATATCCAAATATATTGGTCACCATTCTACACCAGAACTACTGTTAGTGCTCGATCTACTTCTATGCCTTGGGGTTATTTTGTTGAATGTTTGGTTGATTGTCTCAATTGTTTTGTTCTTCTTGAAGTTCCATTTACAAACATTAAAATAAATTGTAATGAGTCTATCTACATTGGTGAGAATAATCAAAATTGAAATAAATAATATACATGAATGTAAATTGAAAAACGACGTACCTTCAAAGAAAGAAGTGACTCATGATTCATACACATATGTTCAAAATAAAATCTTATGCCTTGTTTCAACAATTCTTCTGTTGGTTCAATTCCATACTTTGTTTCCTGCAAGTTTTATACCCCATAATAAATCATAGATTTAATATAAAGTATTATTTTTGTTTCATTAATTATAAAATGATGGAAGTAAAACAACATAGATTATACTTACAAATTCGACAATTAATTTTTGATATGCCAACATATACTCACAACCCTTAATTAATCCAATGTCAATCATTTTTTATAATGACTCTTCTTTGTATGTTATCACCTGTTTGAAGACATTCAAGGATGGATGTTGTAAAACAACTTAAAATATACAAAAAAAAACCTTAAGTTGTGATAAGGAAATAACAATTACTCGCAAACTTTGTTATCAACCATTTTCTTCCTTGTTGTCTAGTTTTATGTTCAAAATGAGTTCCATTTTCTTTTCTTTTCTATAAGAGAATATTTGAAAATTAATATTTAATGTATAATTAATTATTTGTACCTAATAGAAAAATTCAATGATTACATACATTTGAAGCACGTTGTTGTTGAGATAGTTCCTCCTGCGATGCAATTATGTCCAATTCTTTGACCATCTCCTTGCACAATTTTTTGGACATTCCTATTGACATATTTCAGATATCACCTCGTTGGTCCTCTGAGATTTTCATAATTTTCCTGAAAAATAACATGACAATAAAGTATTTTTATATTGATATATGAAAACTAAATATCACAAAATTGATATATTAATAAATGAATACTTTGTAATATAT
>JZKD02S1651302.1:392895-406695 GCA_000966675.3 Picea glauca
GCTCAATAGGAGGATGCCCCCTCGAAGAGGCAAGTGAACAGGAGAGGATCCCTTCCATAATAGGATCCATTGTATGGTGTTGTCCTACCTCAAGGGTTTGGTAATAATATTGTGTCTTTTCTTCTATATTGATTGTGGATCTATTATGTATTTAGTATTGGGTTCTTAACAGGCCCCATAATATACTAAAGGTGGTTATAACCACCCATATTGAGAAGTCGGCCCTGCCATTGAAGAGACACTTCCAAACGTGCCAAAATTGTATAAATAAGGAGGCTAGCACCTCACTTAGACACACACTCACTTGTTCATTGAGAGACCAGTTTCAGAGCTGTAGTTGAAGAAGAGAGAGAGAGAGAGAGAGAGAGAGAGAGAGAGAGAGAGAGGCGCATCCTTGGGAGAGGACTTTCTTTATTTGTTTGAGTTATCTCTTGGCATTGTATTGGCTATCTATAATAAGGAAGTTTTGTAGTCTTTTCTCCCCCGTGAGGGTTTCCCAGGATAAATGATGTGTCTCTTGTGATTGTGTATTTCTCAGTGATCATATATTATGCTATTGTTATTTGTTGAAATGCAAAGAACTCTAATAATAGCTTAAACATTAACACTTACTAATATCATCGATGTACTAATGTTCAATATTTTTGAAATTAGGATTCTTCTGATGATGAGTGACCTACATACCGTATTATGCTGCACCCCACAACAATGTCAACTTGAGAGAAGGCTGCATTGAGAGCACAACTTGGAGAGGAAGCGTACCAAGAATGGTTGAATCAACCACCTACTCAACTCCCACTACTTCCATATTCACCAATTAGGAATGACTACAACAATAATAGTTCTTTAGAAGTTGGAAATTGAGACGATAAAAAATAGGTTGGTATGCATGATTACTTACGAGATACAACTGCCATGGATACAATGTTGTTAGACTCATTCCAAAATGATGAGCTAGGGGATGATTCTCATATCAATGATACCATTTTTGAAAGCCTAAAATATACTTCCACCACCCCTCTTTGGACCTAGTGCCTGGTCAAAGTCACCCAGATTGGGACAACAATGTTACTTTACAATGTGAAAGCAAAGTTTGGCATGTCAAACGCATGTTTCTCAGTAATATTGAAGTAATTGACTAGGAAGTTCCTTATATTAATTTTGTGAAATCTTGTCATAGTACAATCAACATTAGGAATGGTTTCTTTTATAAACATTAAATGACCTTGTACATTAATTCTATTTCCCACTAATTGCGGGATATTCAAAGATAAGGTTCTTGCTAGTGATAATGTTTTTCCCGGTAGCTGCGAAGAAACAAAGAAGTTTTTGAAAATGTATGGGGTTAAGTATATATCATATCATGCATGTTTGAATGATTGTATTCTATATAGATAAGAATATGCAAACAAAGAGATATGTCCAAAATGTGGGCATGACAGGTACCATAAATCAAATAAAAATGGTAAATCACATGGTCCTCCTCATAAGATACTGAGGCACATGCCTATAATACAAAGGATTCAAAGTCTCTTTCATTGCCAATAATTATATATGTTGTAGGGATGGCATGTCTTACATAGAAGTGAGTCGAGAGTTATGAAAATCTCAACAGATTCAATAGTCATGAAGCATATAGCGAATACATGGCCAAAAAAATTCAAGGATGAAGTACGAAGACTATGACTCAACATAGAAATGGATGGTGTGAACCCATATTCCCTCCAAAACACCAACTATTATGTTTTTCCTGTAGTAGTGATCAATAAAAATACCCCCCCATGGTTTTCCGTGAAGAATCAACAGATTATGTTGGCTCTTATAGTCCATGGTAGAAGACAAGTGAAGAATATGGATGTCTTCCTACAACCATTGGTAGATGAGTTGAAGGAATTATGGGAAGGGATACATGTATATGATTTATCAAGACCCATCACAACAGAGAGGAGTTTTATGTTGTATGGCATATGTGCTTACACCACACATGATTATCCAAGCTTAGGAGTTTTCTCTAGTAATTAACATGTTTATTGATTTGTTTATATAGGTAACAATATTTATTTTCATATCTTATTCATTGTGATTGACATTCTATTATTAAATGCTAACGTGTTATGTATACAATAATTTCATAGGTCTTGTAACTAAATACTATCATGGATGTAAATGTTGTGGAACTTCTCTGAAGTCTAGGTGGTCCTCCCAGAAGAACACTCTTATAGAAGAGAAACATCTTCTTTCAATGGTAAACTAGAGAGAACCCAAATCCCTACAATAATGACACCAACAAAATGGCTTAGAGCATATGAGAGAGAGAAGCAGAAGGAGATTACATAAATGTTCGATTCAAATGGGGAGCCTATGTTCGATGATCTAGAATTCTTTGACACCTATGTTGAGAAATTTCCCATTGGGATGAAAATGAAATCTATCTTTTATGAGCTTCCCTATTGTGAGCATCTTAAGATTGCCCACTTACTAGATCCCATGCATATATTTAAAAATGTTTTATATTCTTTATGGAGGCACATATCATCGAAAGAAAGTGACACATTGGCTGTGAGGAGAGATCTTATTTCTTCAAAAACTAAAAAGAAACATTGGACAAGACAAGAAAGTAGAGGAGAGGATGGTCTATCTTGGTCTTTCAAAGAAGGTGATGTCCCATGGATTTTGAAAAAATAAGATATTTATTTGGAAAAGGAAGTTATATTGGGTGTGAAGGTGCCTTCTTTATATGGGTATTCCTTACGACGTTGCTTCACTGTGCGTCAAGACCATTTTTTGGGGTTGAAATCACATGACCATTTGAACCTTCTAAAGGTATGACATATGTCAAAAATATGATTTTATTATTTGTAATTTTTATTTTTATGCCATGGGATAAAAAATGATTAATTTTTCTGTGTGTTTATTTTGTAGTGTCATTATCCTCTTCTCATGCATGGGTGTGTGAACCATGACTTACCCCATGAACTAAGGCATGCCATATATAAATTTTATTCATTTGTATGTTGGATCACATCAAAGGATATTCATACAGCTAACATTCCATGGTGGCGTCAAGAGATAGCTGAGATTGTTTGTATGTTTGAGAAGGAACTAATGTCGAGTTTCATGGACTTGCGGGTTCATATTCTAATTCACCTAGTATATGAGTTTGAGTTAGTCAGGGTGGTCTCCTATCGTTGGATGTTTTTTTAAGAGAGGTACATGAAGAAATTGAAAGGATTTGTTCATCAAAGGGAAGAACCTGAGGGCTCTATGGTAGAGGGGTACATATCATATGAATCTTTTTATTATGCCAGTGAGCACATCAAGGAGATCGAAAGCACACTAGGTTCAGTGATTTGGGATGACAAAAGAGAAGGGGAGGTTCTCCAAATGAATGGAAAAGGCACTTGATAAATAGTAAGTGACTTATCATTTGTCAAATTTCTACACATTAACTATTCACACTGAACTTCATAATGTATATTTTCATGATCTCATATGTACTATATGTTGGTTTGATTTCATGAATACATCAACGAATTTAGAAATTGATGCCATCAATAAATTCATTCTTTACAATTAAGAGGAAATACAACCGTGGGTCGCATTGTATGAACATAAGAGGAAGAAATGGGAAAGTGACATGAAATAATTTAGATAGTTAAATGGTAGAAGCATGCCTTATCCTGATCATTTAAAAGAAAATATGCCAATGATTGCCAATGATATGCCCCAAAAATTGGGTTGCTGACCAAGTCAGAGAGAAATATTGTGCATCCGGTCATTACTCGTGTCAAGAAGAGTATGCACTAAACATAGGGATTGGTTGCAACAACTCTGTAATAATATTTTTGTGTACATTATTTTTAACTTCGTAATGCACATTTGAATTTTAAGTACATATATATTATTTTATATTTTAATGGTCAAGTTATTAGACACATATTGACACTCTGATCTGTTCATTTTTTTATCGGTGCATTTGTTCCCATCTATGTGGGCATATGGACATCATTTTTGCACAGAGGATGCCGATGATGGACACATGACACAAGCTTGTGGAGTGGAAGTCGAGTTCGACCAATCTAGTTGTTCTATCCACCATGATCAAAAAACCATATAGGGGAAGTTAGGTTACATTGGAAAGATAAAAGAGATCATTTGAGTGGACTTTTCTTCTTTCCAATGTGTTATTTTTAGGTGCAAGTAGTGGGACACCTTTGATCAGAATAATGTAAAATAAGATCGTGATAGTGGGATGATATGTATCAACTCTAAAAGGATGTGGGATGAAGCTAAGGAGCATTATGTTTCCCAAAACACTGAAACCAAGTGTTTTTTTACCCATATGTGTTGGATAGGGATTGGTGGTTTGTATTAAGACACGACCCTAGATCAAAACATATTTTTGAGAAAAAAAGTGTTATCATGCCGAGTGAGGAAGATAATGAGGGAGATGACAAAAGAGAGTGATATGTACATGTTTTATTTCCTCTTTAATATTGTTGTTGTATCTCTTTGTTATATTCTTTATTTCTCTAATTATATTTTTTTTTATTCATCTTCTGATAGAGGAAATGTTAAGTTAATTATAACAAACCTTTGAACAATTTTAGCTAGTTAAAAGTCAGTTTGAAGTGTAATGTGTTTGTCTTTCAAATTATTTGTGATTGCATGGAGTGTTTGTTATTTGAACATATTTATATGTCATTGCATATATTTAAAAATGTTTCATCTTATTTTAGTATTTCCAATTGTGAAATCCTGAAAAATGTTAAATGACCAGTTGAACTTTTAATGGGATATGAAATTCTACTTTTTATGTTGATATAATTAGATATAAGGATATGGTTGATATGCATGTTTAATAGTACAACATTTTTGAGGATATGTTAACATGATGATTCAAAAATTGAGTTTATTTTTGTTTATTTTGTAGATTTAAAAGTAAGATTAACAAGTCAAATAATTTCTATAACATATCTCATCCAGTCGATGGCATAATATGCATATCTACAATAATAGTGGAGGCCTGGTATGTAGTGGAATATGATGGATGATGAATAAGTTCTGCTTGCTCATCTAGGTGAGGTGAAAGAGGAGGATGAGAAATAAGTCTGGAATGCTCATCTATGCCCAGGTGAAAGAGAAGGATGCTGAATAGGTTCGTCATGATCATATAGGTGAGGTGAAAGAGGAGGATGAGGAATAGGTATGACATGCTCATCTAGGTGAGGTGAAAGAGGAGGATGATGAATATGTCCTTCCTCCTCATGATCTAGGTGAGGTGAAGGAGGATGAGGAGGATGTGGAGAAGGATGATCACGACCACCCTCATAAATCGATGGGGTACTGGACACATGGGTTGTACTAGAAGAAGAGTTGTGCCTATCATTGGGATCCCTCCTAGCTACTAGTAGCCTGGTAGGTCTAACGATATGATGCACAAGAGGCATCAAATAACATGAAATATCCCTCCAAATATCCGAGAGCGTAGGATCTTCCCTTATGTCTCGCATAAGGGCATGGTGGACTCCCACCTCAGTCAAAAGCACAAAGAGTTGTTCACCCAACAACAACCTAAATATGGTATCGAGCCTATGGTGCATCCTGCTGGGTATCTGCACCTGAGTACCCTGACCCGCTGCGACCTCATGAGTCATCTCCTCATCGTCATCTGCTGGGGCAGAAGGCACATCTCCAATGGAAGTGCCAATATATGCAATATATATAGTACAGAACAATAATTACACAGTTAATTCATTAAATAATTTAATAAAACAAGTCAAAGAATGTGTTAGAATTAATTTATTCTAATTAAGTAAGACAATAAAATGAAACTATATTAATTTAAAAAAAACACTAATATTACCTCTGTCATCTGGTGTCTCATTTGCTGTGAAGAGGATTTTCAAACATCATCTCCAATCCAAACCTGCGTAAGGACACGACACCATGACGAACATGTGATCTGCCACACTACCTAGTATCCCTTATGCGTCTAGTGCAATCCTAGCCATAAACTACACCTGATCCCTCTTGGGCATCATCTCCCACCACATGCGCATACACACATGAGTCCTCAGCCTAGGAGGATGAAAGACAAAAGTCAGCCTTTTCTCTGGAAACCTCTAAAAAAAAAGCAAAACAACTCTGAGGAAAATGGGAAGTTCGACCTCCCATGTATCATAACTTGACATTTTTCGAGTTCTATTCAAAACTGCTGTAAAAAATTGGCAGACCATCTGATACACCATAACCGTTTTAGCAACTAATAAAAATAATACAAAAGAGGGAAGTTAATGCACTACCCATCACTAGTAAAATGGGATATGGTAGTCACTAAGAGTGAGAGAAACCTAACCTCCTCTGCATCGAAAGAGGCGATTTTTAGCTGTCCACCAAACACCTGAAAATCAATTGGAGATAGTACCTCAACCCCAATATATTATTGAGAGTACATGAGCTGAATCTAAGTGGAAACACCTATTGGAACTTCTAGGAACTGGGGAAAATCCTCCCCTCTCCTAGATATCCTAGTGATAAAGTAAATATCCTCCTCAGTGGGATGGTACCACTGATCCAGACCCACACAAAAATCATGTTGATGGACATCCCATCGATGGATCAGATGCACCAAAAACCCAGAGTGCCCCTTAAGGGATGTAGCCTCCGCATAGTACTTAAGGAGGCCTACATCCCTTAAGAGAACATGAGTCGCTGGAGTAATAGGGCGAGGGTACAAATCTCTCTCTCTCTCTCTCCCTTGCCTCCCATTCCTATAGAACATTGTACAAGTCCACCCTTTGTTGCTGCTCTCTCTGCTCATGTGTCTACATGATTAACATATGAAATACATCAACTTCACTCATACATAAAACATTAAAAAAATTCTAATGAATGGTAAATTTATCTATAAATACAGAAAAATAGATTCCTTCAAAAAATAAGATAACTACATTAACGATGCGCCCAAAAAAATGGTCACGCACCATTGACGGTGCATCCATAGATATTGGGAGCACCGTGGCCAGTGAATCTATGTAAACTAACGCACCAACCAAAATATATTCTAATGTGTTATGTGGTGCATTGGAAAATGGTACCGCACCGGGGCACTACACTACAACACATACGCCCCAATGCGTTACTTTTATCATACGCACCGCTTAAATCAAAAAAAAAATAAAAAAATATTAAAGAAGTAAACAATTATTTAAAATTATCAAAAAGAACGTGGTGCGTATACGTTCACTACATGCACCGGTGTGTGTAAATAACATAGTTGCAGTCACATAAAATTTAACAAATTTTCAAGTATGGAACTTATTATGGTGTGTTTCGGTCGATCTTATCGCATCATGCACGATGCCACCAAAACAATTACTAGGTGCACCAAAACACAATGTTACATTTCTCGACAGTGCATTTGGTAAACATGAACACCCCGATGTGAACGTTTACCGATGCATTGTGTAAAAATATTTCTAATAAGGGAGGTGCGCTATGTACTTTAACACCTCGATGCGTTATATGTACTTTGACGCACAACCCCACCAGTTATATGATTTTCTTCAGTGCATCATTAAACAAATGCCTCAGTGTGTTTATGTTTACCAATGCACCACCAAGAAATGTAACAAGGTATGTGGTGCACACTGTAAATTTACAGGTCACACTGTACGTGGTGCTAGTCGAAAGCCTCGAATGCACCGCACAATTTTTTTTTGTTTTTTTTTTTACACTTAAAATTTCACTCAATTTTAAATTTTAATATGGTGAAAACTTAAGTTATGATGAAACAAGGATATTACCTAGACATTTTGTTGTCGGGGAGGTATGGTTGTGACGTAATAAAAAAACCAAATTTTCCCATCGTTTGGAAAAATTTGAAATTCGTGCACCGAGCAACAGATGAAAGGAACGCAATCAAGGAAAGCACTGATGGAATGGAGCTTCCAATAGGAAGAGGTTGGATCGATTCTTTTGAGCTCTACATCACTGAAAATGGTCGAAATCAATTTTTACGATCGGTAATTTAAAACCCTGTTCTAGTGCGCCCGATGCTTAAGCGCATTGGGCCATCCATGTTTAATGAGCGCACCGGTTATATTTAAAACAAAACATCCCTAGAACGATGCACGTGTTTTTGGGTGTGCACCAGTGTGTATACTATTCCATAGCACACCATCGTACATTTTTAAAAAAACTACAATAATGTGAAAGCTTGTGTTTAAGCATGACACGATACGGTATAATAATAGATGCCTTGGTGCACTTGGGTTTACAGAGTGCACCACCTAAATTTGGAAATTAACCCTAATGCGGTGCTTCATATTGCAACACTTGTGCACACTAGTGCACATGATATAATGGAGTGCACTGGTATATATTGTTTGACACAATCCTACATTGTTGCGTAAATGTTTTTTATTTAACCATATGACGGTGCACTCTACTAATAGCGCCCCGATGCTTCCAGTGTTACATTGCACACCATAGATTTAAAAAAAAATGCTATTATGGTGCGTCATTGTTTCCTAGTTTGTTCTTATTTCCATAGCGTACCGAATACTATTGTTCTTTATAAAAGCACCAGTGTAAAAACATCCGCTAAAACCTTTGTCTGCTCACCTCTACTAGTATCATCCACTATAAAGGGATTTTTGGGATATTTTTGTAGGGGCGACCGCAAAAACCTCCACTATAGGGTATTTTCCTTGTAGTGATGAGAAAAAGATCATGTATGCAAACTTTATTTTTCTGTATAAAACAGTGTTGGAAATTGGAATTTAGAAATTACTAACAATCTATTTGGCTAGGTATAAATTGAGGAAATTGAAGGTAGAATGGTCCTAGATATGGTAGGTTTGTAATCCATATGGATGACTAATATCTATAGTTGCAGAGCAAAACATTATGAGAAGAAAATTCATGTCTGAGAATTTTATTTTCCTGTATAAAATAGATTTTGGAAATTAATAGTTACAAATTATTATGTTATGCTAACAATTTGTGTGGCTGAATGAAATGTTTAGGAAATTGTACAGAGAATGGTCTTGGGTATGGAAGGGATGTAATCCCATACATAAGACCAATTCTTGTTTCTACAAGAACCAAGATTTATGAGAAAAATCCTCATGCTTGAGGAATTTTATTTCTTGTATATACGCAGATTTGAGTAATAAAAAAAAATTGTTAGGATATGCTAACAATTGGTTTGGTTGATTGAAGGTTGACAAAATTGTAGGAATAATAGTATTGGGTATGGAATTTCTGTAATCCATAATAAATATTCATGCCTGCAACTGCAAGAGCCAAATGAATTATGAGCATGAAGCTCATGCCTGAATTTTTTTCTTTTCCTATATAAAACAGATTTGACATTTATGATTGAAATTTGTTATGATAATATCTCATGATAAATATATATGTATAATACAGATGAGATTTTGGCTATGGAAGTTGGAAGCTCAGGAAAAATATCACTAGAAGAAAATCGAGCTCAATGATGAAGGCATATAATGAAGAAAGTCCAATGGACTTGTTGTAGCTGGAGTTATTTTTAGCCACAAATTTGAAACTTCTTGGCATAGTGCACTAGAGCTAACATGGTGAACTTGGAGGAACTAACATGGTGTTCTCCTTTCCAAGAACCTCATCCTAAGGAAGAATATCCAAGATGAGAAGAAGACTCTCGTGACTGTATCAACTTCATGGGTACAATATTTCCCTTTTAGGATGATGATGGTGATGATTATGAACCCACACATATTACACATGAACATATTGATGACACTTGAAAAAGGGGAGCTAGAGAAGGCTGGATCATAGTGCTTAATCATTTTACTGAATATTAGAGGAAATAATTAAAGAAGAGTGAGATCCTTACTTATGCAAGAAGGAATAAAATTCCTATCTTGCTTCCATAGACTTCAAAGAAGAAAAACTCATCTCATCCAACAAAGAAAGCTTCCGTTTAGTCAAAGAAAATCACTCTCTAGCCAACAAAAAAGGTGTTCCCACCACCCCCACCTCCAATTTGAGAATTTCTTCCAAAACCAATGCATGCATAAGAGATTTAGTTGAATATATATGTCTCGATCATGATTGAAAAAATGAATATGACAGTCCCAGTGGAAAAAATGTGCAAAATACCTTCCATTATAAGAGAAGTGTTGAAGTTGAAAGTTCAAGATGAGGCATAATATCCTCTAATAATCCTGAAAACCATGTACTTTGAATGGAAAAACGATCCTAAACCTCCCTTCTACCTTTGTTTGGGGATGAATAATATTGTCTTGCAAAATTGCATGCTAGATTCTGGAGCCTCAGCTAATGTGATTTCCTTAAAGGTTGTGAAACCACTTGGCCTCAAGACAAATATACCCTATGGAAATGTCTATGTTATCGATTCTAAGAAGGTCAAGGTTTATGGTCTCATAGAATATGCAGAGTTCTATTTGGTATATTTTCCTGACATTAGAATCCTCATGAACATAGTGGTTATTGATGTTCTAGATGTTTGGGGCATGCTATTATCGAGGAGTTGGGCCACTACTCTTGGAGGATTCCTTAGCATGGACCTCACTCATTCTTATATCCCCACGGAGGATGGTACATTTGAAGTTCTCTACAACTGATTAGTGGCCAAGCAACATGTGATAAAGTGGGACCATCCTAACCGCATAAATGAGAATGAGTTTGATGAAGTTTCATTGCCCATTTTATACAATGTTCATGATCTACCTTTCATCTAGGAGGATTGTATAGAGACATTGCTTCCAAGAACCCAATAATATAAGGAGAAGATAGATAAATTTCAAGGGAAGGAAACAAGGTCTATCAAAATATTGAAGAAAGAAGGAGATTAAGGGGACAAAGAATGTGAGAAGGCTATTAAATATGCATTTAACAAAGAGCCACCTTTGTACCCCTATGTTGAGAATATATCTTACATTAATTACAATGTAGGAAGTCTTTCATTCATGTGGGATAAAAGGAAGGGAAAGCCCCAATATGATCAAAATAATAAAAACTCTTGTCTTGGACCTTACATCATTAAGAAGAAGTCTGAGATAGAGAAGTACCACTTGTCATCCATGGATGGGAGAAAGATGCCATTACCAGTGGATGGGTCTCTTGTTCGACCCTACATTCAAGGTGCTTGACTTCTTCAGGGCCCAAGCCCCAGGTAAGTAGGTAGGTGATATTTCTTTCTTGCATTTACATCTTGATTGTTCATGGTAGTTTAGTTGCATTTCATCTTTGATTTTCATTTTTTTCTACTTGCATTATTGATTTACATGTTTCTCTTTCATCATATTATATGAAAAATACAAAATTTTCTTTTCTATATTAGTTGTTAATTTTGAAATTTCGATTTTTGATTATATGAAAAAAGGGTGAGGGAGCCACCCTAGATTTCATGGTTTGATGTTTCAGTGTAGGAACATGTCTAACCAGGAAATGTTGAAGTTCTCATCCACTCTACAGAGAGTGCATGTCCCCAAGTAGGAGCCAAATGTTATCCCCAATTTCTAGCGATAACTAAGGAGATGATGTCTCGAGGCCCTCACGTTGCAGGCATGGAGTACTGAGAGAAAAATGAATGAAATCATCCACATCCATAGATAGAGACCCACTCCATCACCACAAATCCTAGATTCATCATGATGGAATTCACCACATCATCTTTCTTCCAGAAGATGAGTGGTTTTTCTCCATGAGAAACAAGTCAAGTATTGTGGTAAGTGTCACTTTAATACTTGAGAAATTTGAGTGTAAAGGCCCCTGTCGTTACGATAACATGCGACACATAACAAGTGCAATATATATATATATATATATTATGTAGGAAAGTAACAATGACAAACAATCAATCAACGCAACTTGACGACGAACACAACACACACAATTTAGGCAACAAACAAACATAACGACCTAGCATATTAGCAGAACATGCAGCTAGAAGCAACATACGACAATCAATCAGACGAAAAATAAAAATGACTTCCCTCCTATCCTACCATGCAAGGTTAGGACCTCCAGGACACAAAAGAAACGCTCAAGCCTAGGTTTCCATAGATTTTGATCATTTAAGGTCTCAAGACTGGCGACTGTTATGAGGAATAAGGAGGTTTCTACATCCCTCCCAACACAAGAAATACCACACCTATTAAGCAAATGAAAAATCAATCAATCTAACACAAAATCTTCCACGTTAAGTAGCTAGAACCCTCCCGACGAATGAGAGACCACAATTAAACATTACAATACAAGTACAAACCTCAATTACAAAAACAACATCATCCACATCGGGAGGCACATGAACCTAAGCCAGGTTTCATATGTGCTATCGATCAACGCGTGCAATGATCCAATCTTAAGGAATCATGTCGCCACGGTGCGAGGAGCGCACAAGAATCCCAAGAGGAAACAAAATCTAAACCTTTAACAAAACACAACCAACGCGTCAAGGTACCAACTTAAACTGTCAACATTTTACGAAAATTAAAAACAAACACTCAACATCAAGCCCAACATGACGCTAGGTAACTGCAGTCAACATTTAAATTGCACAATCCTCTAGCTATATTTCTTGATTCCTGAAGAGGAAATTCTTATGTGGTTCTAAGAATTGCGCAATGGTCTAGATGAGTCCCAAAAACAATTTTTCTACCAAGACAAAATCAATATCAAAGTAATCAGCACCAATCTGATATTACAATTAAGTAACATTGTTCCTCTCAAATAAAAGGGGTTGTCATCAATTAACTAAACCTTTTTAGTTATGTAGTTCCATAATAAAACAAAGAACTTATAACCCTGTGCATGAAATTTCACCATCCAATTGTATTAGCATACAAAACTAGTAAATTTTAAAATCCATCAATACACATTTTTAATTTCTTTTAACACTACCCCTTGCAACATTACAAAAATGGAAGAGCTTAAAATTAACAATTTCTTATTTAACACTAATATAATTGGGAAACAACTTCCCTACCTTCCTTTACATACCCCCTTTTAAACGTCAGGAAGGGAGCCTCCTATAATTTAATTAATTTGTTGTTTAGAAAGCATCAACAAGGAATTTACTACCAGCATCAACGATTCCAATCTATTCCCAATTAGTTCCCTGATGTATAAAATATCAACTATTAAAAACGATATTCGCAATTAACAAGGGAACTATTGCAAAACAATCAAAAGGAATATCTGCATATTCATCATTAAACGATTAAATTGTTGTGAAAACATTTAAAGTGATATCAAAGGGATAATCCCCAAATTCATAAGGAAACAATTAAAATGTGGTAAAACTAATAATCTAGTATGAGCACTAATCCTACCATTCATAATTAAAGCCTTAAAACAGTTAATAATCAACTGGTCTAATTGGGGTAACCACCATAATAGACCCCCTGCCATATTTCCAGCTGCCATAACCCTATTAAAAATAATCCGAAATTACAGAAATAATAATTGTCTCTGTGTAATAAAAATAATAACCGTTGTGTTTTCGTCGCGCTACAGATACAGTTAGTAATAAAATTCTTTGTATAGTTATAATTAAAATATAGATAGTAATAAAATCTCTGTGTAGCAACAATTAAAATTTTGGTGTAGTTATTTCAAGGAGTATCAGAATCTCGACATAATTAAAATAGAGATAGTAATAATATCTGCATAGTTATAATTAAAATACAGAATCTTTGAAAATACAGATAGTAATACAAATCTCTGTGTAATAATAATTAAAATCGCGGTCATATTTCATTGCCAAAAAGGGGAGTTAAACAC
>JZKD02S1651302.1:406881-453390 GCA_000966675.3 Picea glauca
ATTGAAGACAAAAGTTTTAATTGTCATTCACTCGAGATTGCAGACAGATAAATAATTAAAAAATTTCCAACTGTCAGAAATGGAAAATTCATGTCGAAATAAAAGAAAATGCACTGCCATTTACTCTGGATTTCAGATAATAACACAAGGGAAACCTCCACTTGGCCCATTATAATTTACCTGCATAAGTACCCATAACTTCATACTGCGTGCCCAGGTAAGGAATTCAATATGCAGAATTTATCAAAGGTGTTGATGGGTTGGCTCACAAGAAAACCTGACCATCTGAGGGAGACGTAGCCACATAACGAAAGCGCGGGGCCTGGCCTTCACTTAGAAAACATGGACAAAATAAGAGGGAGATATCATGGGCATCAGAGGAATCCCACAGAGGAAAAAATACATGCAAGCACAGGGGGCCGATAGACAATTGCTAAGCAAGGGAATGGTTAGGAAGCTGAAGTCTGAAAAAAATGAGAAACAACCCCCTCTTCACACTATCCAATGCTAAGGTTCTGGCCACAATTTAAAAGCAATAAATATAGAATAAAATACAATACACAGTCCTGAAAATCAAATCCCCTTCACTCATCCGTTGCGAAGGTACTGGCCACAAAAATTTCAAGAAATACTTCCAAAATAAAAACAAACAATACACAACCCCGAAATTGAAATGCAATAAAAAGATTATAAAAACGTAGGCCAAGGGTTATAATACCGCAATTCAATCGTTTATAAAACACATACAAGGTTTATAAAATTGCAATTCTAGGGATTATAAAAATGCAGGAAATAATATGACAGGTGCAACTATCGCTACGCCACAAGAATATAAGAAAGCAAGAATACAACTGGAATGAATGATGGTGGCTGCACTACCAGAAATTGGACTACAGATAATTAAACAAGGAGCACTATGTGTGCAATAGAGACCATAAATGTAGATGGAGGTAGTCTCTCTTGGGGGAATCATAAATCCTTGCATCAACATGAATGCAGAGAAATAAACCTAAAATTTATACCATCTAGATGTAAATCAACATGTAATCAACTAAATAAAATTGTGAAATTTAGATGTGTGTACCTTGAGCGAAGGATAAGGTCCCAATGCTGTTGTCCCACCCTCACGCTCCGTCCTAATCCTACTTGCCAACCATTGAGACCTCACTGGTACCTCCCAGCCAACGCTAGGGGTACTAGTCTTCCCCCTGATTCCCCGGCCCGAAAATGGGCCATGCACACAACACCAGAGAATGCTAGCTCTCAGCTCACCTCAAAAGGTTGAGCTATCACTCATTACTCCAACTAGGTATCCCAACTCCCACAAGAGAAATTCAGTCAAGATAAATTTTGGCAGCGTAACCTTACGCAAACCAGACGTGATCCATACTCCTTCTCCGCCATCCTTTTTATAGATTTTTCTTAGTGATTAGTTTCCCAAACCCTCATTAGATTCTTTTTATTAAATTTAATTAGGAGAAACCTCCCCTGTACACATGTCACCTGATCCCTTATTTGCACCAGAAAATAAATTTATCAATTAATTAAATTTTCCTATTTCCCTCACCCACCTAAAAGCGTTCCTAAAAATGCTCCTTGGTGTCCCTTTTTTCCCTTACATTTCTTAAATGACTTATGCCTTACTTAAAGCCAAGTTGAGTTCAAAAATAGAAAGTTCCAAAGGATAGATTCCCTACTAAGTTAGACATTCCCCTTTTTCTTTAAGTTTCCCCTTTTTCTTTTTAACTAAGTTCAGAATTAGCAAGTTTTGACAAAAACAACCATTTACCCTTTTAATTAATTTAATCCTCCATTATAATTTCTACTTTAATAAATAATGTTTGAATTTTCTTTAGCCCCTTCTTGTTACATGTCTATTTAGTTTTTATTTGTTCACATGTTCTACTTATACCTAAGTTTTAATTTCACTAGGCTGGGAGAATTTTTTTAAGGGAAGAATTAGTTATTAAAATTTACTCATACCATCATCTATTTTAAGGCCAACTAGGTCCTAAGGAGGCATAGTTTTCTAGGTACTTGTTTTATTAACTTACCCGAGTTAAAACCATGATGTTCCCTTCAAGACGCATTACGTTATCCAAGGGTGCCACTCGCTTGCATTCCTGTTTTATTTGCGCGGCATGCCCTTCAAGACACACTACGTTCTCCAAGGTAGTCACTCGCCTCTTGGCGAAATTTGGTAGATGTTAAACCTCTGGAGTAAATACTCCGATAGATGATATTGTGGGAGACCAAGGGCCTCTAAGGAATAAGGACCCGGTCTTATTGTGCGACCCTTAGAATCATCATGAGCGATCGTCACAGTCTACCCTCACAACATTGTGGATCTATCGAACTAGGTAATTGTTAACCTAGAATTCGAGCAATGACGGAGTGTTAGTAGGCTGCGGCAGGGTTGCTGCCACACCTCTCCCTTAATGTCTCTTGTTGTTGTGCGTGGCCCCTTTACTGCAAATGTGAGTCTGGTTGGAAAGCTATCATCATCCTACATCCATCAACGAAACATGTCAACTGTAAAATTCAACATCATAATATCTAGTCATACGTCACATCTGTAATATCAAATACAGTCAAACCATAGCAGTCCACTCCCTGACTCGATCCAGATTCGAAGGGGATCCATCGACATCCTCTAACGTCCAAAGTCCTGCACACTCAGGAGAACCCAGTCAATAGAACCTGTCGATGTAAGATAACAAAAATAACATATCATCAAATCCACAATATCTCATAATCATAATCAAAACAACCAATCGTATAAAGAACTGAATCACTTGCATGAAAGTGCCCTCAAAGAATAAGTTCACTCAGTGCGCACAAGAGCGGGATTTTACATACACCCCCTCTTGGTTTAAACTTCGTCCCGAAGTTTCACAGTATGTAAGTGCCAAAATAAAGTGTATCACAATATCATATGTCTAGCTATCAAACAAAAATGGAAATTGTTGATGCATATCATATGCATCCTCTCAGGTCATCGAGTGCGAACTATATTTGTCCCACTGGAACTTGACCTGATTTGATGTTTGACGCCATATCTGTCGAATGTGATGGTCCAGGATGCGTATTAGCTCCACTGTGTGTGCATCCTCGTCTGATACCTATAAGGAACTCATGTCAATAACATGTGTAGGATCACTAACATAATGTCTCAAAATAGATACGTGAAAAACACTGTGCATACGCCTCAAAGAATCAGGCAAGGCTAGTCGATAAGCCATGGGCCCCTTCATTTCCACAACCTCAAAAGGTCCCACAAACCTAGGAGAGATTTTAGAACCCTTTCCAACCATGATCAAACTCTTATGTGATTTCACTCGCAAGAAGACTCGAACTCCAACTTCATAACTACGGTCGACATGATGCACGTCGACATAACTCTTTTGTCGATCATGTGCTTCCTTTGTCCTTTGTCTTATGGTTTTTATTTGGTATTCCATCTCTTGGATCACTTCTAGTCCCACTAGGACCCTATCCTCAAGCCGATCCCAACCCAAAGGCGTTCGACACATTCACCCGTAAAGAAACTTGAATGACACCATCTTAATGGTGCTTTGATAAATGTTGTTGTATGCAAACTCTACCCATGGAAATAACTCTTTCCAATGCCTAAGTTGGTCCATCACATACATATGCAACATATCCTCGAAGATTTGGTTTTTTATTTCGGTCTTCCCATCTGTCTCTGGGTGATATGCGGTAGTAAAGTTAAGTTGGGTTCCTAAGCCTTCTTAGAAACTAGTGCAAAATCGTCCTGTAAACATTGATCCTTGATCGGATATAATACTCTTAGGAAATCCATGAAACCTCACTATATCACTGATAAAAAATCTAGCTATGTTAGGTGTCTGATATGTCGCACGTACATGAATAAAATGAGCGCCTTTGTCAAAGTGTCGACTACCACAAAAATCAATTCATGTCTCCTTGTCGTAAGTGGCAATCCAACAATGAAATCCATCGAAATGACCTCTCATTTCGATTCTAGAATAACGTGTGGCTGTAGTAATCCTACCGGATGTCTATGTTAATCCTTCACCTATTGACATTCTAGACATCTTTCCACGTAGTTGACTATGTCTTCCTTCATTCCTTTCGAGAAGAATAAGGGTTTAAGGTATGCCCTCATCTTCGTGACTCTAGGATGAGCCATGTACACTAATCTATGAGCCTCATTTAGGATCAAACTCCTCAACTCGTCATTGGACGGTATGTAAATTCAACTTTTAAATATCAATAATCCATCGTTGTCCACAATAAATCCCTCAAATTTTGGTACCAACATTGTGTTTTGTCCGATAAAATACTTTACCTCTTTGTACCAATCATCATCACGTTGTAAAGTTACAATATTTTCATGTAGATTCGTCTAAAGTGGCATCACCGAAAATATGCGTGGTCTTCGACTCAATGCATCAACCACTCTGTTCACTGTTTCTTTTATGTAAGTAATCTCAAAATCGTACTCGCTAAGCAATTCGGACCAATGTCGTTGTCACGCGTTCAAGTCACTTTGCGTAAAGATGTGTTGTAGACCACAGTGGTCCATTCTTAGTTTGAATTTTCTTCCAATAAGGTAGTGTCTCCAAACTCTCAAGGCATAAACAATGGTTAACAACTCCAAATCCTGCTTTGCATAGTTCTCCTCATGAATTCTCAACTTTATCAAGATGTAAGCGATCACTCGACCATCTTGCATCAAGAATCCACCTAAGCCTTCCTTGGACGCATCACTGGATACTAAGAAATCCTCGTTGATGTCAGGGACCTTTAGTATCAATGTTGTCATAAAAAAATCCTTGAGCCTCTGAAATTCCTCTGCGCATTTCTCGGTCCAGACAAACTTTTGGTTCTTCTTCTGCAATTCTGTAATCAGATTTTCTATCTTAGAAAAAACCTCGACGAACCGTCGATAGTATCCCACTTAACCTATGAAGCTACGCACTTCTAGGACATTCATCGATGTAGGCCATTCCATAATAGCCTTGACCTTTTTTATATCCACAATGATACCTTCGTCGAATATGACATGCCCTAAGTAGTGAATCTTCAATTGATAAAACGAGCATTTTGACAACTTCCCAAACAATTTGTTCTCTCGTAGACATTGTAGTACCATGCACAAATTCTCTTCATGCTCCTCCATCGTCCGTGAGTAAATAAAAATATTGTCAATGAATACTTGGACGAACTTGTCCAAGTATTCGCGGAACACCTCGTTCATCGAACTCGTAAATACCCTTGGGGAATTTGTCAGTCCAAACAGTAAAACAATAAAGTCATAATGTCCAAAACTCGTCTTAAAGGCGGTCTTAGGGATTTCATCCTCCTTGATTCGTAACTGGTGATACCCTGATTTCAAGTCGAACTTTGAAAACACCGTTGCACCTTTCATCTAATCAAACCGATCATCAATCCTTGGCAACAGATACTGATTCTTGATTCTTACCTTTTTCAATTGACGGTAGTCAATGTAGAGTCTCCATGACCCATCCTTCTTCCATATGAAAATAAAAGGCGCACCCCATGGTGACACACTTGGACATATAAGTCCTAGGTCCAGCAATTCCTTCAGTTGCATTTTCAAGTCCTATAACTCAGGGGTTGACATCCGATAATTCGCTCTCGCTATCGGTTTAGCTTCTAGTTTTAGGTCAATGGTAAATTCCAATTCCCTCTCTGATGACATCCCACGTAACTCCTCACAGAAGACATCCACAAACTCTCGCACCACCGGAAGGTTTTCTAGACCTTCTGCTACTCCCTTCTCGTTTAACACAAGGATAACATATATCTTACAGCCATTGCACATGCTCTTCCATAGCTGCAAGGAAGAGATGAACCTCAAGGAAAATCCCTGGTTATGACCTACAATCACGTGTCTCTGTCCCTCATCATCGACTAAGATCAAAATTTTTGTCTTACAGTTGAGTATCACCTCATGTGATTCCAACCAGTCCATACCGATCACGATGTCATAAGACCCTAATATCCTGATGTACAACTTGGCCCTTGTGACAGAATACCCCAGGTTAAGGCTACAACCTATAACCTTCCCTACGACCTTTTGTTTGGATCTTGAAGCCATCTCTACAAAGCTAAAACCGTCCTATTCGACTGCCTTTA
This sequence comes from Picea glauca, assembly GCA_000966675.3. NCBI lineage: Eukaryota > Viridiplantae > Streptophyta > Pinopsida > Pinales > Pinaceae > Picea > Picea glauca. The sequence continues at coordinate 413,029 of JZKD02S1651302.1, forward strand.
CCTTAATTATTTTTAGCGCTGCACCAGAAATAAAATTCTCTGTAGCACCTGGATCTATCAAAATACTAAGGTTATGGTCAACGACAATACCTAACATCTCGAGCACAATCGATTGGTGCTCTTCGTGGTAGTTATTCACCGCTGCATGAATCCGATGGACCTTGCCCAAGTTTTGCACGGTAGTGGGTCCGAATGATCTAGATGCTCTGGTCCTCTCAAATGGGCAGTCATGCTAGTTATGTGGGTCTCCACATGTCCAACACCCTTTCTTCAGTCCAATACTCCTTGTACCTGAAGTAGAAGCTAACATCCCATCAGCCTGGAACCCTGATATGTTCTTTTGAACATGCCTAAAATGTTGTTGCTGCGGTCGATGTAGTTGTTGGTGTTGTGGTCCTCTGTAAGGAGTCTGCTACTGAGACACTGGTCATTGAGGTGTAGTGAAGGTGGATCCTCTTGGATTTCCTCGATACCCTAGTGTATGCCTAACTGGTGTTTGATGCTGTTGCGCACCAGTTGTAGCTAGTCCTATCAGTCTTGCCAGAGTCCTTCTCTAACCCCCACTGATGAGCTCCTCCTCTGCTATGAGGTCCTTTTGGACAACATCATGCAAGGTTTGAGGCATCAAAATCCTCACCTTTCCATGAATGCTGACATTAAGGTTGAACGCAAACTTTTTGACCTTAAATTTCTTGGTACTCAGGTGCAGAGCATACTGAAGCAACTCCATGAAATGGTCCTCATACTAGGGCAACATATGATTGCCCTATCATAAGGCATTGAACTCATTGAGATGGCGCTCAATGAATTCCTCAGACATATACCTCTCCTGGAACCATTCCTCGAATAGTTCCCATGACATGTATTCAACTGCCATGTTCAATTGCGACATGAGCATATTCCACCATTGAAGAGCTCTCCCCTTTAGTTGAAAGACCTCCATGTAGACCTTCATGCTGGAGGTATATTCACGAAGTGAAAATCACATCACCATATTATCCAACCATGCCTTGATGGCTGCGTCGTTTGGGGCACCATAAAACTCAGAAAAATTGACCTTATTGATTTCACGATGAATGCTACCAGTATCGACCAAGGCACGTGGTGAACCCTCAAGAAGTGCCAACGCCCTGGCCTCATCTCTATCCAAACGGATGATCAGTGCCTTTGACATCCTCTGAAAGGACCTCATCATCCCAACCACATCACCCAAAACTATCTATTCCTGCCCAACCACATGTTTGTCTCCCTAGGGGTTAGACCCCTTGAGCGTGGATGCTATTGGGGGCGTCGCACCTCCTCCCCTAGCACCCCGTTGTCTGCCTCCGCGACATCCTCTACCCATTATTACCTGCAAAAGTACAAATCATTTTTAATTAGCGACATTTTATAATAAAGTACAAAATCAATGAAATATGTAGTGATCCCAAGTCGTGGGTCATACTAGCTCCGATACCATATGTAAAGGCCCTCGTCGTTACGACAACATGCGATGCATAAAAAGAGAAATATGTATTTTTTTTTTATGCAGGAAAGTAATAACGACAAACAATCAATAAATGCAACTCGATGACGAACACAAATCACACAATTCAGGCATCAGACAAACATGACTACCTGGCATACTAACACAACATGCAGCTGGAAGCAACATACAACAATCAATTAGATGAAAAATAAAATGACTTCCCGCCTGTCCTACCCTGCAAGGTTAGGATTTCCAGGACACATAAGCAATGCTCAAGGCCAAGTTCCCATCGATTTTGACCATTTAATGTCTCAAGGCTGGCGACTGTTCTAAGGAACAAGGATGTGTCTACATCCCACCCAACACAAGCAAGACTACGCCTACTAAGCAAAGGCAACATCAATCAATCCAACACAACAACTTCCATGATAAGTAGCTAGAATCCTCCCGATGAATGAGATACCACAATTAAACATTACAATACAAGTACAAACCTCAATCACAAAAACAACATCATCCACATCAGGAGACACATGGCCGTAAGCCAGGTTTCATATGAACTATCGATCAACACGTGCAATGATCCAATCTTAAGGAATCATGTCACCACAGTTCGACGAGCACACAAGAATCCCAAGCGCAAACAAAATCTAAAGCTTTAACAAAACACAACCAACGTGTCAAGGTACCAACTTAAACTGTCAACATTTTACTAAAATTAAAAACAAGCACTCAACATCAAGCCCAACACGATGCCAGGTGACTGCAATCAACATTTAATATGCACAATCCTCTAGCTAGATTTCTTGATTCATGATGAGGAAATTATTATGTGGTACTAAAAATTGCGCAACGGTCTAGATGGGTCCTAAAAACAATTTTGCTACCAATACTAAATCAAGATCAAAGTAACCGACACCAATCTGATATTACAACTGTACAAAAAATTTAAGTAACATTATTCCTCTCCAATAAAAGGGATTCTCATCAATTAACTAAACCTTTTTAGTTATGCGGTTCCATAATAAAACAAATAACTTATAACCCTTGACATGTAATTTCACCATCCAATTGTATTAGCATACAAGACTAGTCAGTTTTAAAATCCATCAATAGAAATATTTAATTTCTTTTAACACTACCCCTTGGAACATTACAAAAATGGAAGAGATTAAAATTAACAATTTCTTATTTAACACTAATATAATTGTGAAACAACTTCCCTACCTTCCTTTACATACCCCCTTTTAAACATCAAGGAAGGGAGCCTCCTATAATTTAATCAATTTATTGTTTAGAAAGAATCAACAAGTAATTTACTACCAACATTAACGATTCCAATCTGTTCCCAATTAGTTCCCTGATGTAGAAACTATCAACTATTAAAAGAGATATTCGCAATTAACAAGGGAACTATTGAAAAACAATTAAGAGGAATATCCGCATATTCATCATTAAACGATTAAACTGTTGTGAAAACATTTAAATGGATATCAAAGGGATAATCCCCAAATTCATAAGGAAACAATTAAACTATGGTAAAACTAATAATCTAGTATGAGCGCTAATCCTACCATTCATAATTAAATCCTTAAAATGGTTAACAATCAACTGATCTAATTGGGGTAACCACCATAGTAGACCCCCTGCCATATTTCCAGCTGCCATAATCCTATTAAAAATGATCTGAAATTACAAATATAATAATTGTCTCTGTGTAATAAAAATAGTAATCGTTGTGTTGTCGCCGCACTACAAATACAGTTAGTAATAATTTGATAGGCATTAAAAAATTGTAGTTCTAGGGATTATAAAAATGTAGGAAATAATCTGACAGGCGCAACTATCGTTGCACCACAAGAATATAAGAAAGAAAGAAGACAACTGGAATGAATGATGGTGGTTTCACTACTAGAATTTGGACTACAGATAATTAAACAAGGAGCGCTCTATGTGTAATAGAGACCATAAACATAGATGGAGGTAGTCTCTCTTGGGGGAATCATAAATCCTTACATTAACAACAATACAGATCAATAAACCCAAAATTTATACCATCTAGATGTAAATCGACATGCAATCAACTAAATAAAATTGTGAAATTTAGACATGTGTACCTTCAGCGAAGGCGAAGGTCCCACTGCTGTTGTCCTGCGCTCGTGCTCCATCTTGATCCTGCTTGCCAACTATTGAGACCTCACTGGTACCTCCCCGCCAACACTAGGGGTACTCATCTCCCCCCTGAGCCCCTCGAGCCTTAAAGGGGCCACACACATAACACCGGAGAATGATAGCTCCCAGCTCGCCTCGCAAGGTCGAGCCACCACTCGTTACCCGAGTTGGGTATCCGAACTCCCACAAGAGAAATTCAGCCAAGATAAAATTCTGGCAGTGTAACCTTACGCAAACCAGACGTGATCCATACTCCTCCTCTACCATACTTTTTATAGAGTTTTCTTAGTGATTAGTTTTTGAAACCCTCATTATATTCTTTTTATTAAATTTAATTAGGACAAACCTCCCCCGTACACATGTCACCCGATCCCTTAGTTGCACAAAAAATCAATTTATTAATTAATTAAATTTTCCTGTTTCCCTCACCCACCTAAAAGAGTTCCTAAAAACGCTCCTCGGTGTCCCTTTATTCCCTTACATTTCTTAAATGACTTACGCCTTACTTAAATCCTAATTGAGTTCACAAATAGAAAGTTCCAAAGGATAGATTCCCTACTAATATAGATATTCCCCTTTTTATTTAAGTTTCCCCTTTTTCTTTTTAACTAAGTTCAGAATTAGCAAGTTTTGACAAAAGCAACCATTTACCCTTTTAATAAATTTAATCCTCCATTATAATTTTTACTTTAATAAATAATGTTTGAATTTTCTTTACCCCCTTCTTGTTACATGTCTATTTAATTTTTCTTTGTTCACATGTTCTTCTTAGATCTAGGTTTTAATTACACTAGGTTGGGTGATAGTTTTTAAGGGAACAAATAGTTATTAAAATTTATTCATACCATCATCTATTTTAAGGCCGACCAGGTCCTAAGGAAGCATAGTTTTCTAGGTACTAGGTTTATTAAATTACCCTAGTTAAAACCACGACATGCCGTTCAAGATGCACTACGTGCACCAAGGGTGCCACTTTCTTGCATTCTTGCTTTATTTGTACGATGTTCCCTTCAAGACGCACTACGTGCTCCAAGGGTGCCACTCGCCTATTGAATGAATTTGGTAGATGTTAAACCCCTAGAGTCAATACTCCAATAGGTGATCTTGTGGGAGACTAATGGCCTCTAAGGAATAAGGACCCTTACTTATTGCGTTCCCCTTAGAATCATTGTGAGCGACTGTCACAGTCTGCCCCCACGACATCATAGATCTCTCGAACTAGGTAATCATTAACCTACAGTTCGAGCCATGAAGAGAGTGATAGTAGGCTGCTGCCACACCTCTCCCTCATTGTCTCTGGTTGTTGTGCGTGACCCCTTTACTCCAAATGTGAGTCTGGTTGGCAAGCGATCGTCATTCTGCATCCATCAATGAAACATATCAGTTGTAACAATCAACATCATAATATCTAGTCATATGTCACATCTTCAATATAAAAGACAGTCAAACCATAACAATCCACTCCTTGACTCGATCCAGAGTCCAAGGGGCATCGATTCCATCGACATCCTCTAACATCGAGAGTCCTGCACACTCAGGAGAACCCAGTCAATAGCACCTATCGATGTAATATAAAAAAATTAACATATCATCAGATCCACAATATCTCATAATGATAATCAAAACAACCAATTGTATAAAGAACCGGATCACTTGCACACAAGTGTCCTCAAATAATAAGTCTTCTCAGTGCACACAAGAGCGGGATGTTACATTGAGTATGTTGCATTTAAAGATGATTTTGATTATAGAAATTATGATTGGAAATTATACTCTTTTCCTTGTTTGACCTTGGTGGTTGACATTGTTCCCTAGTAAGTGGTCACCCTTGGGAATGGGTTTACTAATAGGAGGTCCCCTTGATGGGTCATCATATCACTCCCGATAATACTTATCACTTTTCACACTTCACCCCTTTTTGTCTCCCAAACCTTTTGGATTTTTGGGTGTACTAACCCAAGAAGGGATTGTACCTCTTTTAATGGGAAGAAGGGGTTGAAGGTCTAGAGAGAATGTAGCTAGAAAAAGATAAAAGCCAAAAATATAACCTTATAGATGATCGCCCAAAGAGGTCTTGAGAATAATGAAACGTTTCTCCTAAAAAATCAAAGACCTACAAGAAATGTTTTCACATTATTATATAGATGTTCCACTTGTTGAGAGATCTACACAAGTGCGTTACATCCTTTTCTTTTCCCATATGACACTCTATGTACTTATCCCTTCAAGTGACATTGTGGTATTTCCACCCAAGCTTTATGTTACCCATTGGGAGTACCCAATTGTTCTGAACCCTAATTAATTAATGGAAAATGAAAGAGCTTGCAAAAAGGATGCATTGAAAATGAAGGTGCAACACACCCTCTACAAAGGCACCCATAAAAGAGACAATACTAACCCTTGTATGTCATGAAACCCATGCCCAAAAGTCTTACCCCCCATACACTTCATCTTCTCCAGATGAATTAGAGAGGGTCCACCTAGGAAAAATTCCTTGACTTAAGGAATGATTCACCCAATAGGTCACCATGTCAACCCTCCCATACCTAAAATTGGAAAATTTCATAGGGGCTTTGAGCACTTGTTTAATTTGATAAGGTAGTTTTGATGCACATGTTTAGGTGGTCATGTATTAAATGTGATTTTACTTACCATGATACATTTGACTTGAGATCCTTGGAGAGTGCACTTGTATATATTTAAAAGACCTTGTTGATGGATGTTTTGTACGGAAAATTCCAGCTTGGGCCTTCATTGGGGTAGGAAGCCCACATGTTGGATGCCATGAACAAACATTGGGAGTAGCCAGAGCTTGAATGTTGCCTTTGGAGGCAAGAGAAGTGATCTGTATTTATGAGTGGAATGAAATGAAACCATCGATTTATAATATTAACACAATGACATAGTGAACAATAACATAGATACAATAAAACTTGTCTTCCATTAAATAATAAATATGTTGAAAATTGTAAAATGCAGACTGAAAACAAGCTTGCTAGAATGGTGGAAGCTTATCTACGAGAGGAGATGTGACGACTACACTCATTCTCAAGAAGATGAGTACAATGAGGCTTTGAGGATATTTTTACAATAAAAATGAATGCAAAAACCTTATACATCCAAAAAACTGACCCTAGGAGATGAAGCGCCAAAAGTTATGTGGGCCCCGTAGGGGTAAATTAGTACATCAACTTCCCGGGGTCGTAACTTTTGCATACGATCTCCATTTAGGGCACACAATAGCTCGTTGGAAAGGTATTGATGAGGAGATTCATTTACAGGGCTCAATTAGAGACTTTAGTTATTATTGAGGTTCATTATCATGAAAAAACATTGTTTATAACCTCAAAATGGCCCCGAAAGTTCAGGAATCGAAAAACTGCTAAAAATAGTAAGTTTCAAAAAAACTAATTTGAGCTAGTTGGACAAGGTGGGTGGCCACTAAGATCATCCTGGATAAATAAGAGACTTTGGATGATGGTACCTATTCGATATTAGCCCAACATTTTGCCTTGAAAAGTCAAAATGTCATCTTAGAGGGCTTGTCATCACCCTAGGGCTAGGGTTTTGGTGGTGATGATGATGTTTTAATGGACACTTGGCACCCTGAGATGAGGAAGACCCCATGCATCATTGATAGTATCCTAGCACATGAGAGGGAGGAATTAGTAGGCCCAATGAATTCCTCTTTGTTTCTCAATGACTTGCTAAAGTGGCAAGACATCACCCTAGAAGGGGTTGACATCACCCTCAGGGTTTCTTTATGTGCATTTCTTAGGGTTAAATTTAAATTATTTGTAAGGGGGAAAATAAAGGGGAATGCCCCCCATTATTTTGTGGTTTAACCTAAATTTATGTGGAAAAACACTTTTTAGAGGTTTTGTATAAATAAGGATCAAATTCATTTCATTTTTGATATATCTCTCTCATTAGAGAAGACTACTTGGATGAAATCTGCACCCTATATGGGAATTTTTGGACTATCTCTCTCTTGTGTAGTATTTTTGGATGCTTTTTATGGTATATTATGGAGCTAAGGTGGTGTGCACCTCTTGGAGACTTTTTCTTTTGCATGTGGAAGTAAAATTCTTAGTCAACTAGGGTTTTGTTCTTGCTATCTTTTGGAATTGGTAAGAAAATTTCTACACTTCTTGGTATTTTCCTATTGTTTCACTAGTATTATTTCCTAAACCCTTGGAGGAGTATAAGGGAATACACCCTCCACTAAGGTCCATTTTATTTTCATTTTGATAAGTAATTTCTACAAGGTTTCTAGGAGGAGTAAAAGGGATTACACCCTCCTATACTTAGCTTTGTTGGTTTTGCATGCTCTAGGGAGTAGAAGGGCCTACACCCCTAGAGATATTGTGGATTCAACCCTTATAACCAAGAAACCATTTACCCAATATATTAAAGACACTAATCTAAAATTTTCATTGGAGAAAAAAAATAGTTGCATTGGATAACCTTCTTTTTTGATATATTTCAATTGTCTAAAGTAGAATCAATTTTACATGCTTTTAGCTTGCTTGAGCCATTAGGGCATCTAGCTTAGCCAAGTACATATTATTGTTGTTACAAACTTATGCTACAACCATTAGGGCTGATACAAAATCATTTAAATGTATTTCTCTTACTCACTAAATAAATTTATCGACTTAACGAGAACTTTGAACTCAAAATGAGAACTCTGGAAAAAACAAAACCCATATTTTTTCATAAAAAACATGAAAATGAACCCCCCAAATTAAAAAGTGGTGCTACCAGTAGCACCATTTTTTTAAACGGGGTCAAAATTACAACATTTTTAAACTATGGCCTTCAAAACTCATACAGTAGCTTAGAAAAACCTTAAAATCAACACCTAAATTAAAAAAATTGATGTTACCGTTTTTTTTTTTCAAAACGTTAAAATTTTAGATAATTTGAAATTTATTTTTAGCAGTTGATATCATTAAAACCAAAACCTCAAAATCAACCATCAAATTGAAAAGTAATGCTATCGGTAGCACCCATTCTAAAATTGGGGTATTAAAATGACACATTTTTATAAAGTGGTAAAAGAACTCATCATTACTGTAAACAAAATCATAAAATCAACCCTTAAATGCTTAATTTTAAAATCTTACTTTATCACTCCAAGCACAAGGTAATACATACTGCCATGAAAATACCACACTATACTTTAAAAATTCAACATCACTTTTTAATATTTTTTCATTTTTAATAAAAAAAAGTAAATACAATTACATTAAATGAAACATACGTTATTTCTTAAACGTATTGTTATCTTGTCCATATTTAAAACATATGATATAAGAAATTTTATTATATTCTCCATAATAAAAACATATAATTCATAAAACATAAAAATGATTCATAACTTCATGTAAGATCATATGTAAGTTCAATGCTGATTTCTAGTTACCATACAAATATCATATGGATCAAAAATACATAAAATGTACTTATTCAGATTGAATCATGGATTCCGAAATACCATTAGAGTCTACATTGTCTTCAAATAAATGATTGGATGAAGATGTTGATGATCCATACTCTTCTCTATTATCGATGAATGCACCACATGACTCTACATGCATGCCCAACATCTCATATGTCAAAAACATTTTAGATATATGACTAGGTTCAACCGACCCCCATCTTGCATTTATTTCTTGTGGAAACAATCTCTTGAGAATCTATGTTGTCTGAGAGTGAAGAGTTCCTTTGTTTGTCAAATTAAAGTCATAAACATGTCAATACCATCTAATTTTAAGAGGTCTGTGTGATGACGAGTTGTATTTTGACCATTTATTTTTCTCTTTCTATTGACATGTTTCTCAACCATCATCTATGGCTTGTACACACCATTGAATGGGTGTGTACTTGTTTCATACCAATGCACTTCAATTGCAATAACAAATTCATTTTCTTTCTCAATATTTATAACCTTTTCAATGCAGAATGGATAACCATATGGATATTTAGTTTCTAAGACTACAATCATGTTGCCCTCCTTAATATCTTGTATTAAACCCCTATAAAGGTCTTCCATGGCTTCACATTGTGCACGTGACCTTCGTGAACCAATATACATTTCTCTTTCCTCTTCTTGTGTAAGCTCAATAGCACCTTGAGATTATTGTTGTTCAACAATGCTACTTTCTTGAGATTCATTTGGCATATTTTGTTGCCAATGAAATGGAGTTTTCAAAAATGTATCTTCATTTGTTGAACTTGAAATTATGTCACTTTGACTATTGAAAAAATACTCCCACCAAACAGATCAACAACATCAAAGTACTGATATGTATCTTTAATGGACTTTTTTATTTCTTCCAAGCATTCCGAATAATCTACATCTCTATTATGCCTTCATGCATTATGGATTTCAGCAACATATTGTAAAAATAATATATTTGATGCAAATATTGGATGATCTATAATGAAATTCAAAAATGTCGAAGGCCCCCATTTTGCAGTAGTTGAATACTACTTTCCCCATATAAGTCTTTTCCCATCAACTGTTTTGAAAAAAAATTGATGTTGGAAGATAATGTCATTAAGTTGCTCAATAAATTTTTCTTCATGATGCGATCTATGAATAAATCTTTGCATACCAACATTTTCTTCTAATATATGAAAAAAGGGCTCTAGAATGTGTTCTTTCTTGATACATTCAATCAATTATGGTAGGCTTCAAACATTTTTCCTCTTCAATGTTATTGAAGAACGACTGAACATTTGATAAATATGATCATGAGTGTGTCCAAAAAGAAGGAAACCAAATTTCACCTTTTGAAAGATTCTTAGTTCAACAAGCATGTTTAGATATCCAAACACATTTTGATTTTTATTTTCACGACTAGTGTTGTCCAACTGTAGATAGAGAACTTGAGGAATATTTCTAGACCAATGAGTGAGCACAAGATGAATTATGGTGATGGTCATATTTTCATCATTATGAATATTTGGAGATGTGAAGTAAACCCTTGGACACACTTTTCCATTGAAAACGATATAACCAACCAAGAGAAACTGAATGAAATGATCTTCCTGTAAATATTTTGGTGTACAAAAAAAATGTGATAGAAGTGTTTTCTTTTGGTCCATGCCATCAATTATCATAGCTAAATATTTTTTTGGAGCATCATAACATTTCTTCCAATGTTTGTACAACTTTTTCTTTTCACTTAATTGTTGATTCTGATGTTCTTGAAGTGCTTTGACTATGGAATCTACACATGACATAAAATGAAAATATTGATAATATGTTTTCATAGTTGATAACTATCCAATTTAAAAAAAAAAAAAAAAAACATAGTAAATACATACCTCTTTTTTCCCCTTCATATTGATCTCCTCTTGATTTAATATTAGCACATATACTACAAATCCCCATCCTTGACTTCTTAGGAATATATACATTGTTTCTTCAATATTCTTGTAAAATATGTATATGTAATAAAACTACCATTTCCTTCAACACCTTCAACATATCCTTTGTACAGGTTGTAGATTTCCCTCCTTGAGAAATTATTTGAAATATGTATTTTGTCTCTATTTGGCATACACTCCCCATGTTTGGAAATAAGCCACGCATCCATGACAATGTAGTGTTTTTCAATCGCCCACTCTATCGTCCATGATGTATCTTTGAATAAAATGAAGGATCTTTTTCCAACCTTGTCTGGATTTTTGATAGATGAAGATTACCAATTGAGTGAAGTTTTTTGAAATCATATCCTGTCTTGGTGGATATCATGCACCCCATTAAATATGAATTTTTCATGCTCTTATTCATTGACAAATATGTCTTCCTTTTATTAAGGGCATACATGTAGTCCATTCTTTTCAAACAATTCTTTTGACAACATTCACTTGAAATCAATTCACTTATGGAAATTGATTTAGTGAGAAATTATTTCCTAGACCTTGTATAACTAGAATGATTTGGATTGATATAAAAAGGTTTAGTCTTGGTCCTAGAGATAATGTTTCTTTGCAATGTCTCCACTATTTCATCATATTTATTAGAAGGATTTTCCTCATCACCAGAAGGAATATCAAGCAAAACATTGTCAAGAGACTAAAAAAGATAATGTTGATCACCTAGATTTTTTGTAGTTGAATGATTGAGAAAATGATCTTCACTCCTAGGTCCATCATCATTTTCATTGATAATATCATTGATGAAAGGAATATCAAAATCACTAGAAAAATGATTACTATCCTCACCAATGTCATTGGATCTTCCATGAAAATATTCACTTGAAGAAAAATCATCATCACCCATAAGAGTATCTGTAAGATCTTGTCCAATAGAACCTAAGATTTAATAAATTAATTAATACATAACGTTGATATTTATAACTTCTTTTACGGTTCTATATTCAACAAGCTAATAACTAACAGTTCATGGTTCAACAAATTATAATTGAGCAACATGATATGCAAATCAATTATAAAAAAAAAACATACACAGCTTAGTAAAATAGTGAACCATCATAACGATAATGACATAAATACCTCTCAGTGATGTTGTTTCCCCAACTCTGTATGTCCTCGCTGCTCTTCCCAAACTCTGACCAAGCTGCTTTGCCCAAAACCAAATCTTTCCTCCCTGCCAGCTAGGAATAGAGCCTATCCGGCTCCCTAGCTCCAGGATTCCTGGCCCCTGAGCCCAAAACTCCCAGCAACCGATGCTCCCCTATAAAAGTCCAACAACTTCTTCAAGACAAGCCATAATTACAGTTTTCCCATCCCTCCCCTGGAAAAATGCTCCAATACAATCTCCTCTTGATCTCCAAAAATTCTCCCTCCTCCCAAAATCAAAAGTCCCCCTCTCAAATTTCTTTGCCCCCTCATATCCCCCCGTCCATTCACCACCTCTCCATTCAGTGACAACCACCTTATCCCTCCATTCAATGCCAACCATCCCTCAATACGTTAAGTTTTCTTTTAAATAATTTAAAACTTATTAAACTTTAATTCGTTACCCAACATTAAATGAGTTAATTAATTAATTAATTAATATACATTAAACAATAAATAAATAATATTATTAATAAATAATCATTATTTAACTAATATACATTAGGACAATTAATTAAACTTAATAACCCTTTAACAATTATTTAACTAGGGTTGTTACAGTATCAATGCCATTAAGATCCTCACTTGGAGAAAAGTTTCCATCATCATCATTGGTACCTTGAAAATCCTCATTTGGAGGAAAATCAACATCATCAACATTGTTGCCTTTAAATTTCTCACTTGGGAAAGAGTTTCCACCAATGCGATAATCATCTTCACTACTTTGAAAATCCCCACTTGAGGGAAATTCTTCATCATCCTCATTACTGGCTTGAAAATCCTCACTTGGAGGAAAATCTTCATCATCCTAATTGGTACCTTGAAAATACTCACTTGGAGGAAAATCATCATCTCCAACATTGGTTCCTTTAAATTTCCCATTTGGGAAAGAATGTCCACCATTTCCATAATCATCATCACTACTTTTAAAATCCCCACTTGGGGGGGATTCTTCATCATCCTCATTCGTGCCTTGGAAATCCTTACTTGGAGGAAAATATTCACTAGTGCCTTCAAAATACTCAGTAGGAGAAAATTCATCATCACCAAAATTGTTGTCTTTAAATTCCCCACTCGGGAGAGAGTGTCCGCCATTGTCATAATCATCTTCACTGCTTTTAAAATTTCCACTTGAGGGAAATTCTTCATCATATTCATTTGTTCCTTGGAAATATTCATCGGTACCTTGAAAATCCCCACTTAGAGGAAAATTATCATACCAATCATTTAAACGTTGACCATAGTCTCCACTTCGACCTACATTTTGATTATTTTCATTACTATTAAATTGTTGAATGTATTGATCACCATCAGATTCCTCCTCTTTATCATTGGTGCCTTCAAAGTCCTCTGGTTTATGACTTTCCTGAGGAACATGTTGAATAAAATTTATTTCACTATGATCAAATTTATGACTAGATGAAAAATACAATGCCTCATTTGCATTACAATCATTCCCATCACATTTGATAGTTCCAACAAAAGAGGTATGCGGACAATTTGTTGATGCCTTAGAACTAAAATCTTCTTTATTTGACAAAGACATCACTTCTCACCAAGAACATAGAATGATACAAATGCTCACCCTCCCAATGACAATCTTATAACTTGCAGAATGATCTTTCCCCTCTAAAATCCCCCCCTCCCAAAAAAAAATTCTCTCCAAAATCCCCTCCCCCCCAAAAAAACAAATATTCCCCAAAATCCCCCCCCAAAATATTTCCTCCAAAATTTTCCCCACAAATTTTTCCCTGCAAAATTTCCCCCCAATTTTTCCCTTTATTATTTTCTCTTCAAAATTAAAAAAAAAAAAAAAAAATTTACTCTTTTATTTCGTTATTTACTTGTTAATTACAATATTTTTCATTTTTTATTTATTTATCCCACATTTATTAAACATAGCAATGATCCATATAATTTTAGGTATATATGTAGACAATCTTCTTTAGTTTTATTTATCTCACATTCGTTATACTATATTAACATTAATTTATATCATTTGTGTTATATATACACATTCTTGTTTTGTCTTTTTGCATTGCGTGAAATATAGGGTAGTATTCATTATATAATTTACAGCAAGCTACAAGGGCAAAACATCAAGAAGACATTCGAGGAGAATCTAGTGTTTGAGAGGTTAATTATTTTTTTAATTCTTACCATTTACCAAAAAACATTTATAAGATCATATTTGAATCACATAAGATTTTTTCATGCAAAAATTATAAAAACCCTAAATGTTTTTAGATGTTTTCTAATTTTTTCTAAAAAAATCACAACTTTTAAAAAAAATTGAGACTTTTTTCAAAGAAATTTTAACAAAATTCTTAAGATTTTAAAAAAATAAGAAGAAAAAAAGGGCAAATTTAGGTATAGTTTTTTAGAAAAATTTACTCTTTTTATTGTTTTTTACTTAAAATCTTTTAGTTTTGTCCCATGGTGGTTACTGGGCGGAATGCCCCTCCCATGTAAGATCATGATTTGGCCTACAAGGGTGCTCGGGATGATGCCTGACATTGCCCCAACCCCTCAGAGGCCAAGTCAAGGCCTGATCCAAATTTTATGAGCAAAACAAAATGAATACAGATTATTAAAAGATGCTTAACACAAAATAACATAGATACAATAAAATTGGTTTTCTATTCAATAAGGAAATAAGCTAAAACTGTAAAATGCAGCGAAAAACAAGCTTACTGGAATGGTGGTGGCTTATCTCTGAGAAGAGATGTGACGACTGCACTCATTCGCAATAAGATGATTAAAATGAGGCTCTGAAGGCCTTTTTACAATAAATAGGAATGTCAAAAACCATAGACATCCAAAAACTTAACCCTAGGAGATGAAGTGCCAAAAGTGATGTGGGCCCTGTTTGAGTAAGTTAGCACATCAACTTTTTGGGGTCGTAACTTTTGCATACGATCTATGTTTTAGGCGTACGATAGCTCGTTGGAAAGGTATCGTCGAGGAGATTAATTTTGGGGGAAAAATCAAATCCTTTGAGTAATTTTAAGAAGATTGATCCTGAAAAACCTTCATTTAGGCCCTCAAAATGGCCCTGGAAGTTAAAAACTGCTAAAAATAGTAAATTGCCAAATTTGCCAGAAAACTATTTTGAGTGATTTGGAAAAGGTGGGTGGCCACTGATATCCACCTAGATCAATCCTCCTTCATTAGGAAGAAATGGTATCCATTGCGTTGAGTTCCCCCATCAGATGAGGAAATTTCTGTTGAATTTGGCCCTGGGTGAGCCACTTGCCTTGGTGCAGGAGTTTCCCTGCTTTGACGACTCGATAAAGATGGATCACTTGCTATCGAGTGACCTTGATATATGTGTCCACAATATGATCACTGGATTCATGTTGCATGCAGTCAAGGTTGATCTTTGTTGGTTTCAACTTCTCTACTATCTCTTAGGTGTCCAACAATGGTAGGAAATATGGTCGAAGGAGAGCCACGTTGAGGATTGGGTGCAAGCCAAGGAAAGGGGGAATGTTGAGCTCAAAATTATTGTCACCCACAACCTTGGTGATGGTGTACAACAAACAATGGATTGGGTAAAGCTTTCGATGGGGCCTTGTAAAACATTCTTTCTGTAAGTGCAACCAAAATTTGTCTCCCACCTAAAAATTATGTGTCACTCGATGTTTATCATGGCATTGCTTGTACTTGGAATTAGAATTTTGAAGAATATCCTGAACCTGTTGGCAGATGTGCTGGATCCTTTCAATGAATCGGGTGGCTTTGTCATATTTTGCTGGAGCAGGGGACGATTCGATCGAGGTGGTCACCAGGGGTAGTGCAACATCCATGGGGCCCAATAGTTGGAATCCCAACCTAACCTGAAAGGGGTTGTGGCCAGTTGAGCTATGCAGGGCTCGGTTGTAGCTATGCTGGACATGGGGAAGATTGTCATCCCATGTGCGGGGGTGTTTTGAATTGTACATGCATAGGATATGTACGATCATCCGATTGACAACCTCAGTTTGGCCATTTTTCTTGGGTTGGAAGGAAGTGGATTTGGTGAGATTCATATCCAGTAGTGACCAAAGGCTTGACCAGAATGTGCTGAGGAAATGTTTGTCACGGTTTGAGATAATGGTTTGTGGGATCCCAAAATGTACCCATACTCATTCAAAGAAGAGCTTGACAGTTTTTTCTATTGTGATGTTCTTCTTGCAGGTGGCTAGAATCGCCATCTTGGAAAAGCAATCAACAACCACAAAAACACATTCATTTCCCCTTTTGGTGGACAAGAGGCCGGACATGTAGTCCATTGAGATGGATTCCCACGACCTGTCAGGAGTAGGTAGAGGGGTGTACAAACCCTACTTCTTAGTGGTTGGTTTGGCAATAGTCCAGGCGGTGTAGGCCCTGATATACTTGCCGACATCCTATCGAAGTTTCATCCAGTAGAAATATTTCTACAACACTGCCACTGTATTTTAGACGCCAAAGTGTCCTGCCACCCGGCTATAGTGAGCTTCCCAAATCAGCTTCACACACTCTCTTTATGGAACATAGAGATGGCCCATATGGCACAACAAACAATCTTGATGATGTAAATTAGCAACCACTGAGTTGGCACCCAACATTTGGTAGGTGGTGGAGAAGTTAGGGTCTGTCTCATAGAGGTGGGGCCATCCAAAGGTCTCATGGCTGCAAGAGTCTAGCACCGTGGTGAGTGCCACGACTGGAGGTTGGCTTAGGCAATCAAAAACTTAGTTGGTACTTCTTGTTTTATACTTGATGTTGAGGTGGAAATATTGTAAGTATGTGGACCACTTTTGATGGCAGTAATTCTGCAATTTTCCTTGGGTCTGCATGAACTGTAGTGGCTTGTGATTAGTGTGGATGAATGTCTCCTTTCCAAGAATATAATATATCCACTGGTGGCAGGATTTCACGATGGAGTACATGTATTTATTATAAGTAGGGTACTTACAGATAACACTTGATAGTGTCTCACTATCATATGCCACGGGGTGTTCGTGTTGAGTGAGAATGATGCCCACAACATAGTCTGAAGCATCTGTCTCAATCTCAAAGGGATGTTGCAGGTATGACAATCAAAGTACTGGGGATGGGCACAAATGCTTCTTCAAGTCATCAAAGGCTTGTTGTTGGGACATTCCCCACACAAATGTTTCCTTACCACTCCCTCTGGTTACTTGGCTAAGGGCCCATGCAATATGAGATAATCCCAACACGAACCTACGATAGAAATTGGCGAGGGCCAAGAATCTCCAAAGTTCAGTGAGTGTGGTTGGGGATGGCCAATCATGGATGACCTAGATCTTGGTTGGATCCACATGCACACCATGCCAATCAACAATGTAGCCTAATTGATGGACCTTGTCCATGCCAAAGGAGAATTTTTCCAAGTTTGCATATAGTTTGTGTTGTCGCAAGGTGTGCAAAACCTGCTAAATATGTTGCAAGCGTTCCACCCAAGTCTTGTTGTAGATGAGGATGTCATCCAGATACACCACTACAAAAGTATTGGTGAATGGTCATATGATATCATCCATCATCCTCATAAAATTTGTTGGAGAACTTGTCAAACCAAAGGGCATGACCATCCATTCAAAAATACCTTCTTTTGAATTGAAGGTAGTCTTCCATACATCTGTTTGTTCTATTGGGACCTAGTGGTAGCCAAACTTCAGATCAATATTACTGAAGTATTTTCCCTCGTGAGTTGATCAAGGAGGTCTTCGATTCAGGGAATATATTACCGGTTTCAAGCTGTGATTTTACTCAGGGATCGGTAATCAATACAGAGTCACTCAGTCCCATCTTTCTTCTGCACCAACACGATTGTGCTCCCATAAGGAGATGATATGGGACGTATGTGCCCCTTGTGGAGAATTTCTTGGATCTACCTCTTGATCTCCTTGTTTTGTAATAGAGAGCGACAATAGACTAGCCCATTATGTAGTGGTGCACCTGGGGTCTGATCGATGGGATGCTTGACCTGGTAGTGCAGAGGTACCCCAGTAGGAGAGGTGAAGATATCTAAGTATTCTTCCACGACCTTATCCACTTGCTTTTGTTGTGTGGAGAGATTGGTCACGGAGGCCCTGGATGTGGCTGCGATCTTTCGCTCACTCTGAGAGCAAATCATGAAGAAGATAAATTTCCCAGTCTGAGAGATGACCTTCCTACATTTCTTGGCAAAGATCAAGGAAATAGCACTAGGAGGGACTACTTCGGGTATCCTGTACAATTTCCTGTTCAAAGTAATAATAACACTACAAGGCCTAGACTCATATACAGCATGACATTTCCATAAATAAGGTTGGACCAAAAGAACATTACAAAATTTGAGAGGAGAAACATCACACAATACATCATATTTGAAGGGCTTGATGTCGTACAACAATCGACACTGTTGGCTGATGTGGAGATCAATTCCTTGGAGGAGCCATCCAATGGTGTAGGATTGTGGGTGCAATATTGTCGGTAGGGCCATTTGCTTGATGACCTCTACTGAGATGAGGTTCTTCTGGATACTGCTATCAACAATGAAGTGTAGGGGGGTGCCTTTTATCCACATCTGTGAATGGAAGAGGCACTTGCCTTCTTCTGGCTCATCTAGTTCACTAGGCTGAAGCTTGGTGGTAGAAACGATGGCACTGGGTTCCACGTCAATGATCTTTCTTTCCATTTCTAGTTCCGACTCAGAGTCAGAACCCACATCTGATTCAGAGGCTTTCACTTCGGCCACTAGCGACTTATTTGAGCAGAATTTAACAATGTTATGCTAAGGGATCTTATGTAAGTTGCACCATTTCCCGGTATCTTTCTTTGTCTTTTCAGTGTCCTTCTTTGCTTGCGGATTGGACTGGTTGTTCTGATACTGCCCATGTTTTCTATGTCCTTTTTTTTGTGGGTTGGGGCTGCCCCTTCCTAGATTTTTTTGTGCAGGGTTCCCAGGCCCAAATTTCTGCGTCTTTTGTTTGATTTTCTTCTCAGTTTTGATGGCATATCGATAGGCCGCACCTAAGGACAAGATGTACAAAAATTCCATTTCGTTATGGATGTATCTATGCAGAGAACCGCGATACTTGAGAACCCGATGTCACTCTGAATATTTCATACCCAACTTGGTGCAGAAGGTATGGAAGATATTTCTGAACTCTGGCACTGCTTGGTCTCTTTCTAGCCACAGTGTGGTTCATTTGGTATACAAGTTGTCATAAATTCTGACAGGGTATTATTGTTCCTTAATATCATCCCTGAAGGATTCCTAGGTGGCCGCGACTATAAACAATGAGGTTTCCACTGTTTCCTTTTGCTCACAAAAAGTTTCCCACTAATCTTTGACATGGGGAACGAAGTGAAAAAGTAATCTTTTCTCTATTCAAAAAGTTATGGATAGAAAAATACCCTTCTAGTAGATTCAACCAATTTTTTAGAACATTGGCATCTATCTAACCTTCAAATATAGGAATATCGAAGTTGATTTGTACCTTGAAGGGTGCGGCGCCTCCGCTCAAGGAAGATATGTCTCCTATTGGTAGCTGCCAAAGGATTTGCGTGAAACTATCCATCATCTCGTTCCTCTGTTGCGTGAAGGTTTCCTCAAGAAAAAATTTGAAAGGATATCTTGTCCCATCATATTTATTTTCTCCTTCCATGAGAGGTCGCTTGGGCATGCGAGATATTTTTTCCTCAAGAGAAACAAGCTTAAGACCCAATTCTTTATACCCTCACCTCATTGGGGACATGCATTAAGACGACAAGGAGAAGACGGATCCAAATTTTATGAGAAAAATGAAATGAGTACACATTATGAAAATATTCTTAAAACATAATAATATAGATACAATAAAACCATTTTTCTATTCAATAAGGAAATAAGATGAAACTGTGAAATGCAGCGGAAAACAAGCTTGTTGGAATGGTGGCAGGTTATCTCTGAGAAGATATGTGATGGTTGCACTCATTCTCAAGATGATGATTATAATGAGGCTCTGAAGGCCTTTTTACAATAAATAGGAATGTAAAAAAACCTAGACATCCACAAACCTAACCCTAGGAGATGAAGCTCCAAAATTTATGTGGGCCCTGTTTGGGTAAGTTAGTACATCAACTTCTAGGAGTTGTAACTTTTGCATACGATCTTCGTTTTAGGCACATGACCGCCCTTTGAAAAGGTATCGTCGAGGAGATTCATTTTGGGGGATCAATCATATCATTTTACTATTATTGAGAAGCTCGATCCTGAAAAACCTTCATTTAGGCCCTCAAAATGGCCCCGGAAGTTAAAAACTGCTAAAAATAGTAACTTGCCAAAATTGTCAAAAAACTGTTTTGAGCGAGTTGGAAAATATGGGTGGCCACTGATATCCACCTGGATCACAACCCCTAAGGGCTGTGACTTGGACTTCGGGGGGCCGAGACTCGTGGCCAAGTCCTGAGTGCACGCCTGGGGCTTGGCCACGGGGTCCAACCCATCGACGGCTAAGTCAGGGCCCACAGAGCCGTGACTTGGCCATCGGGGGGCAGCCCCACGAATAAGTACTCTTTCCAAGCCGTGGTCCCCGGGACAATGACTTGGCCGTGAGGCTGGTCAGAATGGGCTGATTTCGGGCATCGCCTTAGGCCCTGTATGCCAAGGCTTGGTCCCGACATCACCCCAATAACTCCATGGGTCAATTTTTATTTTTTATTTTTTTTAACTTAGTTCTTATATTCAATGTTTTTTTTTTAGTTTATTATAATGTATAAGGCCTAATGTTTTTTTTTTTTATAGGAAAAATGGTAGGAAATAATTTATCTATTAATATATTTGGATCACGACCTGTAATAATGGCATCCAAAATTGCAACCAGAACCTCCATGAATTTTAGGCAACAAATTGATACCACAACACTTGAGTTTTCAATGGAAATGAAGAATTTTAGAGAGTGGAAATCTGTGGAAGGAGAAAAAAAACTAGAATATTCTTGGTTTGTTAAAGATAAGCAAGGAAACAATGGATAACATATATATTTGTATTGTGTCGAGTTAGAACGTGTGCAAGGAAATTATCAGGCACTTGGATTGTTACAAGATAATGTTTGGTGCAAGACACATATATTGTTTATGCACTCGTCAAACAAGGGCGGGCTTATATCAAGATTAGATATTGTTTCAAATTGAGCTATTATAACAAGGCTGATCTTTTTATAGAATTATGTGCATCCATCGTTGGTGACATTGGAAAATACAATGCCATTTTTTTTTCTATCCTTTATTATTTTTAGTATCATGTTAATTTTTTAATTTTATTTAACATAAAAAAATTATATTTTATTTTTACATGATTTTTCTGAATGAATTTCACATATGTTAGTGGGGATTAACTCTACAGAGAATAATATCATGGATTCTATCAATGCTTTTCATATTGAAAAGACACAAGAAGGAACGAAAAATAAACAAAAAGTAACGAAGGTTGAAGCTGGAAGAGTAGACAAAGAAGAACATGAAAGAAGAAAGAAAATTCCTCATTCTATACATCCTAAAAGGGTTACATTTGAAAATGAGGAAACTCCAAATGGAGACTTTTTGAGATTAGTCCCAATGAGGTTATCACTCATTCTCAAAAAAAGAATAAATAAGATAAACACAAAAGATAGATGGTCGATGATGAGTCCATTCCTATTGATTATGAAGAAATTGTTGATTTAGATCAACCCCATTTAAATCATAAGAGGAAGAAAGAAAATGTTGTTGATGATGTTCAAGAAGCCATCGTTAGCTTTGAGTATTATAGTGAAATTCCCAAAGGTAGCAGAGAAACCATAACACCAGGTGCTGATCTAGAGGATGGTATTATGAAAACAATAAAAAATGTCGTTCAAAATAGATTGAGGACTAATAACTTAGTTGATTATGGCCATACATTTCAGTTTAATGTGAAGCAACTTTATAAACCCACAGAAGGGAAAGAAAAATATCGAATTAAAAAACTGCATCACTTGCACATTCACAATTTGAAAGCATTGATTAGGTACAATCCATATGCACATGTGGTTGACTACCTAGTTCTTGTTGACGCAATGGAAGTTCCTAGGAGGGAAGAATTTGATAGATAAAAATGTTTTGACTACAAATATTATGTGATTGGAGGAAATCATTCCGCAGAGGCTAGAAGATAATTGATGCAATAATATCCCAAAAATAATCTTTTTGAGATATCCAAATGCATAATTTATGTTGGTTTAATAGATTCAGAAGAAAAGTTATTGACATGGGATCATAACACAGAAAATGAGTACATAATGTTCATGAATTTAATTCAAAGGGTGAGATTTATCCAAAATGATTTTTCCAAAATATGTCGTGGGGAGAGATCAAATGTTGATGCCAAGTTTTCGAAGCAATGTTGTATGGAAATATGATCCCCACTTGATTATGAAAATGAAAAATAAAAAAAATCTCAAAGGAAGTGATGTATTTAGAGCTGTGGATAACTATTTTAAATTGGGATTTAGAAATGGACAAGTATGAGATTTGGTAGATGAGATCTTCACCATATGGGAAAATATTAGTATAAAAAATCATAGAGTTAAGAAGGCTAAACCATTGATATGTGGCACAAGTAAGACATGTCCTGAAATAAAAAAATCTTTCAAACGATATGACTATAACACCTTGGAGAACAATACAAGGAGTGAAGGATGAGAAACGTATCGTAACTATATTATCATGTGTAAGGTCGGGTGAATTTTCAATGGAAGAAATGTGTGATGAATTCAAAAAGTGAGTTTGTTGATTTATTTTTATTTATGTTAGGACAAGAAAATTAATTCTTTCAGTTTAACATATCAATGTTCTAAGTATTTTATTATATATATCATTATAACATTATATTTTTTTATTTAGTCACAAGGTGTATATGAGAATAGAAGAGGAAATGGTTAAGATGTTGAATCAATAAAGCTGGGATGATGTTAAACTAAACTATCTAGATTCAATCTCTACAACAGTATTGAAAGAATTTTTTGTTGCATTAAAAAATGTATGTTGATTTATTACATTCATATTATTAGTTTGTAAGTTAATTTATTTCTATTTTAATACTTATATATATGTGTGTGTGTGTGTGTGTGTGTGTGTGTGTGTGTGTTTCATTAAATATGCCAAAGAAGAATGCAGTGAAACCTTCAAAAGTTTTATTCAAAAATCCATGTTTGAAAGACAAAGGAGACATGTTCAAACTGTTAAACTTGATGACAACCTTGATCACTACATTTGGAATGGTATCAACACTGTTCAATATAAATTGATAATAGGTTATTGTGAACAACTTGCAAATATTGTTCCTAAAAAGAATACTCCCTAGTTATTGCGGATATCCCCCATGGTTATAATATCCAAAACACTGGATATGATACTAAGCCTTATACTTTCCAATCTTTCAGTAAAATGGTTATGAGATTTATGGAAGTCATAAAATGACCATTTTAGAGATTTTTGGTATTTCATTGAGACACACAAAAAGGATTAGTACAATCAAGCTTCAAGGGAAAAGAAAGGACGAGGATGTAGTTTATTTGGTAAGATATTGAAAGTGTATGTTTATCAATTAAGATTATAAAACAAATTTATTAATTCACAACTTAATTGAATTTTCACTTATTTATGTTACAGGCACAAGCCTAATATTCAGAGCTCCAATAGAGAACCATTTAAACGTGATTTTGAGAGTATACATCTTGCAACCTGGACAAAGATGATTCTTATAATTCTATTCTTGTCAATGTAAAGGATCGAGAGACTCCTAGTAGTTTATTGGTATAAAATGTTGTGATTAGAAAACTAGCATATGAGGAAAATGATTTGAAAGGAGAGATGATTCAAATTTATAAAAAACCACAAGAATTAATTAATTATCTTATAGATACATTTTCAAATGAAGGAGATTGGGTTTTGGATTTGTTCTGGGTTCGGGTAAGAAATATGATATAATATTTATGAAATCATACTTCGATCTTATATTATTTTTAATTTATGTCTTTTTATAGTATTTAAATTGATTATTTATTTTGTATTTGGTGATTAGTTACAACATTAGTGTGTTTCTTATAGAAAGGAAGAAATTGCATAGCCATTTAAAGTGACCCAATGCAGTGCAGTTTTATTCAACAAAGAACTAATGTTATTCCATTTCTTCCAGAAAGGATATTTTAGTGAATCAAAGGTGACAAAAATATCAAAATAAACTCAAGTACCGTTAGGAGGAATGATTGGAAAGGATAACTTTGGAGAACTTGCGGATATCAAAGAGCAAATGGAAGAACAAAATGACACAATGGAAGAACAAAATGATGTCAAAGAAGATGATAATGTGTTTGTTGAGAATGATGAATTTGGGATATATGATATTGCTGATTAGTTTTAATATTCCCTTGAAGACGATGCTCAATTTTGTAAATTTTTTATGAGTTATAACTGTAATGTTTTGACTTTCAGATTTTAAAATAAGAATGAAGATGTATATATTATTGTTTTATGATGAATATTTTTATTGTTTTATTTTTCATTTTATTTGTATGTGAATCACTATACCATGGAAAATTTTATTAAATGTTGTCATTTTTTTTACTTTAAATGTATAAAAATATGAAAAAAAATGTTAATTTTTTATAAAATTTTCACTTTTTTGTTCAATTATGTCCATAAAACTGTTTTATTTGACATGATATTTTAAATGAATAGGTACCAAAATGTATCCGTTTTTTATTATATATGGATGTAAAATGTATATTTGTTTGCTAAATATTCAAAAATGGTGTTATTTAACTACAATTGTTTTCTATAAATTGAAGTAAAGGTAAACAATGTGTTAAAAACAATGTTTTCCACTATATTTTAAAAGTATGGAACAATAAATTAATTGAGACACAATTATATGAAAAATCGTAACTTCAAAAAATTAAATGGTAAACAATATTTTTAAGATTGAAAGAAGCATGGAAAAATGACTAAAAACATCGTTGAATAATAAAGAAGCTACCACAAAATTATGTGCATCCATCGTTGCTGACACTGAGAAAGACAATGTCCTTTTTTTGTATCCTTTATTATTTTTATCCTTTTTTTTGTATCCTTTATTATTTTTAGTATCATTTTAATTTTTTTATTTTATTTAACATGAAAATGTTATATTTTATGTTTACATGATTAATCTGAACGAATTCACATATGTTAGTGGGGATTAACTCTACAGAGAATAATATCATGGATGTCATCAATGCTTTTCATATTGAAAAGACACCAGAAAGAAGGAAAAATAAACAAAAAGTAACGAAGGTTGAAGCTACAAGAGTAGACAGAGAAGAACATGAAAGAAGAAAGAAAATTCCTCATTCTAAAAATCCTAAAAGGGTTACATTTGAAAATGAGGAAACTCCAAAATGAGACTTTTTTGAGATTGGTCCCAATGAGGTTATCACTCATTCTCGAAAAAAGAGTAAAAAAGATAAACAAAAAAGATAGATGGCCGATGATGAGTCCATTCCTATTGATTATGAAGAAATTGTTGATTTAGATGAAACCCATTTAAATCATAAGAGGAAGAAAGCAAATGTTGTTGATGATGTTCAAGAAACCATCTTTAGCTCTGAGTATTATAGTGAAAGTCCTAAAGGTAGCAAAGAAACAATAACACTAGGTGCTGATCTAGAGGATGGTATTATGAAAACAACAAAAAATGTTGTTCGAAATAGATTGAGGATGAATAAATTAGTTGATGATGGCCATACATTTCAGCTTAATGTGAAGAAACTTTATAAACCCACAAAAGGGAAAGAAAAGTATTGAATTGAAAAACTACATCACTTGCATATTCACAATTTGAAAGCATTGATTAGGTACAATCCATATGCACATGTGGTTGACTACTTAGTTCTTGTTGACACAATGGAAGTTCCTAGGAGGGAATAATTTGATAGATAAAAGTGGTTTGACTACAAATATTATGTGACTGGAGAAAATCATTCTGCAGAGGCTAGAAGAGAACTAATGCAAGAATATCCCAAAAATACACTTTTTGAGATAGCCAAATGCATAATTTATGTTGGTTTAACAGATTCAGAAGCAAAGTTATTGGAATGGAATCATAACACAAAGAATGAGTACAAAATGTCCATGAATTTCATTCAAAGGGTGAGATTTATCCAAAATGATTTTTCTGAAATATGTCGTGGGGAGAGATCAAATGTTGATGCCAAGTTTTGGAAGCAATCTTGTATGGAAATATGATTCCCACTTGATTACGAAAATGAAAATGAAAAAAAAATTGCAAACGAAGTGATGTATTTAGAGTTGTGGATAACTATTTTCAATTGAGATTTATAACTAGACATGTATAGGATTTGGTAGATGATATCTTCACCATATGGGAAAATATTAGTATAAAAAATCAGAGATTTTTTTTTTTTAGTTTGTCCGTGACATGTGGGACTAACCTATGGCTAAGAAACTGCGTCTCAGGGGCATCTAAGCTGTCAAAATCACCCGGGGATCGCACCAGGCCTAAGCCACACCAACCCTTAACATGGCTAGATTTTTTGTCCTCGTAGGTTTTGAACCGGTGACTTTAACATCACAGATTGCCTTAACACCACACTCTGTCACCAACTATCCTACACCTCGGGGACATAAAAAATAAGAGAGTTAATAAGGTTAAACCATTGATATGTGGCACAAGTGACAGGTCCTGAAATAAAAAATATTTGAGATGATATGACTATAACACCTTGGAGAACAATACAAGGAGTGAAGGATGAGAAACATATCATAACTATATTATCACGTGTAAGGTCGGGTGAATTTTCAATGGAAGAAATGTGTGATGAATTTAAAAACTAAGTTTGTTGAGTTATTTTTATTTATGTTAGGACAAGAAAATTAATTTTTTCAGTTTAACATATCAATGTTCTAAGTATTTTATTATATATGTCATTATAACATTATATTTTTTTTATTTAGTCACAAGGTGTACATGAGATTACAAGAGGAAATTGTTAAGATGTTGAATCAGGAAAGATGAGATGATGTTAAACTCAACTATACATATTCAAGCTCTACAACAATATTGAAACAATTTTTGGTTACATTCAAAAATGTATGTTGATTTATTACATTCATATTATTAGTTTGTAAGTTAATTTATTTCTATTTTAATAGTTATATGTGTGTGTGTGTGTGTGTGTGTGTGTGTGTATTTCACTAAATATGTCAAAGAAGAATGTAGATGGAGTACCTGAAACCTTCAAAAGTTTTATTCAAAAATCCAAGTTTGAAAGGGAAAGAAGGAGACATGTTCAAATTGTTAAACTTGATGAAACCTTTGATCACTACATTTGGAATGGTCTCGACACTGTTCAATATAAAGTGATATTAGGTTATTGTGAACAACTTGCAAATATTGTTCTTAAAAAGGAATACTCCCTAGTTATTGCGGATATCCCCCATGTTTATAATATCCAAAACATTGGATATGCTACTAAGCCTTATACTTACCAAGATTTCAATAAAGTGGTTATGAGATTTACGGAAGTCACAACATCACCATTTTGGAGATTTCTGGTATTTCATTCAGACACACAACAACGATTAGTACAATCAAGCTTCAAGGGAAAAGAAAAGACAAGGATGCAATTTATTTGGTAAGATATTGAAAGTGTATGTTTAGCAATTAAGATTAGAAAACAATTTTATTAATTCACAACTTAGTTGAATTTTCACTTATTTATGTTACAGGCACAAGCCTAATATTCAGAGCTCCAATAGAGAACCATTTAAATGTGATTTTGAGAGTATACATCTTGCAACTTGAACAAAGATGATTCTTATAATTCTATTCTTGTCAATGTAAAGGATCGAGAGACTCCTAGTAGTTTATTGGTATAAAATGTTGTGATTAGAAAACTAACATATGAGGAAAATGATTTGAAAGGAGAGATGATTAAAATTTATAAAAAACCACAAGAATTAATTAATTATCTTATAGATACATTTTCAAATAAAGGAGATTGGGTTTTGGGTTTGTTCTCAGGTTCGAGTAAGAAATATGATACAATATTTATGAAATCATACTTTGATCTTATATTATTTTTAATTTATGTATTTTTACAGTATTTAAATTCATTATTTATTTTGTATTTGGTGATTAGTTACAACATTAGTGTGTTTCTTACAAAAAGGAAGAAATTGCATAGCCATTGAAAGTGACCCAATGCAGTGTATTTTTTTTCAACAAAGAATTAAGGTTATTCCATCTCTTCCAGATGAAATGCAAGAATTTAGCTTGAGGAAAGGATATTTTAGTGAATCAAAGGTGACAAAAATGTCAAAATAACCTCAAGTACCATTAGGAGGAATGATTGGAAAGGATAACTTTGGAGAACTCGCGGATATCAAAGAGCCAATGGAAGAACAAAACGACACAATGGAAGCAGAAAATGATGTCAAAGAAGATGATAATGTGTTTGTTGAGAATGATGAATTTGGGATATATGATATTGTTGATTAGTTTTAATATTCCCTTGAAGACGATGCTCAATTTTGTAAATTTTTTATGAGCTATAACTATAATGTTTTGACTTTCAGATTTTAAAATAAGAATGAAGATGTATGTATTGTTGTTTTATGATGAATCTTTTTATTGTTTTATTTTTCATTTTATTTGTATGTGAATAACTATACCATGGAAAATTTTATTAAATGTTGTCATTTTTTTAACTTTAAATGTATAAAAATATGAAAAAAAATGTTAATTTTTTATAAAATTTTCACTTTTTTGTTCAATTATGTCCATAAAAATGTTTTATTTGACATGCTATTATAAATGAATAGGTACCAAAATGTATCAGTTTTTTATTATATATGGTTGTAAAATGTATATTTGTTTGCTAAATATTAAAAAATAGTGTTATTTAACTACAATTGTTTTCTATACATTGAAGTAAAGGTAAACAATGTGTTAAAAACAATGTTTTCCACTATATTTTAAAAGTATGGAACTATAAATTAATTGAAACACATTTATATGAAAAATCGTAACTTCAAAAAATTAAATGGTAAACAATATTTTTAAGATTGAAAGAAGCATGGAAAAATGACCAAAAACATCGTTGAATAATAAAGAAGCTACCACAAAATTATGTGCATCCATCATTGATGACATTGAGAAAGACAATGTCTTTTTTTTGTACCCTTTATTATTTTTGTCCTTTTTTTTGTATCATTTATTATTTTTAGTATCATGTTAATTTTTTAATTTTATTTAACATGAAAATGTTATATTTTATGTTTACATGATTATTCTAAACGACTTCACATATGTTAGTGGGGATTAACTCTATAGAGAATAATATCATGGATGTCATCAACGCTTTTCATATTGAAAAGACACCAGAAAGAAGGAAAAGAAACAAAAAGTAACAAAGGTTGAAGCTGCAAGAGTAGATAGAGAAGAACATGAAAGAAGAAAGAAAATTCCTCATTCTAGAAATCCTGAAGCAGTTACATTTGAAAATGAGGAAACTCCAAATGGAGACTTTTTTGAGATTGGTCCGAATGAGGTTATCACTCATTCTCAAAAAAAGAATAAAAAAGATAAACAAAAAAGATAGATAGCCGATGATGAGTCCATTCCTATTGATTATGAAGAAATTGTTGACTTAGATGAAACCCATTTAAATCATAAGAGGAAGAAAGAAAATGTTGTTGATGATGTTCAAGTAGCCATATTTAGCTCTGAGTATTATAGTGAAAGTCCTAAAGGTAGCAGAGAAACAATAACACTAGGTGCTGATCTAGAGGATTGTATTATGAAAACAACAAAAAATGTTGTTTGAAATAGATTGAGGATGAAGAACTTAGTTGATGATGGCCATACCTTTCAGTTTAATGTGAAGAAACCTTATAAACCCACATAAGGGATCGCACCCGGGGATCGCACCCGGCCTGAGCCACACCAACCCTTAACATGGCTGGATTTTTTCCCCTGCAGGTTTTGAACCAGTGACTTTAACATCATGGATTGCCTTAACACCACACTCTGTCACCAACTGTCCTACACCTCGGGGACATAAAAAATAAGAGAGCTAAGAAGGTTAAACCATTGATATGTGGCACAAGTGACAGGTCCTGAAATAAAAAATCGTTTAGATGATATGACTATAACACCTTGGAGAACAATACAAGGAGTGAAGGATGAGAAACGTATCATAACTATATTATCACGTGTAAGGTCGGATGAATTTTCAATGGAATAAATGTGTGATGAATTTAAAAAGTAAGTTTGTTGAGTTATTTTTATTTATGTTAGGACAAGAAAATTATTTTTTTTCAGTTTAACATATCAATGCTCTAAGTATTTATTATATATGTCATTATAACATTATATATTTTTTATTTAGTCACAAGGTGTATATGAGAATACAAGAGCAAATTGTTAATATGTTGAATCAAGAAACATGGGATGATGTTAAACTCAACTATACATATTCAAGCTCTACAACAGTATTGAAACAAGTTTTTGTTGCATTAAAAAATGTATGTTGATTTATTACATTGATATTATTAGTTTGTAAGTTAATTTATTTCTATTTTAATAGTTATATGTGTGTGTGTGTGTGTTTCACTAAATATGTCAAAGAAGAATGCATATGGAGTACCTGAAACCTTCAAAAGTTTTATTCAAAAATCCAAGTTTGAAAGGGAAAGAAGGAGACATGTTCAAATTTTTAAACTTGATGAAACCCTTGATCACTACATTTGGAATGGTCTCAACACTGTTCAATATAAAGTGATATTAGGTTATTGTGAACAACCTGCAAATATTGTTCTTAAAAAAGAATACTCCCTAGTTATTGTGGATATCCCCCATGGTTATAATATCCAAAACATTGGATATGATACTAAGCCTTATACTTACCAAGCTTTCAATAAAGTGGTTATGAGATTTACGGAAGTCACAACATCACCATTTTGGAGATTTTTGGTATTTCATTCAGACACACAACAAGGATTAGTACAGTCAAGCTTTAAGGGAAAAGAAAAGACAAGGATGCAATTTATTTGGTAAGATATTTAGCAATTAAGATTAGAAAACAATTTTATTAATTCACAACTTAGTTGAATATGCACTTATTTATGTTACAGGCACAAGCCTAATATTCAAAGCTCCAATAGAGAACCATTTAAACGTGATTTTGAGAGTATACATCTTACAACCTGGACAAGAGATGATTCTTATAATTTTATTCTTGTCAATGTAAAGGATCGAGAGACTTGTAGTAGTTTATTGGTATACAATGTTGTGGTTAGAATGCTAACATATGAGGAAAAGGATTTGAAAGGAGAGATGGTTAACATTTATTAAAAACCACAAGCATTAATTAATTATATTATAGATACATTTTCAAATGAAGGAGACTGGGTTTTGGATTTGTTCGTGGATTCAAGTAAGAATTAATTGCCATAGTAATCTACTAATCATTGTGAATCTTTTGGGTGGTTTACTTGTGATATTTGGTGGTTGAATCTTTTTTTTGTAGCAATTGTTTGCTACAGCCATAAGGCTACCAGAATACTTTGTTGATAACTTCATATAGAATCCCTAATTTACCGTCAAAGTTCATGCTTAAGTATTGGAAAGTTATCTATTGTTTTAGTCCTTCATTGTCCAATAACTATTTGGTAATTTTGATGGTTAAATATGCAATAAATATCTCTTATTCTTGTTGATATGCATTTCTGTTTACTACTGCAATACAAGACATCAATCTTTTCTTGCTTGTCCACTTCATTTTTGGGCTTGTATCTTGATTGTGTGTATTGTCTCGGGAAGGTGCAACACTCTGGTTGTAACACCCCAGGTTTTGAGCCCCATATTAAATAATGTATTTTTTTAATTGTCAAGAGGCCAGAGGGACCAAATAATTAAAAGAGGCAAGTGTGCCTAAGAAATGTAATTTTTTGATCATTATTAATAATAAACACATCTTTGGCTGCTAGACGGACAAGGACTAGAGTTATAGGTGTAACGACCCTAGTTAAACAAATAATTAATGATTATAAAGCAAAATTAATTAAAGAAAATAATTGTGATTAACTAAGTAATACTTTAACTAAAGATCACATTTAATGACCTGAGAAATAAATCTTAAGAAATCAATGAGAAATGTTAAAGAAATGGTTGCGTATGCAGAGAGGGAGATTATGAATCCCGAGAAGATAAAACATTTAAGGAGGGAGAAAGGACAGGCACGGGGGGTGGTTGGAGTAGTAACTGCATGAGTCGGCGAAGGAGGAATAAGGGAAGGGGGAAGGTCGACGGAGGGGGATGGGGACGGAGGCGATATTTTTCGGAGGATTTTTGGACTTGTTGTGAGCACAGAGTTTCTGACTATGGCTTTTGATCAGGGGAGGCACCGAGTTGATGGAGGTTTTGGGCACGGGGGCCAGGATATCCGTAGATATCCTGGAGCTAGGTAGTTTTCCTAGTTGGCAGGGAGGACAGTAGTTTTGAGCAGTTATTTTCCTGTTTGTGGCAGGGTTGATCTAGTAGAAGGAAGCAGGAAGGCAGCAGCAAGGCACAGAGGCAACGGAAATTAGCATCAGAACTAGGTACTTTGTTAAGTTATGTATTTATTTCTTTCTGCCATGAAATCAGTATTTATTGATAAATCTAAGTTACTGAAGTTGTTGTTATGAAAAATCCATATTATGCTCGGAAGTTATTGTTTCAGTTTATGAAATAAAAGGTTTATGAAACTTAATGATGTTTAGAAATTTTAGGTTGTTACATATGGTATCAGAGCGTGTTAGTTCGAAATCTGGGCCTACGGGCCAAAAACCTGAGTATTAACTCCAGCCATGCTTAAACTACAAACAAAACATGTTCAGTTTGACCTGATATGACTGATACAGTATCTGAAAATATACTCAGGTAGTACCCCTAAGTTATCCAAGCAAATGGTCTCATGTATATCACAAGTAATTACTTTGGGCAATATCCTGTAATTGGATCATGTATGGTCACTACAGTTTTAGTCTGAACATTCAGTGGAACACTCTTTAAAATAGCAGCAACGAACTAGATAGCTTGAAGGATCACTTCTCACAAAATGGCTACCATTAAAGTAGCCCAATAAAGCTATTAAGAATGAAATGAGAACCGATAACTTAATTTTATTTGAGCAATGCTTGTCAATGAAGTTTCGAGTAGAATAGACACCCGAAATCGATAAAAATGTTGAGGGAAACTTCTGTCTAAGGCTTGAAGTTGGTAAGAATTAATAACTACACGAAATGTACCAAATAAAATGAAAAGGACATTTGCAGGACCTTGAAAAGGCCTACTTCATTCCAAACTTACCTAAATGAGGAACTGCCAATGCGCAGTCAGACAAAGAAAATTTAGAAGACTTGTATTGCGCGGGAACAGTGTAAATTGGTTGCCTATATTAACCTTGGTGAATTTTAAATAATGTAAAATCTCTTGAACAATAGACCAATATAAATGTTAAACCGTGCCAAGGGAATGGGCTATTACGTGGGAGAACGGATCTGAGCCCTCAGATCTCACATAGAAATCTCTTCAATCGTTAGATCACCAGAAGTTGCACATGGTTTAAGTCCTAATGTGCAGAGGAGGAGCCCACAGAAAAGGAGACCGACAGCCGTCGGATCTCACATAGAAAACCTGTCAGCCATAGGATCAGGAGGACATGCACGGAGTTTAGCCTCTGGAGGGGGAGCGTGCAGGAGAAATGATCTGAGCCGTCTGATCCTAGATCATGGCCCCGACAACCGTCAGATCTGTGGAAGCTGCACGAAGTTTAGCAGTCGGGATATTGGCCATCGAGAAATCCGAGTTCTCGAGGTCATGTGCATTGGGACACCAATCGCCACGATATCCCGACGGGGATCTGGACCGTCCGTTGGGTGAGGACACGTGGTGGTGATTAGCGCCATCAACATTGGTGCATCAGGAAATTGGCGTCCCCATGGAAAAGAGATCAGGAAATATCGATTGAAAACCCCGACGAGATCTGAGCTGTCTGTTCACACGGGACAGGTGTCAGGGATCGGACGAAAGTCGCAGATCGGGAAATCGGAGTTCCTGAGGACAAAGAATTCAGGACATCGTAAGTCTTAGAACCTCGAGAGTAAATCCGGACTATCCATCTGCAAGGACAGGTGGCAAAGGATCGGGCGCCGTCGGAGTTTTATTCATCGGAGAATCGGGGATTCCGGTGACAAGTGGTTTATGCATTGAGAATTCGCGATCCGCGATATCCTGACGGTAGTTTTGAACCGTCCATTGGCGAGGACGAGTGGAGAGAGATCCTGGAGAGTTGAGGTTCGGCATATCGGAGTTTCCGGAGTCATGAAACTCTTGCACAATGGAATCGCAATACATGATTTCCCGATACAATTAGGGCCGTCCATCTGAGGGACAGGTGGCAACCATCAAGAACCATCGACGATTGGCCCCATCGGGAATCGGCATATCGGAGATTTCGTGGACATGAAACCCTTGCATTATGAAACCGCGATATGCGAACTCTCGACACCGTCATAGCCGTTGATCCAAGGGACGCGTGTTCAAGGATTTGAAAGAGTTAGGGATTTCGACATTTCGGGTTTCCCGCATACGAAGGAATCACAACCGAAGAAGTCGTGAAATCCTGAAACGCGACGGGTCCCACAACCATAGTGTTTAAGTGAGGACAGGTGTCGGAAGGTCCAACCTTGCTGGGAGTTAGCAACAGGTGGCATCGGAGATCGGAGGATCGGGGATCCTGAGGACGTAAGTCCTACACCTTTCAGTTTCGCGAAAAGTCTGAAATCCCGATAAGGGATAAGATTGCGGTCACAAGACAAGGCCGTGTGGATCACGAGCATAGCTTAAAAGGGTTAATGCACTAGGAGCTCATCGGGGATTAGGGGATCAGGAATCCTAAGGACGTGCGTGCGTTGACAGCACAAACGCCGAAACCCCGAATCCTGATAGGGTGATACAAGGCCACGGTCACGGAAGCAGGTCATATGGACCAAGCTCGTAGCGAAGGGGCTAACGAAGAAAAGAACCCATCGGGAAAGTTAAGCACTAAATCCCAATAGGAAGGTATATGGTAATGGTATTGTGAGCACAGTCATATAGACCAAGGTATATCCAGTAAGGGCTAGCTCATAGAGACAGAGCTCATCGCAAATTGGGATTGGAGAGGTGAGGAGCTCACGACAGTGAAAAGTCTGAAACCCCGAACCCCGATACAGAGTCGGGGATAAGTCACGGTAGGTGCAGAGGTCGTGACGAGGGAGGATAAGGCCTATGGATTGGGGCATTCGACAGTGAATTCAGGAAGAAATCCAAAGATTCGCTTAGGCTCGGTTGATGAAATTGAACGATCTTGTATACCCATAAAACTATATATATATTTACACATATAACAACAGGCATACACAGTTGAATAAATATTTTTTATAAGAAATAAACTGAAGGTAGAACACCAAAACCCGTACAGGGCTAGAATTACAAGCAAATCATTTGTTCAAAAAAAAGAAGAAGAAATTACCATTCCTTACCATAGCGTAAGGAAGGATTATGCAGATTCTTGACTCAATTAACCCCGCGTTCTTCATGGAGGTACTGAGACTGTGTACAAACTGGCGGACTGAATCGTACCTCTTACCATAGTTGAGGGTGAGCTCCGCAAAATGTACAGACAAGGGATTTGTTCCCAACGTTTCAAGGAGACTGGACTCCAGGTCCTGGATCTTATCAGGGGCCATATCAATATGCTCTGTTTCTGCAAGACAAACAGGTAAAGTGCTCAGAACAACGGTGTGGAGGCGAGCCATGGCAAGGGAGATTCTGGAAAACCTCTGAGCAGAACAAAGGAAGATCTGTGGTGGACAAGGACTGATGCGAGGAAAGTCCCAGCGGATGAGAAAGTGGGACAGAGGAAGGACGCGTAGAGAGTTGAAAGGCTGACAGATGTAGAAATTGGGGGCTATATACGAGGGAGCTTATGAAAGCCAAACGAGCACGTAGAAGCCATGTGTGCCCGAACCCTTGGGTACACATTCAACTATTATATATATATAATATAAAGTGTTAAAAATAATTCAAAGTAAATTAAATAATTTAGTATAAATAATTTATATATATATAAGATTAAGTTAGTTTAAATTTAAAGTAAAGATAAATTGAGTTAAATTAGTGTAATAATAATTTTAAAATTAATTATTTTATTTAGTGTAAGGTTAATCTACCTTAAAGTTCGATGTTAACCAAGCTTATATGCTTCATCCTAACCCAAACCTAGCCAATTCCCCTGATGGAGTAATGTCTGTTTACAGACAAGTAAAGAAAACTTACGCCCAACCCTGTTTCTAAGTTTAAGTAGCACCAATTTGAAACGTCCTGGAACTCACCTTGATAATTTTGGGGTGATGCAGGTTAAGTCATACAAGATGGTCAGGACTCGAAAGGGTCGAGGCAGGGGAGCATCATCACGGGCACCATCGATGCCACCCACACCACCGACACCACCGACACCACTAGCACAACCACCACCATCGCCTGAACTAGCCCTCATACTGTGCTCGTTGGAAGGCATTAACGAGACTTTAAAAGGGCGCCAACCAACAGGGACTGAAGTGGAACCCCCACCATATGGAACGGGTAATCCAGAAGCATCAAGGAACTTGAGGGGAGAATTTCCACCTGAAGACATCACGCGAGAATTGCAGAAGATTAAACTTCCGGAGTTTGCCGAAGGTCGCGCCAGTGAACGCGCGGAAGCATGGTTGGAAGGCATGACAAGGTGTTTTGCATTAAGAGACTATACGTCCAACTCGAAGGCAAAGATCGTAATTTTCCAGTTAAGAGATAGCGCCTTGAATTGGTGGGGCAACTTGGAAAGACAACTACACCTTACCCCAGACACAGTATCTTGGGAAATTTTCGAGGAGAGGTTCCGAAGGAAATATCTACCAGCATACTACGAGGAGCAACAGGTAGGGGCATTTCATGCCTTAGTACAAGGAAACAGAACTGTGGAAGAATACGAGATCAGGTTTATGGAACTCGTCAAGTATGTTTCGTATATGGACAATGACCAGCGACAGGCGAAGCGCTTTGTTTATGGATTGAACCCGAAGATAAGAGCTATGGTGCGTATGTGGAAACCGTCTTCAGTAGCGGAGGCGGTAGAAAGTGCTCGTTACGTAGAAGAACACATGAACTTAACAGGGGGCACAAGATCGGCATTTCCGCATCGCCCTGGATTCGTAGGAAATACCCCGAGGACATTTCCTAGGGGAGGGGCCTCAAGGCCACCACCTTATGGTAACAGATTCGTGCCAAGGACAATAGCTGCAGAGATTTCAATGGCAGCTAGTGCAGCATCTCGTTCATAGCCAACGATGCAGACAGGACCACGACCATCTAGAGGAGTAGCTAGTAGGGGCAGGGGTTCCAGGGGAAGGAACTCGTTTAGGAATCAGTCACATAACAGTGCACCGGTTCAATCTCGTATTGCCTATTGGAGATGCGAAGGACCCCATTACGAATGAGATTGTCCAGAGTTACAATCAGGGTTTGTGCATAGAGAAGGAAAAGCACCAATGGGGAAGTCAATTAGCAACCACCATATTTACGCAGCGGTTAACAACCGCCAGGCCGAACATCAATCCACAGTGGTAGATTCATCAGGTACGCTAAATCATATTAATGTTAAAATTTTGTTTGATTATGGTGCGACAGATAGTTTCATTTCACCTTCTGCATTAGAAAAGAGTGGGTTGGCAGCCTATGAGCACGATGACTTTAAACAAGTCGAGATGGCTTCGGGAGAAAAACAAGTTGTAGGACCTAGTGTCGATAATTGTGTAGTAGACCTAGGAGTGTGCACTACCAGGTTAAAGGTATACGTCACTACTCTAGGGGCGTATGACCTAATCATTGGAATGGATTGGTTAGCAGCTCATCGAGCTTTGGTAGATTGTTTTACAAAGAGGGTGCTTTGTGTCGATGATGAAGGAAAATCGGTAGAGATTCAGGGTGTACAGAGAAAAGTATCATTACGCTTTATATCAACTATGAAGGTTAAGTGATGTTTGAGACAAGGGTGTCGAATTTATGTAGTGGAAGCAGTCAATGAAAGGAAGGGACCCTCATTAGATCAGTACCCGGTACTATCAGAATTTCAGGATGTTTTTCCGAACGAGTTACCAGGGTTACCTTCGGAAAGGGAGCTTGATTTTACTATTGAGCTAAAACCTAGTGCAGAACCAATATCCAAGACTCCGTATCGAATGACGGTGCCAGAACTTTGTGAATTGCAAATGCAGCTGAAGGAGTTACTAGACTTAGGGCTAGTAAGGCCTAGTGTTTCACCTTGGGGTGCACCGGTAATTTTTGTAAAGAAGAAGGATGGATCTTTACGACTGTGTATAGACTACAGGGACTTGAACCATGCTACAGTGAAAAATAGGTACCCAATGCCATGAATAGATGATCTCTTCGATCAGATGAAAGGAGCAACGGTATTCTCAAAGATCGATTTGCGATCTGGATATCATCAATTAAGGATTAAGGAAGGTGATATCCCAAAAACTGCCTTTCGAACTCGATTTGGACATTACGAGTTTGTTGTAGTACCTTTCGGATTGACTAATGCGCCAACAGTATTCATGAGCCTCATGAACGACATATTCCGTAAATACTTAGATTGATTTGTACAAGTTTTTCTAGATGACATTCTCATCTATTCCAGGAATGAAAGAGAACACGAGGAACACTTACGAATAGTGTTGTCTTGCCTTAGGGAGAACAAATTGTATGTGAAGCTGTCGAAGAGTTCCTTCTTCCAGAGAGAGATCCACTATTTAGGTCATATCATTTCAGGTGAAGGAATCTCGGTGGACCCAGAAAAGGTAAAGGCCATTATGGAATGGCCAGTGCCGAAAAATGCACATGAGGTGAGAAGCTTCATGGGGCTAGCATGTTATTACCGGATATTTGTGGAAGGATTCTCAAAAATAGCAAAAACCATCACCACTTTGCAACGCAAGGGGGTCAGGTATGAATGGACAGAAGAATGTGATAGTGCATTCATTGAACTTAAGAGATTACTAACTAGTACGCCAATTCTATGAGTGCCAGATATGGAAACGGACTTCATGGTCTGCACGGATGCCTCGAAACAAGGATTGGGGGTTGTGATAATGCAGGATGGAGGAGTGATAGCTTATGCATCAAGGAAGATGAAGAAGCACGAAGAGTTATACGCAACTCATGATTTAGAGTTGGCAGCTGTAATGCTAGCTCTGAAACTTTGGAGGCACTAGCTTGTGGGGCGAAACTTTGAACTCAAAACGGACCATCAAATCTTAAAACATCTCTTCACTCAAAGAGATCTAAAAACCAGGCAAAGGCGATGGAGTGAGTACAATTTTGGTATTTCGTACATAAAGGGAAAGGAAAATGTGGTCGCAGATGCCTTGAGTAGGAGACCACGTATCTTCTCCTTGGTAACCTTAAAGGTCAGTCTGAGGGAACATGTGTTAGCACAAATACTAGGAGACATTTGGTATTTAAAGGTTACTTCAAACCTTCAGAGCGGGAGGCAGTTAGACCCAAAGTATGAAGGATATAATATAGAAACAGACGGATTGTTAAGATATCAAAGATGGATGTATATCCCGGAGAATGGGGATATTAGAAGCATCATACTGAAGGAATCCCATCGATCACTTAATTGTGTGCATCCAGGTGTGAAGAAGATGTACGCAGAGATGAAGAAACTCTTCTTTTGGGTAGGCATGAAGAGATATCTAGTCCATTTCTTCGCCAGATGCCTAGAGAGTCAACAAGTGAAGGTCGATCACCATCACCCGACAGGCCTCCTACAACCACATGATGTTCCTATGTCCAAATGGGAAGTCATCTCAATGGATTTTTTTGTAGGATTGCCACTCACATCTTATAGACACAATGCCATTCTTGTGATAGTGGATAAGTTAACCAAGAGTGCTCATTTCATTCCAGTTAGAGACACTTACGATGTTACTGATGTGGCACGAGTGTTCATAAGCGAGGT
>JZKD02S1651302.1:456442-471750 GCA_000966675.3 Picea glauca
TGAGACTATATGGAGATCTGTCTTGTGGTGGGATTTGATGAAGAAAAATGTGTATATATGAATATTCATTATTATGTAACCAAACCACAGTTGTTTAAAATAAATTATTGAACCGGACAATTGTAATTAAACGATTTCTTACACAATTAATTGATTGTTGTCTTTATAAAAGACTAGCCTTGCTGACTGGATTGAATACATACCTAAATTATTAAAGGATGATAGTTTGATTATTAGTATGTGCACGAGAGTCGCATGTACTAGCTACACATGCATTTCTTGTACATATACACTAGTATGTATGAGCTTTCTTGACTTACTTACTGATATTGTCGGTTACTTATTGTGAATGTGTGAACCATGCTCTTTTCCTTTGTATCATCAAATACCTTAAACTTCGGGACGAAGTTTCTTGAAGGGTGGGTGTATGTAACGACCCTAGTTAAAAAAATAATTAAAGATTATAAAGAAAAATAAATTAAAGAAAATAATTGTGATTAACTAAGTAATACTTTAACTAAAGATCACATTTAATGACCTGAGAAATAAATCTTAATAAATCAATGAGAAATGTTAAAGAAATGCTTGTGTATGCAGAGAGGGAGCTTATGAATCCCGAGAAGATAAAACATTTAAGGAGGGAGAAAGGACAGGCATGGGGGGTGGTTGGAGTAGTAACTGCATGAGTCGGTGAAGGAGGAATAAGGGAAGGGGGAAGGTCAACGGAGGGGGATGGGGACGGAGGCGAGATTTTTCGGAGGATTTTTGGACTTGTTGTGAGCATAGAGTTTCTGACTGTGGCTTTTGATCAAGGGAGGCACCAAGTTGCTGGAGGTTTTGGGCACGGGGGACAGGATATCCGTAGATATCCTGGAGCTAGGTAGTTTTCCTAGTTGGTAGGGAGGACATTAGTTTTGGGCAGTTATTTTCCTTTTTGTGGCAGGGTTGATCTAGTAGCAGGAAGCAGGAAGGCAGCAGCAAGGCACAGAGGCAACGAAAATTAGCATCAGAACCAGGTACTTTGTTAAGTTATGTATTTGTTTCTTTCTGCCATGAAATCAATATTTATTGATAAATCTAAGTTACTGAAGTTGTTGTTATGAAAAATCCATATTATGATAGGAAGTTATTGTTTCAGTTTACGAAATAAAAGGTTTATGAAACTTAATGATGTTTAGAAATTTTAGGTTGTTACAATAGGGGGCTATGATTCCACAAGAGAGGGGGATTGAGGGGATAAATGTTTATTTCCTATTTTAATTACCCTTTTGTCTAAAGGAGTGGATCAGTTACATTATCTTAGTTGGGAAGGCCAGGAGGTTCTTTATTCCCCACAAAATACTTAAACCTGCCCCTGGTCTATTGTGGGGTTCGGTTTTCACTCATTCACTTGCTCACTGGTTCATTGGTTCACTCACTTACTCACCCGTTCATTCATTACATTATTACCTATCACTCATTCATCTTTCATCATCTGTGTCTTGTCTTGGGGAGAGGGAA
The DNA here is from genome assembly GCA_000966675.3 of Picea glauca. NCBI lineage: Eukaryota > Viridiplantae > Streptophyta > Pinopsida > Pinales > Pinaceae > Picea > Picea glauca. Next base: position 457,943 of record JZKD02S1651302.1, read on the forward strand.
ATGAAATGCTGAAGAGTAGACATGGTATTGTTGGTTGCAGAGGTCGTTGGTGTAATCCATCCATGACTTGAGGCCTGCATGTCTGAGATGCAATGGCATGTGTCCATCTTTTTTCACAGTTGCGAGTATTGAGAGTTCCAGCATGGATATTCTGGACCAGTTCTGCTGGATCCCTGGAAGGAGACGGATTGCCTGAGGGGTTGCATGTTAGAGAAGGGTGGGGGTCCATTCTCTTGGGTGGTGCAAGATGGGTAGACGAGAGTTGGGTACTTGGATTGCTGTGAGTGGTGCGAAATCCTGTGAGAGCTTGAGTGCTGACTGGTTTGGAAAGCCAAGAAACACTCTGGAACCATTCTTGTGGATTCATATCCCTGGCTTGGGGGTGACACTATTGTTGATATGTGGAACAATAGTGTGTATGGTTGGGTGGAATGTCCTTGGTCTGCAGCCAGTTGGTTTCTTCTTTTATAAACATAAGTTCTCTCTAATTTGGTATTATTTACCAGTATATGATTGTATTCCTCTATGTATTTATTTATTGTTTAATTAAATCTTTATAATATGCAAGCTTGCTATTTATTGTTGTGCATGTCGTTAGATATTTTCTTTTATGCATCCTTATTAAATTTAAAAGGTATTGGTAAGAGAAATAAGTCAAAGGGTGGGATTGAAGGTAGTGTACCCCGGCCTGTGGGTGGCAGGGTATGTTACAGATTGGTATCAGAGCATCTGGTTAGAACACCAGGTCGGTATGGCTCGGGCCTGTTGGTTAGAGTCTCATGGTTGAGAACGAATTATGACCTTGAAGTTGAAAATCTCAGGATGAATGTCATTTCAGAGTCTACGCAGGAGCTAGAACATCAGAGATCCTTTGTAAGGGATCGAAGGATCGTGACCATCCCTTTAAAATTTGGGAGCAATCGCCACTATGGGATCAAGAGAGATACATGATCATTAGATTAGAGGGTAGGTGAAAAAGGGTTGTCTGATGAAGATGAAGAAAAAGGTTGAGTATGTTTAAGTCTTAGCCATCAGATATGCATGCGAGTGAATGTGATACATAGATCTCATGGTGGTTCAGAGGATCGACACTTCGAGAGAAGAGAGCCCTCATGTTTCATGCAGGAAAATATCCCAAAGGCCTGAAGTTTGGAGTACATATCGACCGTTTCTACCAGAAGACATGCGATAGTATATCTCATAGTTCAGAGACCTGGTACTTCAAGGATTTTTAAGTCTCTACAAGTGAAACGTGTCGAAGCTCGAAGTCGCAAAGGCACGTAGACCGTCAATTTAGGATCCCTTTGGGACCTTTCTCAACCATTGGATCAAGAAGTGGAAGGATAGGGTCAACACTTCTTTGAATTTTCACTCCGAGGGAGTTGAGCAGTGCGGGAACTGAATGTCTCAGATCCCCAAAGCGTCGAATTAATATAGGATCATCCATCCCAACACCTTGATTAAGTCATAGACCGTCGATATCGTGAAGTCTGCAGATGGGGGAGAGGTTGTCCATTTGACGGGAGATTAAATATTGATTGTTCAATCCTTGTGGTGGAGCTATTGGATATTTCGGTGAAGGGTAACTGCGGGAGAAAACCAATGGTCAATATCATCTTGGTTGGGAGATCAAAAATCCAGACTCACCTGTGATTTTGTCAGAAATTCAAAGTGTGGAAGTTCGCCAACAAAAAAATCATCGAAAACCGATGGTCGGGGGTTGGCGAATTGGGTGAAGGGTTTAACATCAACCAAGGAAAATATCTTATTGTCAATGGCCAATGGTTAGGGATCAACCGATTGTGGTGAATTTTTTGCTTTTCTGGACAAAGAAAACCTCTGAAGTCCTGAACTCCAGAGAAAATCTGGACCCTTCATGTTTGGGGACACATGTCCAAAGATTAACAAGGGTTCATAAAATTCAGCATTTGGTAGTTCGGGGGTGTGGTGGTGTTCAACAATGAAAACCTTCAAAGTCCCAAATCCCCAGATTAAATCTAGACCATCTGTGTTTGAGGACACGTGTCTGCAAATAAACCGATTCGATAGTTCAGTGTTCGGGGGATTGTGGTGTAGTGTGGAGAAGTCTCCTGAAGATCTGAAGTTCCAAAGTCCCAAAGTCAAGAGGCACTAGAGTGACGTGTCATGTTGACATCACCTAGGGTGACGTGGACACACTTGATGTTCACCATGTGTCACCATGTTTCATGTTTTTCAAAGACCATTTGTGCTAGTTATTATATCACACATGTCACCCATTAGATAGGGCCACATGTTCGTGCCTTATTTTCTGCAATGTGGTACTAGATCCCGTAGTCTATATACTTGGCACTCTGGAGGATTCAAGGAATAGGCAGTTTGGGTCGAGAACTCTTGAAGGCCGAAGTTAATCTCCATCGTTGATTGGGAGGTGATACGTGGAGGAAGGAGAGGACCTCAGGTATTTTTACACTCTGGGATATATGTGGAGAGGCGTGCTTGGGAAAGCCTCAAAAACCGAAGTCGTGAAGGAAATCCTAACCGTTTATCTGGACAGGATATGTGGCAACAGATCCCGTAGTCCGAAAGCTTGCCACTCTAGAAGAGTTGAGAGTGTGGATAATATGGAACTCCCGAAGCCGGAGTCTCGGAGCTCCTGTTGACTGTTGATCTCATCGCTCAATTTATTTTCAACCACAGGACCTCCAATATAGTAATTCTAATAGAGAAAGTGCTATGAAGGATTTGGACCACGGTTTTGAGCCGTGGTCACTTGGGGAAGTGGTTTGAATGGAGTGCCTGTGAAGAATTAAATTCTATATCGAATAATGGATAAACTAGAAGTGTTATATGATACATATTGATACATGTATGTTCTTCATGAATTAAGAAGAAAAAGGACCGGTATCATTGTTTGGAAAATTTTGTTTATCATATGCTTAATTCTAACAAAATTGCCACTTGCACATTTTGCATAATTAAGGGGTTTAAACACATCAATTTAGAATGAGTATTCAAGAAATGGAAGAAGGAGAGGGAGATTCCAGCCATGATAAAGAGGCCAAGGGTTAGAATATCAGAGTTGGTAATGCAGAGACATAATCGAACAGACATAAGGGCAGAGGGGAGAAAGAAATATTGATAGAAGCTGTAAGAATCCTGAAAATAGAAGTGCAGAGCTACAAAGAAGACAATGAGAGACTGATGAGAGAACAAAGTTAGATGAATGCTCTAGTGATGCAGATCTTAAATCAGTTGCAGAGGAAAACGAAGAGGGGATCAAACTCAAAACAAGAGGAAGAAGGCAGGTATCATGAAAGAAGAGATGATTGTGGAAGAGATGGCTATCAAGAAGTGCTAGCAGAACTCATAGACATCACTCACCTCCCTACTTAGCAAGGAATTATTATGCATCTAAAGATTCCATAAGTAGTCGAGAGGTGTCTCATGTTAGGCACCTAAGAACAAGACATGAATTCGACAGTTTGCAAGGAGAGTTGAGGACTCTCAAGCCACCTTCCTTTGATGGTGAAAGAGAAAGGGAAGATGATGTTGAGGCATGGTTTCTTGGATTCAAGAGATAGTTTCAATTGCATAACTATTCATCAAACCTAGAAGCCAAGATTTCCACCTACCATTTACAAGGGAAAGCTGCAATGTGGTGGGATCAACTAAAGCAAGTTGAACATATTAATCAGAAGAGGATCACTTGGAAGTAGTTCCAGAAGTACTTCCAGAAGGAGTACCTCTTAGATATTTTTTATGACAAGAAAATGCAAGATTTATTTGAACTCAGGCTGGGAAGCATGATTATGGAAGAATATGAGAAGAAGTTCTTGGGTTTTTTAAAGTATGTCGGGTTAATTAATGATGATAAGATGAAAATACAGATATTTATAAGTGGACTACCAGCCTTTTATAAAGAAAATATTAGGTATAATGAGCCCAAGACCTTGACTAAGGCCATCAGGAAGGATAAATACCTGTATGAGAAAGGCCAAGGAAGAGAATACATACAAAAATCTTGGAAGGATAAGAAGAAGGAGAAGTCCGATCAAGGGAGGAAAGGATTCAAACCTCCCTTCAATAGGAATGATCCTAATAGAAATCATCAAGATCGGTATGCTAAGGGTGAATCCTAGAAATAAGACTCCTTGGGAAAAAGGCGAAGACCACCAATCCAATGTCGGGGATGCAAATAAGATCACTTGTACAAGGATGGCCCACACAAAAAGGATAGAGTGAAGACTTTGCACAATGTCCAAGAGGTTACAACATTCGAAGATATGGGAAGAATTTATGCAACTTTAGATGATCGACAAGCAGAGTACCAATCCAATATGATCTGGGTGGAAGGTAAGATCATAAATCATCTTGTTGTTATTTTAATTGATTCAGGAGCAAGCCATTGTTAGATTGATCCTAAAATAGTGGATAGTTTACATTTGGAGAAAAGTAATCTTGGGAAATCAAGTTCGGTTCAGTTAGCCAGTGGAACCAAAAGGAGAGTCCATGATATGGCCACAAGTTCTTCCATAAGTCTTAATGGTGTGAATACTAGTGTTTATATGAATATCATACCCTTGGGGTCTTATGATATTCTAATTGGAATGGATTGGTTGGAAAAGCATCATGTTGTCCTAGATTGTCATAGCAAGACATTTACCTGTCTTGATGTAGATGGAAAACAAAACACTGTGAAAGGAGTTCCAAGACCCATCTCTATAAGGGAAATTTCAACCTTACAAATGAAGAGATGTTTTAGAAAAGGATGTCAATTGTATGCAAATCATGTGGAAGAGCCAGAAAATACAAAGGGGGCAAGCCTTGAATATTTCTCGGTACTACGGGAATTTGAAGATGTATTGCAAGAAATACCAAGGCTGCCACCAACAAGGGAGATAAATTTCTCAATTGATTTAGTGCCAAGAGCTTCCTTGGTGTCAAAACCACCTTACAGAATGAGCACACCAGAGTTAAAATAATTACAAATGCATTTGGAGGAATTGTTGAAGAAAGGGTAGATACATCCAAGTGTTTCACCTTGGGAGCACCAGTACTTTTTGTCAAAAAGAAGGATGGAACCTTGAGGTTGTGTATTGACTTTCGACAACTGAATAAGTATACTATAAAGAACAAGTATCCTCTAACTAGAATTGATGACCTCTTTGATCAACTAAGAGGAGCAAAGATATTTTCAAATATTGACCTGAGGTCAGGATACCATCAGGTAAGGATCAAAGAAGAAGACATTCATAAGACAACCTTTAGAACTAGGTATGGGCATTATGAATTTGTAGTGGTGCCATTTGGAATGACCAATGAACCAATTGTTTTTATGTTCTTAATGAATGGAATATTCAAAAAATATTTGCATAAGTTTTTCATAGTATTCTGGGATGACATACTTGTCTATTCCAAGTTTGAAGAGGAGCATAAAAATCACTTAAGACTGGTATTGCAAGTGTTGAGATAACATCAGTTGTATTCCAAGCTGAGCAAGTGTTCTTTTTATCAAAGAAGATCCATTACTTGGGACACATTATTTCAGAGCAAGGAATAACAGTAGATGCAGAGAAGATTGAAGCCATTAGAGGATGGCCAACACCCAGAGATGTGTCAGAAGTCAGATCTTTTATGGGATTAGATGGTTACTACAAAAGGCTCATAGTAGGGTTCTCTAATATTTTTCATCCCATCACTTCTTTGCAAAATAAGGGGACTAAATTTGAATGGACACCTAAGTGTGAAGAGAATTTTAATTTGTTGAAGGAACTACTTACTAGTGCACCTGTGTTAAGGATTGCTAACCCAAATGAAAGTTTTTAGGTATGTACAAATGCATGTAAGGAAGGACTTGGGGGAGTCCTCACACAAAATGGACATATGATTGGTTATGAGTCCAGAAAGATTAAGGAAAATGAGAGGAACTATGCCACGCATGACTTGGATCTTTCTTCCATTGTCCACACCTTGAACATGTGGAGGCATTATCTCATGGGGAAGAGATTTGAATTAAGGATAGACCACATTGGCCTAAAGTATCTTTTTGAACAACCAACCTTGAATGCCAGGAAAACAAGATGGCTGGAATTTTTAAGTGAATATGATCTCGATATCAAGCATATTAAAGGAAAAGAAAATAATTTTTTTGATGCACTTAGTAGAAGAGTGCATCTCATGCATGCTACTGCTGTCAGTATGCATTGGTTAGACTTGAAGAGAAGAATTTTAGATGATCTTGTTACATATCAACACTACCTACAGATAAAGAAAATATTACATCAAGGAGATGTACGACAAAAAATAAAGGAGTATGAGATAAAGGAAGATGTATTACTTATGCATAAGAATAGAATCTATGTTCCTAGTTCTGGAGAACTGAGGAATTTGGTATTGAAGGAAATGCATGATGTTCCTTATGTTGGACATCCCGGTTATCAGAAAAAAATTACAACAATAAGAAGAAAATTCTTTTGGACAAGAATGAAAAAGGATGTTACTGATTACATCACTCGATGTATGGAATTTCAGAAGGTGAAGGTTGAGCATAGGCACCCAATGAGATTATTGTAGCCATTACCCATCCAAGAGAAGAAATGGGAAGTGATAACCATTGATTTGATAATTAAATTACCCAGGACAACAAGAAAACATGATTCAATCATGGTAGTGGTTGAAAAATTAACAAAGGATGCTCATTTTGTTCCTCTAAAAACAACACATACAACGACTAATATTGTAGAGGTTTACATGAGGGAGATTTCTAGGTTGCATGGGATACCTAGAACAATTGTCTTGGATAGAGATACAAATTTTACCTCCAATTTCTGGAGGGGATTGTTTAAAGGATTTGGTACAAATATGAACTTTAGCACATCATACCATCCACAGTCAGATGGGAAAATAGAGAGGATCAACCGAGTAATTGAAGATATGTTGAGAATGTATGTGATGGTTAATCCATCTAAGTGGGAATATTACTTACACTTGGTTGAGTTTTCATATAATAATGGGTATCAAGATTCATTGAGAATGAGCCCATTTGAAGCCTTTTATGGTAGGAAATGAAATACTCCAATGAGCTGGGACAACCCAACAAATAGAGTGGTACTTGGGCCAGATTTGCTCAAGGATATGGAAGAGTAGATGGTTAAGATCAAGTGGAATTTAAAGGAAGCTCAGAATAGACATAAATTTTATGCAGATAAGAACATGATAGCTAGAGAATTTAAAGTAGGGGAGCATGTACTTCTGAAATTAAAGCCCAATAAAATCTCTTTGAAATTGGGTAGTTGTACAAATTTGGCAGCCAGATTTTGTGTTCCATTTGAAATATTGAACAAAATTGGGCCAGTTGCATACATGCTTGCATTTCCAGCTTCCATGAATGCACATAATGTATTTCATGTCTCTTTGATAAAGAAATATGTACATGATCCTAACTATGTTATTGATTGGCATCTAATTCAAGTAGAGACAGAGGGAGACTTTCAGGTCCAGCCAGTGAGGGTATTGGACATAAAGTTCAAAATGCTTTGGAATTGAGTTATAGAGCTGGTAAAAGTTCAGTGGACCTACTACGGTCCTGAAGATGATACATGGGAGCATGAAGATGCCCTGCAGGCAGAGTACCCACATCTTTTTGAATAAATTTTGATGTTTTGATCTCTATTTTGTATATGGTCTGAGGACAGTGCCAAAATAAGGGGGAGGGGATGTAACACCCCAGGTTTTGAGCCCCATATTAAATAATGTATTGTGTTAATTGTCAAGAGGCCAGAGGGCCCAAACAATTAAAAGAGGCCATTGTGCCTAAGAAATGTAATGTTTTGATCATTATTAATAATAGACACATCGTTGGCTACTAGAGGGACAAAGAATAGAGTTATTGGGGGCTATGATTCCACAAGATAGGGGCATTGAGGGGCTAAATGTTTATTTCCTATTTTAATTACCCTTTTGTCTAAGGGAGTGAATCAATTAGGTGAGCTTCTTAGGGAATATTAGGAGGTTCTTGATTCCGCATAAAACACTTAAACCCACCCTTGGTCTGATGGGGGTTTAGTTTTCACTCGTTCACTTTCTCACTGGTTCATTGGTTCACTCACTTACTCACATGTTCATTCATTACATTCTTACCTATCACTCATTTATATTTCATCATCTGTGTCTTGTCTTGGGGAGAGGGAAACAAACTGCTGAAGAGTAGCCATGGCATTGTTGGCTATAGAGGTCGCTAGTGTAATCCAACCATGACTTTAGCCCTGGATATCTGAGATGCATTGGCGTGTGTCTAGATTTTTTCACAGTTGTGAGTCTTGAGAGTTCCAACAAGGAGATTCTGGACCAGTTGTGCTAGAGCCCTGGAAGGAGAAGGACTGCTTGAGGGAATGCATGGCAGAGAAGGGTGGGGCACCATTCTCTTGGGTGGTGCAAGTTGGGTAGAAGAGAGATGGGTACTTGGATTGTTGTGAGTGGTGGGAAAGCCTATGATATCTTGAGTGCTAACTGGTTCGGGAATCCAAGTAACACTATGGAACCATCCTTATGGATTCATAGCCCTGGCTCGGTCATGACACTGTTGTTGAGATGTGGAACAATAGTGTCTATGGTTGGGTGGAACAGCCTTGGTCTGAAGCCAATTGGTGTCTTCTTTTATAAATATAAGTGTTCTTTGATTTGGTATTATTTAGTTGTATATGATTGTATTCAGCTGTGTATTTATTTATCGTTTAATTAAATCTTTAGAATATGCATGATTGTTGGTTATTGTTGTGCATGTAGTTAGATCTTTATTTTTATGCATCCTTATTAAATTAAAAATATGTTGGTAATAGAAAGAAGTCCAAGGGTGGGCTCGAAGGTAGCATACCCGGGCTTGTGGGTGGTAAGGTATGTTACACAGGTGCAGGTAATCAAGTCTTTGGAAACCATTTATCATCGTCAAGACTCATTTTCATGCCCTCATACTTCTTCCATCATTGAACTAAGGGGTTCCTCTCAAAATCTCTTCACGCTCCATCTCAATCCCCCATAGGGTCACCCGTGATTCCCCCTTGAGGTGATTTCATCATATCTAAAGTGAGGGGAGTACATATGTATGGTGACAGTGGGTAGGTATTCCCATAGTTTTTTCCATCTTGTGGATTGGGTCTGGATTTTCCCAACCTATAATTTGTGCGATAATGGATAACAAGGATGAATGAATTTTGTGATATTATCTGTGATAAAAGTTTATGTCCTTACTATTGATTAATTTAATTATTTCAATGTGTGCTAAAAATATTTTTGAAAATAATTGGTAGTGAGAATATGGTCATTTGGGACGGTTAATGTAGAGGGAAGCCTTGATAAGCCCAAGTGTCTTTTTGCATATGATTTGAAATGTGAATTGCTAATAGTGGCTCATTGTTTCAACACATAGGAGATACTGAGAAGGAAAATAAAATATAAGTGAATGGTGCAACTCAACATGGAAGTGTCCTCACATTTTCAGATGAGGAATCTAATGGTAGGAGGGCTAGAGAAACCCCTCCAAATTTGGTAGAAACATTGAGGAGTCTGAAAGTAGACAATGAAAGGCTCATGAAGGCTCAAGCTGAGTAGGTAGAATCAAATGTAGTACTACTACAAAGTTTGTTTGAGATCCAAAGTCACTTGCAACAAGATCCAACTAACTACATGGCATGACAACAATAGTCTGAGAGGCTACATATCCCATTAGATGTTCATAGGCATTGACCAGGTCACAGTAATGTGTAAAAATGTGTTGTAGCCCACAATGATCCATCTTTAATTCAAATTTTCGTCCAATAAGGTAGTGTCTCCAAACCTTCAAGGCATATACGATGGCTAAAAACTCCAAATCGTGCGTCGCGTAGTTCTCCTCATGCCTTCTCAGTTTCCTCGAAATGTATGCAATTACTCGTCCATCTTGCATCAAGACTCCGCCTAAACCTTCCTTGGATGCGTCAGTGCATACCAAGAAGTCTGCGTCCATATCAGGGACCTTTAGTATTGGCACAGTTGTCAACAACTCCTTAAGCCTCCGAAATGCTTCTGCGCATTTCTCTGTCCAAACAAACTTCCTGTTTTTCTTCTGCAATTCCGTGATCGGATTTGCTATCTTCGAAAAACCCTCGACAACCGTCGATAGTATCCTGCTAATCCCATAAAAATACGCACTTCTGTGACATTCGTTGGCGCAGGCCATTCCATAATGGCCTCAACCTTGGCTGGATCCACGGCGATACCTTCGCCGGAGATGACGTGCCCTAAGTAGTGAATCCTGGATCGATAAAAAGAGCATTTGGACAACTTCCCATATAATTTGTGTTCTCGTAAGCATTGTAGTACCAAGCGCAAATGCTCATCATGCTCCTCTGTCGTCCGGGAGTAGATCAAAATATCGTCAATGAATACTTGGACAAACTTGTCCAAGTACTCGCGGAACACCCCGTTCATCAAACTTATGAATACCCCTGGGGCGTTTGTCAGTCCAAAAGGCAAAACAGTAAACTCGTAATGTCCAAATCTCGTCTTAAAGGCGGTCTTAGGAATGTCATCCTCCTTGATCCGTAATTGGTGATATCCGGATCGCAAGTCGATCTTGGAGAACACCGTCGCACCCTTCATTTGATCGAGTAGATCATCAATTCTGGGTAAGGGATACTGATTCTTGATCGTAGCCTTGTTCAATTGACGGTAGTCAATGCAAAGCCTCCATGATTCGTCCTTCCTTCGTATGAAATAACTAGCGCACCCCACGGAGACACACTAGGACGTGTCAGTCCCTGGTCCAACAACTCCTTCAGTTGCATTTTCAACTCTTGCTACTCCGGGGTCGACATCCGATAAGGCGTTCTTGCAATCGGCTCAGTTCCCGGTTTCAGGTCTATGGTAAACTCCAGTTCCCTTTTCGGCGGCATCCCAGGAAACTCCTCTGGAAATACGTCCGCGAACTCCTTCACTACAGGAAGGTGTTCTAGGCCTTCCACTACTCCTTTTTCGTTTAGCGCGAGGATCGCATAAAGTTTGCACCCCTTGCGCATCTCTTCCGTAACCGTAAGGAAGAGACGAACCGCAGGGAAACTCCCTGGTTCCGTCCTACTATCACCCGTCTCTGTCCTTCATCATCCACCAAGCTCAATCGTTTTGTCTTACCGTTGAGAATCGCCTCATGCGCTTCCCACCAATCCATACCGACCACGACGTCTTAAGATCCTAAGATCGTGACGTACGAGTTGACTCTCGTGTAAAACTCTCCCAGGTTAAGGGCACAGCCCATAACCCTTCCTCCAACCTTCTGTTTAGCTTCTGAAGCCATCCTGGTGAAGCTAAACTCGTCCTGAACGACTGCCTTCAGAACGAAATCGTGCAAGGTTTGAGGCATCAGATAATGAACCTTTCCACGCATGCTGCTGTTAAGGCCCAACATGAATCTGCTGACCTTAAGCTTCTCAGGGTTAAGGTGCGAAGCATGTCAGAGTGACTCCATAACACGGGCCTCGCTCTCGGGCACCGTACGACCTCCCTGTCGTAAGGCAATGAACTCATTGAGCCGACGCTTAATGAATTCCTCTGAAAGGTACCTCTCTCGGAACCGTTCCTTGAACAGTTCCCAAGACACGTCTTCCACGATCATGCTCAACTGTGACAGGAGCATCTTCCACCATAGAAGAGTGCCCCCCTTTAGTTGAAAAGACTTCCATGCGGACTTTCCTGTTGGAGGTATAATCGTGAAGTACGAAGCACATCGCCATATTCTCCCATCAGGCCTCGGCGGCTGCGTCGTCCGGGGCACCAAAGAACTCGGGAAATTTTACCTTCTCGAGTTCATAGTGAATAATGCCCGTAACGGCCGGTGCGCACGGCGGAACCTCAGCGGGTGCCGGCGCCCTGGCCTCGTCTCTTTCCCAACGGCTAATCAGAGCCTCGGACATACGCAGAAAGGATCTCATCATCCCAATAACAATGTCAACTGCTGTAAGCTCCTGTTCGAGCACCCGCTCACCTCCCTGGGGTTGAGACCCCTCAGGCGTGGATGCTACTGGAGGCGTCATGCCTCCTCTCCTAGCACCCGTCGTCGGCCTCCGCGGCGTTGTCTATCCATGATTACCTCCATGCACACAATCAACTCAATCCGCAACAGTATAATAAGACCAAATCATGTCAACGGAAGCCGTCGCGAACCCCAAGTCGCAGGTCGAACTTGGCTCTGATACCATATGTAACGACCTCCTCTTTTCTACAAGAACGCTGACAACAGGTGCAATTTTTTTTTTTTTTTTTTTTTAAAAGTGTGTGCGCGCGTGTAGGATGGGCAACAGATGCACTGGACTCTGCATTGACACCTGACGACTAACAAGACGCGACCACGACGAACACGGAAGGCACCAGACAAGGACTCTGACAATGACCCTATAACAAAGGACAATGCAATGTCTATGACTCAGCCGTGATTGGTTACTACCCAAATTCTCTCTTTAACAAGGGTGAGAGTACATCTTACTGTTTAGCCTTCGCATTTTAACTTTAAGTAACCACGCGGTAATAAAATGGCTCTAGATCAATCCATTTCATCAATATTGATTTGCGCAAAAGATCTCCAATTAATTAACATTTTAATCACCAAGTGCAAGAAATCCGACTTACCACCAATCACCAACAATCATGCATCTAGCTTGAACCACTGAGTCATGATCATCAATCACACCATAGAGTCATAACGCTTATACTGAGAGCAGAGGGATTAATCACTCAAGATCGATATAATGGTAATCCTAGTGCCATCAGTTTAGAATCCTTAAATTATCAGTTTCGAACATTAACTTGAGCCTTAACATTTCCTTCCCTATCCACTAACGGAAAACAACAATAATATTAGCATTTCATTTCCATCAGCATATGACCAGCATCCTTTACATCGATTCATACCCTGAACCAATAATAACATTATATTAAAACCTTACCCTTTATTACCTTAGCATTATTTTATATTGCTTTAAATTACCCTTTATCCTTTTGTGTTGAAATAAAAAGGGAAGTAAAAAGGTCCTTCAGATGACCTTTACCTTTATACTACAACCACAAGGTAACAAATAACAAGACCTTACGCTCTTAAGTTCTCAAGGCTACATGCATTTTTCAAAAAGGCAAGGATATTACATTACCTGGTTTAACAATAAACTACCATGACTTTACATTATGAAAGGCATTGCCATTTCATAACAAATACCACTAAAGTTTACATCAACTATATCCCAATTATCATAACCATTACCCAATGGTGTTTAACCATAACCAAAAGTATTGGAGCGAAAACCCACTTGAGTTACACGATACTCCAAGATATTAAACAATATTCCATCATATTAGGTGATATCCTATTTAATTTAAAACCATACTTAATATATAACCGACAACACCCACTGACCTAAATTAAACAAGGCACAAATACACGCAGCCCAAACCCCTGCTAAAGATTTAAATTAGGCCCGAGTCTTCATGTTCCACAAAAGGGGTTGAAAGACTAGTTTTATTGTTCGCTCAATTTACACACTCGTTAGTCTATAAGAAGACATGGATCCAATTTCGCCTCACCGGTGACCTACTCAACTATAACTTGATGGGATTAGTTACAATACAAAAAGTCTCAAGTTAAGAGAGCGATACCCAACTTCCACGTGGTAGGGTTATAAATTTCAATGATTATAGGTTCGCTTCAATGGAGGGCACGTTGTAAAACAATAAAAAGTTCATAAGAATTAAAACGATGAGCAAAACCGTAAGGTCAACTTGATTGTAGAAGTTAAACCCAACTAAAT
>JZKD02S1651302.1:474319-509652 GCA_000966675.3 Picea glauca
TCACATCATAATCATATACAAAAGGTCTAACATCAAAAAGGGTCCAGATCACTTGCGAGCAAGTGTCCTCAAAGAATAAGTGTCCTCAGTGTGCCAGAGCGGGATGTTACAACTAAGAGACACATAGCTAGTGGAGACTCTTCCATATAGTCATCTAGTGTCTAGACCATTATAGAAGGGCTATCTAGCAATGACACTAGGTCAAGTTTCCCTAGGAAGAAGAATAATAAGAGGCACTCTCATAGTACGTTGACAAAGGAATTCAAGAAGGAAAAGCCACCTACCTTTGATGAAGAAATCATGAAAGGAGAGGAGGCTGAGGCCTGGTTTCTAGGATTAAGGAAGTATTTTCGAGTATATAATTACTCAGAAAATAAAAATTCAAGGATAACCATTTTCAATATGAATGGAGGATATTCCATATGGTGGGAAGAACTCAAGGACTTTAAAGGATTAAAGGAAAGTAAGATGATCTGGAAATAGTTTGAGAAACATTTCAGGAAATCATATTTATCCAAAAAATGATATGATGGTAAGATTAAAGAGTTCCATGAACATAATTTAGGTAAACTTACCATGGCTTCTTAGTCCAAGAGGTTCTTAGAGTTGTTGAAGTATGTCCCCTACCTAAAATGATGAGAAAGAAAGGATACAATGCTACCTCAATGGATTACCATAACCCTATCAGGATAGTATTGATTTCGATGATCCTAAGACACTAGATGACACCATTAGAAAAGTAAAATGTTTTAATGATTAATCCAAGCATAGGTAGGAGCCTCCTAAGGATTGGAAAAGGAAGGAAAAGCCCATATTTCATAGGAAGATATTTAAACCAACTCAATAAAAAATTCCAAAAAGAGGCGTGTTGTCCCCCATTCCTAGGGATAATTAAGGAGATGATGTCTCGAGGCCCTCATGTTGAAAAGATGGAGTAAAAATATATGGATCAACCAACAGTGTCCAAATACCAACAGGCAGAGCCCCACATCACACCACTTATAACCTTGTGATCGATGGTTGTACCATTCACCACACCAGCTTGTCTCTTAGGGGATAATATGTCTTGCTCCATGAAGTAACGAGTCTGGTGTTGTGGTAAGTGCCATTTTAATAAATGAATCATTTGAATATGTTTCAAAGAGTCATTTTCTTTATTTTGAAAATGTTTTCTTGGAAATTATTCTATTTTCCTTATTTCACCTTAGTGTTTGACATTGTTGTCCTAGCATGTGATAACGCTCGGGGAAAGGGTTGCTACTGGGGGGCCTCCTTGATGAGTCATCATACCACTCCCACACATACTTTCCACTTACCATGTTTCTTTCCCTTCATTTCCTCATCTTTTGGGTTTCAGGCCACATTGACCCAAGAAGGGCTTGTACCTCATTTAATGGGAAGAAGGGGTTGAAGGCCCATAGGCTTGTATATGGAAAAAAATAAAATCCAATCTTAAACCTTCTAGATGCTTGCCTAGGGATCCTGAGAACAATGAAATGTTTTTCACAATAAAATGAGGGACCCATAAAATAAATAACTAATTGAACATGCCAACCAATGTAGAGCATGTATGGGCAATGTTTTCCATGCTTAGGTAGAAGTCACACATATCATATTCAACTTGGGGAAGCACGGTCATAGGTGACCAAGGTAGATTTAATATGGGAAATGTTTTTCATGCTTAGCTAGAAGTCCCATTTTAACTTCAACTTGGAAATACTCTAACAAATTAATGGAAAAAAGGGTTTGGAAAAATCATGCATCGTGGATGAAGGAAAGCACACCCTCTATAAAGGAACCTATAAATGAGACAATATGAGCCCTTATGTGTCAAAAAACCCCATTCCCAAAATTGTCACCCCCATCTACCTCATACTCTTCACATGAATTAGATAAGGTCCACTTGGGAAACACTCCTTGAATTGGGAAATGACTCACCCAATAGGTCACTATGACAACCCTCCCATACCTAAGTTTGGCAATTTGCATAAGGTCTTTGAGAATTTGTTTACTTTGAGAGGGGATATTTTATGCACATGTTTGGTGATTATTTTATTATATATGGCTTACTTAACATGATGTTTGTGAGCTGTGACCCCTTGAAGGGTGAATTTGCTTGTCTTTGCAAGGCCTTGACATGTGGAAAGCTATTTTGTCAAGGCACAAGGTCACTTAGACCTTCATTTGGGGCACGAATACCATAGGATGGATGATGTTCCCCCTCTCCTAGGGACACATGGATGATTAACACTTCATTTAGAGGCATGAGAGGACACCTTGGAGGAGGAGACTAGCCCTCCCTTTTCCAGTTTGGCCTTGGAGGCTCAAAACATCACATTTTAGAGAATGAAGTCACATTTGAGGGATAGGGTTGGTGATGTTGGTGTATTTGATGATGAGATTGTAGATATTAACCTTGTACAATATTTTACTGCAAACATATTTTCAATAAAAGAACAGAAAAGATACAATGGAAAATAAAAACATTACACATAGATTTTCCCCCTGAAAACCCAAACCGGGAAAACCAACATATTGTATATTCATTCATTGTGATAAATTGTTTACAATACAATATACATGTAAGAGCCAACAACATCCAAAACGCTAACCCAATGACTTGTGTTAGTCAAAAACCCTAATTCCTTAACCGGAAATGCAAAAACATTAGAAAAAACCATGTGCCAAAAAACCACCCAACAATGAACACAAAAATCGAGGTGACATAAAAAACAAGGAAAACATTTGACATGTTTCCTGATTGACTCCTTCTAAAAAACTTTTCCCCATCCACTCCAACACATTATTTGGGGTCATATTTAGAGACGTTTTCTGGTACCTAGAGGTTTGCATACATTAATGGAAGGTTCTCTTGCTGAAGGCAGTGGGGGTTCCTCAATCCCCCCTATTTTTTATATCTTGTAGGTGACTCAACTTCAACGCATCCATTAATACCTCATAGGATGTACCAAGGAACCTCAAAACTTATTGGAATTAATGGTGTGTATTCCCACATTGGTTAACAACATTCATCAGTGGCTGGTAGTCCAATGATTTCTTTCTATGTTCGACTTCAACAAATTTATTTACATAGATAGAATTGTGCCAAGATTGGGTTCGGTGAAGAATATTTGGTTCATGGGTATAACAACATTTTCCAATGTGTGAATAAAAGGGGGATAGGATGCAAGGAAACTAGAGATAGACAATTGCCTAAAATATAAGAGGTCATTTCTTTCTTTAACAAGTCTTCTGCTAAGGGATCATATCTCTTCCTCGTTGTAGAGATTGAGGCATAGTTCTATTTTGGCCCTCCACCTCCTTGATTCAGTGTTACCATTGTAGTTATTTTCCTCTCACTCCATCATTTGATCTATTTTTAGTGGCAGATGTGACTGGGTGGCCAAATCAACCACCAATACTCATTCATCATCCTTTGTTTTCAGTTTGTTTTTGCTATTTTCATCATGAATAAGTTTATATGTTTTGTGTTCTTAAACATATTTACAAGATGTATAAAAGTTGAAATTCATTCCTCTTTGATCATAATAATGCTTCTAATCCTTCTTTAGAAGCAACATCGGTTATGTTAGCTCCAATACCTTTAGCTACAGATATCAACAAATTGCAAAGAAAGTGGTTGTGTTGGCACATGAATTGTACAGGAAATATTGTAACTTTGTTATGAATATTCATCAAGCAAGAAAACCATTGAGTAAAGTACCATATGTCTCAATGATTAACAAAGAATGTTACTTGTGCACAATTCAATAATATATCTCCTGAGTTAATGTTTTGAAGTGGTCCTTTCAACATGATTTTATAACTTCCACAAGTGTAAGTTGGTAATTGAACCAATTAAGAGGTAAATAAGTTTATTTAAAACTCTTTTAATATATTAAGAATGAAGGAAATTCTTTTTGCAAATATCTTATACTTGTTTCTTTACCCTTACCTTTTTTCCCACTACTAAACCGTTATAAACATATCACTTATTTATTTATATCTTAAATATTTCCTTACCATTGTACTATACACCATATCTCCTTAACATTTAAATCCTACCTTATCCTTATAATATGTTATCCATCACACCTACTGGTCAAAGGCTCTCGTATTAACTAAATCTCATGTCTGTATGCATAGTATTCGCATCACATCTTCCATATGTTCATATACCATGTCGACCATGTGGAAAATTTCTCAGAATATATTACTTATTGGCCATATGATATTCATCATAAGTTTACACCCGTTGATGAAACAACATTTCTAGAACTAAAAATGATTAAGTACTAAGGTTATGTGGGTATGATGATCTTCTCATTGCATTGGCATGCTCAACCATTTCATAATTACCCATGAACTTGTGTGCAAGTGTTTTATTTAAATTCGACTATTATAACTCATTTGGAATCATCAAAGGGGCTCCAAATGAGTTACACTCATATTACTCAATGTCGAAATCATGTGGGCTTTCAACAATAGTGATTATTCAAACCTTCTCCTATTAGACCCTGTTCATTATAATTCTGAAGGTGACAGTTGAGGTTCATTTCCTTTCCATAGTAATTATAGTCAAAATGTTGGTTAATTGTCATAAGATGACATCCATGTGAGCTCTGAAGGCTCTTCCTAAGTATAAGTCATGTCGAAAGATGTTTAGAGTAGCAGCATGGCACACATTTTTCGTTAAGTTACAAAGTTCAATGACAAGAAGACATTGTGATTTCCAGGGGATTCCATGGACTTGTAGCTCAAATTTGGGAGCTGGTAATGGAGGTGTCAGAAAATTCAATTGCATATTCCATAATATTGTCGAGAGAAGGAGAGAAATGGTTCAAAAATCATCTCGTAGGACAAGACCTTTGCAATCAGTTTTTGAAGCTAGATTTCCAGAATGCAAATTGGGAGAAGGAAATACCTCGGTCTTGGATTAAGGATGAATGTGATGAACCATTGGTGATTTTTTATAGGTACTTGACTTGTGAGGGGATTTATTCTCTCACTTTCTAGTATAACATTAGAATTTTGTTACATTTTGAGTTTGATCAACAATAAAAATTTCCTTATTATATATGGAAAAGATTAAGAAATATGTCAAGACAAGTAAGAAAGAACAATAAGGACCCTCAAAAGAGTCTATATAATCATTTCCTAGTGAAAATCTTGATTGTAGTAGAGCTGGGTAGGAGGAACGATTCATGGGAAAATTTTATTGGTCAAAATAAATTTAATGAATAACCTAACGAGACGGTGGTAGGAAACCGAGCAACTTCAGGTGATGATAATAACAAAAAGGGTCTAGATGAATACCTTGTATCCTCTAGAGTCGAGGGATTCATCTCTCCTCTAGAAGGCCAATGAAAGAGAAAGGTTTTGAAGGTTAGCCTATTAGTGGAGCCATTGTCTAGACCATCCCCAACTCACAGAATTACAAAAAATATGGCCAGACATGGGGTTGGTATTTATATGGAAACCCATACTCTTTAAAATGTTCAAGTCTCATATCCCATTCATCATAGTGCTTAGGTGACACCCTCCTCTCATCAATAGAAAGAAATGGAATAGTTTCCATTTTCTTTAGATAGTGAGGGAGAATATGATAGAACATTAGTAGATGTTTTTAAAATTGAAAAGAAGCAGAGTAGGATTCAAATCCTCTAGAGAATACACCTCCTAAACCCTATGATAATGTATCTATTGGGCATAATGAACCTAGTCCACCATCAAATGAATCAACACGAAAGGTGAAAAGAAAGAATTGAAAAATAAAAAATTTGAAGCAAGAATCCCTGGAGATGACCGTACTAAATTGATGAATACAAAAAGTGAATGACCTACTAAAATTACAAATCCATAACCTCCAAGAAGAAATCAAGAAGCTACATTCTTATAATATAAATATGTAAAATAATTTCATGAATTCTAGTCATCCAGAACATAGGAAGTGTAGTGAGAGGATAAATAGGATGAGAGGGGTCTCAACATTTTGATCAATGCAGTTGATCTCTCCAAGCCATTCATGGATGCTTCAATTTTGTGATAAATTATGTGAAGATTATTTTTACATAATGATGCTTCTTGCATGAGGACATGCAAGTAAACAGGTGTGGGGGAGATTTTGGCCTCACATTTTTTCATTTTCAAATGCCACTTTTCTCATTATTATTCCACTTCTATACCTAAAATTAGCCCCATTATCCTATATATCCATTCCCCTGAGCCTAAAACCTTGCAAGAAGTGTTTAAGAGGTAATAGTTGCTTATTCTATTTTATTTCCTAAGTTTTTGATAGGTTTTAATGAGTTTTTGAAACTAATATTTACCTATGAAGAATTTTAGTTCAGTTCTTGTACCAAATATGGAGTTATGATACCTGAGCTTGGAGGTTCACATGTATGCACGTGCCCAGGTGGAAAATGAGCACATGGGTTTTGTAGATCCAGTCCCCAAAATGGTTCGTGTCCTTTGGCTCGAGCTCTAGATCTTCCATGAGAGAACCAGGCTCCAGTCAAACATAGGTTCAAAGCCTTCTGGGGCCCAGGTAGTTCATGGGGGAATCTTCCAAATGATAATGAAAGTGATATTCATATTCATTCAATGTCATATAGATAACAAGAGATTGAAATCGATTTCCTCGAGGTCATCACAATTGCTAAGTTTACCCAAGTGGATTGTGTGAAGAAAACATGGTCGAAATGTTGTTATCTTTGTTATTTTTGAACTCTCTAGTTCACGAGAGAACAAAGCATAATCTCATTGCCTTTCTTAGGGTTTATACATGTATGTAAATGTTGAATGTAATAAAGAGTTAGAATATGTGATATTGTAGCTATCGGGTTTGGAGCCAAAAGCATCCTTGATCCACTATTGTTATTACTAGGACTTGATATATGTAATGGAGTGCATGTTGTAATATCATACTCTTTTTTAATAAAAGCACCCATCCTGGTATATGGTGTTATATTGACTCCGCTAATGTAAGTTTTAAGAGCTTTCTACCAGTTGGGAAGGGCCCACCAACCCGCGACACAATGCTCATGTTATATTATTGCTAGGGTAGTTTTATATGCTACAATAATATTTAGTTTTATATTGTTTATTTCCCATTAATGATTTCATGATTGCAATTAGATTTTGACCTGTAAAAGACTCATAGAGTTAATCATTTTCCTCTTGTTTACAACCTATGGTATTGGGAGTGATGAGATGGTAGATCATTTCATCTCCAGAGATAACAAGTAATGATGTTTGAACTTTTTCAGGGATACGTATCTAAGGTTTTATGGTTTTTTGTTCCATTGAAATTGTAGTTAGTTCTCTAACTAACTCAATCTACAAAGTTTTGATTAAGATTACAATTGCACAATCCTATAAAAAATCAATTCAATAACTAATAGAAAGACACAAAAACCTTGAGGTGAAGAAGTGTCTTGGACCCTTTTGTGAGAATTGATCCTAAGGGATTGGTAATTGCTCCTTTTTGAAGTCTTTATTATTGTTTCAATATCCAATTAATACAACACAATTAATGACAATTGAGTCACATATGTACATAAGAAAATTTCCTGGATACAAGAGTGAAATGCCACCATGTATTTGTCACATTGGGTGTATTAATTATGAATTCACGTGTTAAGACTTATTTATCTTAAGATTTACCTTCGAACCGATAACTCCAACTTAATATAAATAGCTTGTGAATAATAATTTAATATTTTTATAAGTTGATTGATTTGAATGGATGGTTCTAAGTAGAACTTGTGGTCACATTTTAGTACTTTGTTTCATTTTATTATGGACAGTATATAGGATTCTCTTTTTTAAATCTAACCTCACATAATAGAGCATGAACACTTATATTGATAAGTGAAAGATTGCATCTTGGGTCTTGAAATGATATTTGACAAAAGAATTAGTCAATGATCCTTGTCTTTAATGCATTTACCAACATTTTGATTCCTTTTGTGTGTGAACAATTCAAACATCCATTGATTGATAACTAGGATGAAAACAAATAAAAAAACATGATCATACATATATCAATTATCTATGCATGACATACAAAGCTATTAAATTATGCTCATACTTTATATCAGTCTTTTGGACAAAGTGAAGTTGTTCAAGATGATTTGCTTGATATTTTCTTAGTGTTTTGATGAATGATTGGATTGTAGTGTGGTTCAATTGTCTCCTGGGAAGTTAGAATAGTTTAAAATCCAATATTTTACCTACACATACTGTGTATACAACTCACAAGTTTACGAACCAGATTGATAAGTAAAGGGTTTATTAAAATAACAATTAATTAACCCAGCAAGCCCCTCCGAATGTATGTGAGGTAAGATCATTTATGGGATTAGATGGATACTACAAGAGGTTTATTAAGGTATTTTCTAATATCGGTCATCACATCACCTCATTATAGAGAAAAGGGGTGGATTTTGTTTTGTCAGTAGAGTGCCGAGACCATATTTTGGCAACGGAAACACCTCTTAACCAATGCCCTTGTCCTAAAAATTGTAGACCCTAAAAAATATTTCCTAGTTTGTACCGATGCTTGCAAGGAAGGACTTGGTAGAGTTCTCTTGCAAGAGGGACATGTTTTTTTCTATGAATCAAGGAAATTGAATGAGCAGGAGAAACATTATGTCACTCATGACTTGGAGATTGTATCCATTGTGCACGTTTTAAAAAAGTGGACGAATTACCTGCTTGAAAGGATATTTGTCTTGATGAAAAATCATTGTGGACTAAAATATCCATGTGACCAGCCACGGTTAAATTTCATATAGTCCAAGTGGATGGAACTAATCAATGAGTTCTATTTTGAAATCAAACATACAAAAGAAAAGGAAAATCGAGTGGAATATGCACTTAGCTGAAGTGTACATACAATACACTTAGAAACAACAAGAATGTGTGAAAATGCTCTCAAACAAAGAATCATAACTCTCTTACAAAGTGATGAACACTTTAATATAGTGAAAGAAATCTTGTAGAAAAAACAAAAAAGGAAAAAGTATGAGGGATACCAGCTCACAACAGAGGGGTTGTTGAAGTAAAACAACGAGATGTATATATCTGATTCGACAGAGCTAAAAAAAATCATAATGGATAATTTTCACAAGAGACCTTATGTAGGCCATCTTGGTTATCAAAAGATGATCACGAAAGTAAGACAACTGTATTATTGGCCAGGAATGAAAAATGACATTGCATAGTATATTTCTAGGTTCTTGTAGTTCCCACAAGTTAAGTTCGAGCACAAACACCAAATAGGATTGTTGCAACCAATGCAAATTCTAGAATGGAGGTGGGATATTATCTCCATGGAATTTATCATAGGGTTGCCAAGAACAAATAGGAAACATGATGCAATCATGGTAGTGGCAGATAAACAAAGCAAGGAAGCTCATTTTATTCCAATAAAGTCCACTTATAAAGCTATATATGGTGTTGATACTTTTATAAAGAAAAGTTTTAGATTGCATGGTATGCCCAAGACCATTATTTCAAATCAGGATGCAAAATCCACTTTGAATTTATGGAAAATCCTATTTGTAGCCTTTAGAACACAATTATCATTCAACACAACTTACCATCCCACAAAATATGGACAGACCAAGATGGTAAATAGGTTTCTGGAAGATATGTTGAGGATGTATGTTATGCATTAACCCAAAGAATGGGAAGAATATCTACCCTTAGTATAATTTGCCTACAATAATGGATACCAAGAGTCACTAAAGATGAGCCCATTTGAAACTTTGTATGGTATAAAGTGCAAAGTTTTGATCAATTGGAAAAATCTAGTAGACAGGATCAGACTTGGACCAGACCAATTGAAAGATATGGAGCAAGAAGTGATTAGAATTAGGAAAAATAAGAATGTGGCCTAGGGTAGAGAAAAAATCTTTGCAGATAGAAAAATAACTCACAAGGGTTTCAAGGTGGGAGATCATGTGCATAGCTCAAGAGGATCTCCCTAAGAATGGGAACTTGTGCCAATATAGTGCCCCTCTATTGGGGACCATTTCGGGTCCTAGAAAGAGTGGGAGCAATAACATACCGACTTGCTCTACCACCTATCGTTAAATCTCACAATGTGTTCCATGTATCTTTACTTAAGACATATATTCATGATTCTAATCATGTTATTGATTAGATTGTGATATAGGTGGAACTAGAGGGATAATTCCATCCTAAGCCTCAATGCATCCTAGATAGGAGGGAGACATTGCTCCTAAATTGAGTTGTCATGCAGGTCAAGGTACAATAGAATCACTTTGGAGAGATGAGGCCATGTGGGAATTGGATGATGCCATGAGTATGGAATACTCATTTTTTTTCTCTATATAAAGTTGTGTATATGGTGATAAAACACTGAGGATGATGTTTCCTTTAGTGGGGGGGGGATGTAACACCCCATTTTTCCCCAAGTCTATAATTATGATTAAGACTTCATGAATGTAATTGATGAACAATGTAATTGTGTTTTATGTTTAATAGAATTTCCAACCAGTTGACTGAAGGGGAATCCTTGTAGTACTAGTCATGATACCACGAGTGGGAATTTGTGAGGGGGAATTGGGAATTTCCTTGTTTTTCCAAGAAGCCCAACCTCCACTTGAATAATTTCAAATGAATACATTTGCCTAAAGTACCTTGTCTTTCCCTATTCACAAGAAAACCAATTAATAAGGATGAGACTCGATAGTTTCAATAGTTATGACTGCCTTCAAAAGTGTACACAAAAGAGTAACTAGATCTGTTGAAGCTATTATCCAGGAGTACCATGGAGGTTCCCCTTTGATTTGGTATCTTGACTCTGGGTTTGCTTCTAACAGAAGTAAGATGAGGAACCTAAGTGAATGAAAGTGGCGTGAGAGAGAGAGATAATGAATGAAAGTGGAATGAGAGAGAGAAAGGGATTGTATGAGTGAAAATAGAGATCACACAAGCATGAGGAACTGAGAACCTTGGAGGTTTTCAAGCCGAGCAAAGTCATAGAAGAAGCCTGCACAGAATTCTGCAAAGAGTGCAGAAGGTGTTCGAGAACCACCTAAGTCTCGAAAAAGAGAAGTGCAAAGGAGTCGAGGACTTGCCGAATTCCCGAAGACAGAGAATTCATCGATCATTAAGGAGGAGATGGGTGGCAGAAGAACGAGAGGCTCGGGAACAAGAACTTCGGGAGGTTTACCGGGAGAAAACAAATATCTTCACGAATCCACGAAGAGAGATTTCAATTCAGACCATTATATATGGAAGGGAACATGGCAGAGATCCACATATTTCATAGGAGGAACCCTTCAGAGAAAATTCAAAGGGGAGAATACCCAAAGAGCTGGGGAATCCGAAGAAATCCTATCCATCCATCAAAATAGGACGAGTTTCAAGATATTAGCAGGCTGAATCAGAATCGCGAGAAGCAGAGTCAGGAGAAGAGAGGACTCGCGAAGTACGAATGCGTGAATTGATCACAGTCGTTGATCGGGAGAGGAATGAAGACTGCAAATTTGGTCCCAAAGAAGTCGTCAATTCAGAGAACAAGAAAAAGGAGAAAGTAGCTCGAGAAAGTTTTGAAGCATGGGATCACGAAGGGAGCTGACCCACGGTCATAGCCGTCGTCACTTATGGAAGAGAGCTCTGTGTGTGGGTAGAGTTGTTTCTAGTTCCTGTGGGGACCCATTTTTGTGGGTGGGAAATCCCCCTACGGACTAGCACTAAGGGTTTAGTAATACATGAAGAAAAAACCTTCGAAAGTCTCCTACCTTTTACTATTATCCTGACATAGACCCCACATTCATGCATAAAACACAAGGATAAAAGGATCTGGTAAATCTACCTTGAACTCCTCTCTTGGTGTTGATCCTTTTGCGTTCAATTTCTCCTTGATTGCAAGTCTCCTACCAAAGATAACCTGCATTCACAAATAGACAAACAAAGAACTACGAACATGCATCCCATATATGAATTAGTGGGTTAGAGGTTCCAAAAATATAAACCAAAATTGAATATTGAACACCTCATATGGCGGGACGGGAAAAGTAATTATTTCTATTAACCTCACAAAAGTCACTAACAATGGTGAGATTGGCTATTGCTCCTCGAATCTGGTCCTGGGATCTTCTTCAACTGTGCAACAACCACTTCCACATATGCTTCTCCTCTTCACTTCTCACACAATGGTTGCAAAATGTTGGGGAAAGGGGAATGAAAAATTGGGTAGAGTTTCTTTACTATTATTTTACTTCCTCCAAATGGGACCCCCACCCCTTATTTTATAGGCTAGAAAGGGATAGGTATTTGGTTGAGTGACCGGCTATGGGCACTCAAATGGTTTAGGCAATTTACCCAAAAAATTTTGTTACGTCTGCAACTTTCTATTTTTCGTGCTTTTGTCAGTATACGCGGGTTGTACTGGATCATCTAGAATATACACACATATAATAGTGGAGCAGGGCACGTATGCCTTCAAAAAGGGTGTTTTTAAGAAGTTGTTCAGTAGTGGCTTGGAAAAAAATGGAAAATGAGATGGCCTGATGCCAGGTAAGCATGTCTGGTGCAAATTAGGGTTATAACAGATGCCCTCTAATGTGTGAGGTAAGAAGAGCATTTGATGGCCGAAATACATTATCAATCTTCACCAATGTATGAAACAAGTGAGCCCAGGGACAAGAGTTTTGGAGGTGCCATCTGCAAAATAACAATTGTCTCACTGAGGCGGGCATACCCATGCTCAGGATGAAATAAAATCATGGCAGCCAATCAAATACATTGCAGATCCATGTCATATAACTATGTAAAGTGTAGCCGTGAGCAATACATAGTGGATCTACATCTCGAAATAAAAAAGATATACATGTATAGTATCCATCTTCAAGAAGCTAATAAGGCTTGATGGCTATATATGAGGCCTTCAAAGATCGAGAAACAACTTCAAAATATTCACAACTAGGGTAGGAGTGTAATATGAGTGGACGACTTCACTACCCAGAGGTATTCGACCTCTCGTTAGGAACGGACTAGAGGATTTTGATGATCAGGCTGAGGGCTTCATGGATTTTGAACAAAGACTTAATTGGGCTTTCGGGATGGTTGAGAATGAGGGAAAGAGACAAACTGCAGAGGGGCCAACTCAAGCTTGGTAAAATATTCCCTTGGATAATAGCACAACAAAAGATGAGACTCAAGTATCATGGTATTTGACATAATTCCACGATGCAAGAGGCAACACAAACTCTCCAAATATTTGGAAGAATAACCAAATGGAAGAGGACACAACTCTATGTAGCAAGAACAACTTCCTGAGGTCATGTTAAATCCCAAAGATTGACGAACAAATAGAAGGATGTGCTTTGTCCAAGGGCGACTCATTGTGCTGCCAACAAAAATAAAATACTTTTCCCTTCCTCTTTTTGGGGTATATTTGATTTTTTGTCTTTTTCAATAATTTTGGAAATCTTGAAAAAGAATAAAAGAATACTACGTTACAAAGGAGGATCAAGTGTCACAGACATACTAGTTCCAAGTGCAAGGAACACATGGATTCTCAGAGAAAAGGGACATATGCAGGAAAAGGACACTCGGAAAAAATCCTCCATGGGCTAAGGTGTCAAGGCGTAGAGGAAAAGTGCTACAGGGCTTGTCTATAAAGCATGCTTTTGATGGTTCAGTTGAGAGCAACATGGATCTGGCATTAGGACAAAGACGCAAGTATGAAAATGTGATTAATAAGACACAATGGTAACATCCTTCGATGTGATTTTAATGAGCCCAGAGAAGTTAAGCTCAACAGTTTTTCATTTTTAGAGAGTTTGAAAAAAATAACGTAAAAGGAGACTCTGCTGGGGTATCTTTTTCGAGGATAGTCTGGCCAGTTCGAAAAAGGGGCAAACTAGCACTGAACATATGTCTATTCAAAATCCTTTAAGGAGTCTGAAAAGAGCTTAACTATGGACTCCATCAGGGGTGTTCTTCTGAACCATTTTAACGAGTGTGAAAGAATAAGGTCACTCGACGATCTTTTCAATTTTAGGGATTCTGAAAATAGCTTAACTATGGACTCCGTGGGGGCTACTTTTTTGTAAATTTAGTCCCTTAGGCCTGAAAAAGGGTTAAAATTATACCTGAGAATACTCTTCTAGAGAACCGAGGCTCCTAGAGTATACCTTTGTTCGTACAGTTGACCATCCAGACTGAAAAAGGGGTAAACTATCGCCGGACAGGCGTGCCTTCAAATTTTAGTTTAGCGAGCATGAAGGGCGACAACATCACTGGATAATATTTTCATGTTTAAAGGGTTTGAAAAGGGCTTAAAAGAAGACCCGTTGTGTTTTGGGAGTCCTGAGGGTAAGGTCAAGAGTGATAATGAATCATGCAAATGAGGCTCATACTTTTAATCAGTAAAGACTAATAAGGACTCCCGAGCCTATAGTTGGTAGTGACGGCATGGATACCAAAAAATACAACCAAGATCTACTTAGGGCATCCATGAAGGGTTAGGCTCTACCACTAAAATATGACACTTCTAAAGAAACAAAGATGGTTCTGTGTCGCAACTCGGTGGGGTCGATCCTATGGCAAAGAGAAAAATACAATGAGATACAGAAAGTGGAGGTGGAATCCTAAATTAGATGCAACATGTCAAAAAAATGACTTTTTACCAAAGGACCTTTACAATGACCCAAATATCCAAAAAATTCCCAATACCCAAAGTAACATTTATCGTAACATTCCATAAGAAGCTCTTGAATCATACTAAATGATTTTTAGGCTATAAAAAATGACAAAAGGGTTCAAAAAATGACAAAAAGGGGCCAAAAAGTCTATAAATAGAAGTTGGCAGCTCATTACCACCATTGCGAATTGAGAAATTAACAAAAATCCAAAAGCACCCCGTTGTTAAAAGAGTTGATTCCAAGAGCTTTAGTGGACGAAACGAACTTCCGCTTGGACCAAGTAAGTACATACTAACCCTTCTTG
The DNA here is from genome assembly GCA_000966675.3 of Picea glauca. Taxonomy (NCBI): domain Eukaryota; kingdom Viridiplantae; phylum Streptophyta; class Pinopsida; order Pinales; family Pinaceae; genus Picea; species Picea glauca. The sequence continues at coordinate 489,311 of JZKD02S1651302.1, forward strand.
CACTTGTGAATTGCAAGATGTATGTTCATTGGAGAGAGAGGGAGCATGAGGACATTGATTTTCTGGTCGGTGAGGACCCTACTGCTACCATTGCATTGGCGCAATGTGGTTTGTTAAATTTCTTCCAGTGTCCTTTCATGCAAGAACAACCTAGGCTACTGAATGCCTTGGTTGATTATTGGCATCCTGACGCAAAGGCCTTCATTCTTGAGGGACAATCATTGACTCCAATGACTGAGGATATCTACTTTCTGACTAGATTCTCAAGGAGAGGGGAACCAGTCAATTTTCCCACTTTTCCCTCCGGGCCTCACAACATAGAAGAGTTGATTGGAATCCATTGTGAAGTGGGCACATAAAAAATGGACACATAGGTACCGATAAACAAGATCTCAAACCTATCACTGAAAGTGATAGTTTTTCTCATTGGGCGGATCACTGGATCCGCAGCTTTGCATCAGGCTTCCCGAGCACATATGTATTGTGTTGTTCAATGATTAAATGCACAAGTTTTCGACTAGAGTACTACTTTACTGTATTGCATGAAGAGGCAGCTGATAGAGTGTCACATGCAGAGGCATAGAAACTTCAGGTTTGGGACTATTCTTTGTTCTTTCTTCTTCGAGAGGGTACCTAGTCTTAGCCCGAGGGAGACAATGCAAGGGAACATAGACTCTTATCCAGTAGTATGAAGATGGGAAGCACTATTTACGTTACATGGGGGAGGGAGGACCATTGAAGCCTTCGATGACAAGTTTTTCAACTAGTGGTCTCAGCAGATTTTGACGATAGAGGAATATCCTTATGCTGAAATCGACTTTTCTAGGGACCCTGACATGGGAATATCTCCCAGAGTGGTATGAGGAGAGTTAGGTATGCTTGTAGTTTTTTTTTTTTTTTTTTTTTTCTTTTTAAAGTTATTTAATTTTTATGTATTTATATATATATCAAATTTTTGTGTACCAGAGTATCTGACAACTATGTATCTGTTCTGTGCAGATGTGGGGCCAGTGTGTCCAACAGACTTTACAAAGACTAGGTGGCATCCTTGACCATAGGTAGGACCAACTGTGGTCGATGGACCAGCAGTAACAGGGGGACCTCCAGCCATATAGGATGAGAGAGTATTGAGAAGGGTAGAGCGGAGCCTCATCGCGCTTACTTGGAAAGTCCCCATGGCAGAGATCAAGGATCTCCTACCGTCCATGCAGACTCGCATTGTTGGGGTACCACGGACTTGGGTCCATATTTTTCGGCATCTGGATAATGTCGTTTTTCACTATGACAGGGACAACAGGCCCCGCCCTTATCTTAGACTAGACTTCTTATGTGTCGAGGGAACCTTTTGTATACTTTTGAGGGCATAAGCCCCATGACTCTTTACTGGACACATATTTTTTGAGGCACTCGCACCCACTTATGTACTCTGATGCTTTGCGATATATATATGCATATTTACATCTCTTGTGTTTTATGGATTACATTTATTTACAAATTTATTTACATGTGTGTGTGTGTGTGTGTGTGTGTGTGTTTCTTAAATGTGTGCAAGATACCAATCTAATATATGATTAGCTAGAGTATCTGTAACTTAATTCAATCTCCTAGGAACATGGATATACGTAATTTAATCAATGCTTTGTTATAAGAGACGTACCCTAAGGAACCATCAGTGTAGAGTAGGATCTTAAACACGGTAAACCCCATTTAACTGAGACACAACCAGCTGAGCATCTAGATAGACCCGGAGATGAGAGATACCAAGCGACAAAGCATCACTAAGAACCTAAAGAACTACGTTGTATTCGACAACATTGTTTGTGGTGTCACCTAAATAGATACCACATGAGGATAGAAAATGGCCCTGAGGTGTGAAAATCACCCAAGTTGTGTAAGCAAGCCCCTGAGTGTGCTGACTAGCGCTATCCGTGAACCCAACAAACACCTTTGATTCAGTTGACATCTTCCACAGTGAAAAATATAACATAAAAAATGACACGTCCATAAAACCAAAAGACAAAACTAAAAAGTAATATTACAAATACTAGACATATGTTACAAAAAGTCACCCAAGACGACCCACCTATGAGTAATACTTCTTGAGGTAGAGTCCATTTCTAGGCTCTACCAAAACATTTCCCTCAAAGTCCACCAGACAATAAACGCCCTTCTGTAGTACTTCTTTCATGATGAAAGGTCTGAACCACATGGGTTTGAACTTTCCTACCCCCAGGGGGTCCTTTTCTTGGTAATAGACCAGGACAAGGTCACCTTCAAAGAAAATCCAAGGATAAATGTACCGATCATACTGACACTTGACTTTTTGTTTGAGCCTCATTAGAAAAGGCTGCATCACGATGCTGCTCATTGAGTTTCTTGAGGGATAGTAAATGCTCTTCAAGTGGTGAAGTGTCTAGAAATAACTGTACTTCCAAATTTAGAGATGGGATCTAGCACTCTATGGGTAAGACTACTTCCATCCCATAAATGAGTTGAAAAGGTGAGAAATCGATTGCATTATTAATAGATGTTCTGTAGGCCCATAAAGACAAGTATAACATCAAATGCCCATTTGACTTGGCCAAATTGATCGTTCACTATAGAATGGTCTTAAGAGATTTATTTACATCTTCCACCTGACCATTTGCTTGTGGGTAGTAGGGTGATGAATGTTCTTTCCACAACCCAAGCTTTGACATTAACTCAGACATCATTTTGTTCTAAAAGTGACTGCCATGGTCAGTGACAATCTCTCTCATGACGCCAAACCTTTCTATTATCTGATTGAACAAAAATATAGCTATTGTCTCCCCGTCATATTTGAACGTTGGCATAGCTTCGACCCACTTGGTGAAGTAGTCTACTACTATGATGATATAGTGGTGCCCCCTTGTTGAAGGGGGTTCCATGTAGTGTAATCAATCCCACATTTAGTGAAGGGACCAATGGTAATAATGGGAAACATGGGAGCAAGGTGTGCCCTCATATTCTGAGAGAAGATCTGACACGGGTGGCACTTCTTGACCAATTCAACACAATATTTAATTAATGTCAGCCAGAAGTAACCAGCTTGTAGAATCTTTTGGGTTATTTCCAACCTAGAAAAATGACCGCCACATGCTCCAGTGTGGAAATCGTTCAACAGAATTTCTGCTTCTTCACGAGTGAGACATCGGCAAAGGATGAAGTCTACACCTTGACGATACAAAGTGTCCTCGAGTATGAGATATTTCTTGGCCTGATGGCGTATACGACGATGCTCATCACGAGAATAAGAGGCGGGACACTTCAAAGTATGAAGATAGACAAGAACATCTCCATACCATGGGTCAGAATATGTGATCAAAAACATGTCTCCTTTGATAGGCGACTCATAGGGTATAAAATCACCTGATTCGACCAGAAGTTCCTATATAAGTTTCACGAAGACCAACGAATTTTTGGATTTTTCCGAAACAAAATCCAAGTCGAATTCCTGGAGGATAAAAATCCATCTATTGATATTTCCGTCGGTGATGCGTCGTGTCAACACTTATTGAAATGGATTCACAAAAAAAATCACAGTGGTCTTGCGAAACAAGACGTAATGACAGAACCATTGGACAGCATGGAATGCTGCCAATGCAAGTTTTTCAATGTGGGAATAATTGAGTTATGGTCCAACCATGCCTTGACTCAGGTAATAAATCATGTATTCTGAGAGAAAATCATCCTCCTGAACTAAGACCATACCGATGGTCGACTCCACATGGGCCAAGTACAATAATAAATCTTTATTATAATTAGGTGGTCGAAGCATAGGGGTAGATGCGAGGGCACGTTTCAACGCTGCGAAAGAGCATTGAGAAGATTCATCCCAATGAAAAGGAATGTTCTTATTCAATAAACACATAAAACCCTTTGTGATCTCGGCATAGTTTGCGATGAAACACTATAAAAAGTTCTCTTTTCTATGAAAACTTTGAAGTTGAGGGATGGTGCACGGGGGAGGCAATTGAACTACTGCCTCAACCTTTAGAGGATTGACGATGATCCCTGTTGTCAAAACTATGAAACCTAGCAGACGACCCGATGTGATGCAAAAACTGCACTTGTTTGGATTCAAGCGGATTTGGTAGTAGTGACATTGTTCAAGGATAAGTCAGAGGTGTGCCGGATGATCAACTCTCTTGTGAGATCGTGAAGATAAATCATCAAGATAAGCCTCAACTATGTGTTTGAGGTTGTGGAAAGAAAAATACATGGCCTACTGAAACGTAGCTCCTATATTTTTCACACCAAAAGGAATCTTCTAATAAGAATTTGTGTGTTGGTCTTCGGGCTTTATCTCTATCTGATTGTATCCCGAAAAACCATCCATGAAAGAAAAGGCCTCGCAACCTGTGCATTCATCAACTATATGGTCAATAAATGGCATGGGGAAATTATCCTTTTGACAAGCCTTGTTCAGATCATGGAATTCTGTACATACGCGAATCATACCCTATTTTTTGTTGACTGACACGAGATTTGACACCCATTGAGTCAATTGGATGAGGTAGATGAAACCAGCCTTAATAGTTGTTGGATGAGGTAGTTTCTCTACTTCAACCTTAATAGTTGTTTCTTTCCTAGGATTAACTAGACGAAGCTTCTATCAGACCGACTTAACATCAGGATAAGTCATGATTTCATGTTCAATGATTCTTGGATATATGCCAGGCATTTCCTCATAAGACCAAGAAAACACATCGTGAAATTGTTTAAATAAATTCGTGTAGATTTGAATCTCCTCGGGGAAGTAGTCTGCTTCGACGAAGATATTCTCCATGACACCAGGGGTTCTAGAGATGTTGATAGGTATCGTTTCAGATATTGTTTTCATATTTCCTTCAGCGTAAATTGTGTGCATTTCCAAAGGATTGATAGGACAAGATTTATCTCCCTTCATAGTCAAAGTGAATTCCCCTACTTCAATTCGTCCTAAATCTGGGAGGAAGTACGATCTATGATGAAGATCATCCCAGGGCTTGTCCAGACTAGTCATTGCCTCAATAATATCCTTGTATGAGGGAAATACTAATTTTAAAGAATCTATATCAGCAAGGGAATCTTGATCCCAAGTACGCTCGAGCACCAGATCTAACTCTTGTGCTAGAGTTGGATAGGGGTCGATAGAATCTTGTTGAATTATCAAGTATGCAACATCTGCCATGGAAAAAAGCATGGCCATGCCATGGTTCTCTGTCCCTTACATCATGGTTGATGGGGAAGGAAGAGTCCATGGTTCATTAAAGTACATCGTGCAAAACAACGAGATTCAAAAGATTTCATCCTGAGGCTGGTCGAGGATAGCCATCATGTAATGGACATTGTCGATCGGAGGCGGGTAATCGAAAGTAACCATAAAAGGTGGGCATAAACCAACCCCTACATTGATGATGTCAGGCTGAGGGTTGTTAATCATCGGGACCGTGGAGACCCCCAATGAAGGGCCAGGACGAGAGAAGGATAACAGATCAATGGTCACGATCTGACCCTCGTGTGGAAACAATAAGACCTGGAAAATTGTCGTGACCACTGTTTGCATACCATAGGTCTAACTCCTTCCTAACAAGAGATTTTAGTCGAGAGATGCATTGACTCCTTCAACTTCGATGCACACCATTTTCCCCCCTAACTGCATGGGGAAAGAGGGGATGATCCCATGTGGCCAAAAATAATGACCATCAAAAGTTGTAAGAAGAGTAGGTGACAGAGACAAAACAGGTTGGCCGATGGCCTTCCAACACGCCAAAGACATCACGCATGTCGAGGCACCCTCATCAACCACTATGCTGTGTAATCCACTACTATCTGAAATGCTACATGGTAAGGAAGACAAGATTTTAAGTTGGTCATATCAAGCATGACAGTTCCCAGATTACAAGTCTCATCAAATCCTAAGGCACCTAACAGAGCCTTCCTCTGAGAAGGGAAACTCTGGAGGACTTCCAAAGAAGACATTGCACAAGGGGTTTGTGACAAATTCTCCACCACAGAGTAGTTTTGGGTGGCCCTTGCGTTTGGGTTGTGGGAAGCTTTCTTGAATGCACCTTTTGGGATGCGGGTCATTTTTTTTCCCAACGTATTCTCAATATGGAGAGGAAGAAATGGGTTTTCAGCTTCTTTTTTCTTCTCAGAGGTGCTTGGCATTCCGTAATAATGTGCTCTAGATGATATATAGGAATCACCTTTCATCATTTACACATTTGCAGACAAAGGATTACTCGAAGATGGAGGGGGTCCTTGACTACCCCCTTCTGTGATCGAGGAGGCTTGAGTTAGATTTTTCCCGTGTGGAATCAGGTTTGTTAACACGACAGGCTATTGCTGTGCTAATAACTTCTGAGCCTCCGCAAGCCGAGGGAACTAATGGGTCGACTGATCTTCCTTGCAAATATTACAAGGATACTTTGAATTCTTCTTTTCAGTGTCACCCCCGCCAACTTTATCGGTGGGTTTCTTATCCCCCTTACCCTTCTTTCATTGTTTCTTCTTTCTGTCAGGTTGTTGGGTGGCCTTTGGGTTTGTCATTTGCACACTGTGTACATCTGACTTTTGGGTAGGTGGAATAGACGAACCGGTGGTCTAGCTGGCCGCTATTTGTTGTATTGACAATTGTTGCAATTGATTTGACAACAAATCAACAGCCTTTGTTTGTGCTAAACCAATAATTCCATCGGCATGTGGTCCAGACCTCTGTCTGATCTTGGCAAGTATTGACCTCGGTGCATCTGGAATTTTTTTGTAAAGTAAACCAGACTGAGAGTAAATCAACTCTAGATGTTGAGCTCTCATTATCGCATCTTCATAGGAAAACACCCTGAATGGTGTGACGTCTTTAAACAAATGGGGTACCAAATACTTACGGAACCACTCTAGCAAGAATGTTGGGGGGACTAGCACTTTTATCAAACTCTTCTGGAGTCTCCATTCTCGGATGTGATCCAAGATATGATTTTCTTTTGTCTACTCAAAGTTGGCCAACAATTCAGTGTCGACGTCATATCTCATAGGTAATTGGAAATGGTTTAAGAAATCCATTGCCAATTCACCGAAGGAAGAGTATTGTGAGCGGTCGAGCTCGATGTACCATTTTGCAACAGTCCCTATGAGAGTGTGTTCAAACAATCACAATTGGATGGAGTCATCTCTCAAAGAGTTGGACAAGCACCATAAGTGGAAGGTAGTCAAATGATCGCCAGGATCTTCATTAGGCTTGGCTTCGAACTTTGGAATGTCCAAAGGAAACTTGGTCAGCATAGGAGGCCAACTTGGATCATGATATATGGGGTCATTTAATAACCTTGTCAAGTTTGGCAAGTGCAGAGTTGCCAGAAAGGGTAGTTTGGGTTGTGGATTATAACCAGGTAAAAAGGATCCTGGAGTTTGACTGGCACCAAGTTTCCAGGAAAAGTTAGGTTGTTGGCCAGGGCTCTGGTAATAAACATGTCTGTGACCAGTGTATGGATTCTGCACTTGTTTAGACATCATCGGTTGATTCCCAAAATAGGACGTAAAGGGCGGGGCTTGCGTCGCATTCCAAGGATTTTGGGAAGGGTTTTCCCTTGCCGATCCGACAGGCATAGATGTTGAGCCTTAACTGGGGTTCAATTGGGTATGGAAGAGGTTTCCCCCAATCGACATCCATGACAAGGGAACTGGTCCCTGCCATGGATTCCAAGGTCCTTGTGAGGAAGGAATTCCTAAGTGTGCCCCCTGTGCAGGAATAGCACCCTACATAGGATGTTGTTGTCCATAACCTGGGTTGCCCCCGACCAAGACGATAGCTGATGGGAAAGTGCTGTGACCAAATACGCCGAACAAAGAGAATGTTTTCAAACCAACCAACATGTTATAAGAAGGGAGTGCTTGACTACCTTCTCCAAACAAGTTTACGTTTGGCCCGACGGAGTGTTGATAAACACTGCCGAGTGAAGGGGATGAAGGGGGTATATCATCCCCGCTGTAAGGGAAAGAGATAAGGGGGGTTTAAGTGCCCCCCATAGATCCTTACAAAGGAGTGTTGGAACTCCCTTCTCCTAGACCTAAAGTCTGTAGAGTGGAGGAGGAAAGTACAGTAATCATATCGAAGCGAGGCATCCCGTATGAGAATGGAGGATGTGTCACACTCTGGGTAAATGGAGAAGTGATCATTGCCATAGACAGAATCAGACCACTGCCCGAGGTAGAAGTAGTCGAGACCATAGTGGACCATACCGACGACGGTTGGTTAGGAGGTAGAACACCCCCTGTAGTGACAGTTGTGGAGGGAATATGAGTATTCCCTAAAGAAGTAGCATCGTTTGGTTGCATCGCTGCTTGAGACACTATGATCGGTTCCTCCATAATCAAATGTTCTCCTCTCGAATATGGGTCAGGAATAGTTTCCTGTAACCCGATTGTCTCGAAAGACCCTTGCTATTCTAGTTTTTTCCTTAGTAGTGGTGGGGGGGGTTCGAGGTCAACCGACGGTAGGCCCAAAATCCTTCACGACTGACGAAACTCCTGATCCTCCAATGTGTGAGAATATCAAATGCACACTAGGGATATCTATAATCTTTTGAACACCAGCATGCATTAGAAAAAGTACCTATGAGATAAAACAAACAATCACTAGCTAGTTGGAAGAACAGTTACAACAACCAACACTAAAGCAACTTACTGGTGCAAGTGCAACTCGAATACGGAAGCACCCTCCAAGTATACTCTGCAAAGCGTGGCCCAATTTTTGTCCTAGGTACCGCGATATACCCCCACAGACACTTGTGTAAGTCACTAGAATTGAAGGCAACTAGGTTGCCAATGTGCAAACAATCGCTAGTTGGGTAAAGTCGACAGTCGGGTGGACTGCAATGAACAGGGTATCAAGCCCAAAACCTATCAAGGGCATCGAAAGAAAGTGTTCTGGAAGGTGACTGAGGACCTCGAATGGATTCGAGACCCATGAAGCTCTGTGGCAAATGCGATCAACGGAATCCCAAGATAAGCCCTCTATATGTGTTCCCCACCATGCTTGGTTTGACTTTGGAGGGGTTATCTTTGCTACCTTTTCGTACGCAACCTCATGTTTATCCCCTATGTTAGAGGGGGGTCCCAGATAACTTTCACGATACTATACTTTTAGCACTCCCTAGCACAAACTCTTATGTTTGTTTTTTCAGGCTTGAAGTGTTTCCTCTCCAATCCTAAATTAAGGCTCTAGCCTAGACTAGTTGATGGACCCTACAAACATAAAGTCTAGTTGATTTTAATAAATCGTTAATTTTAGTGGTTGTCTTAAGTCAAAGGGAATGAAAGTGAAACCAATGATTTTTTCATAGATGAAAGAGAAGATCATATAATGAAAATGGAAACAAATTACTTCTTCACAAATTCAAATTTGCACATTCAAACACTTTAACCAACTTTTCAGACTTTTTTTTTTAAGATTTTTTAACAAAAAACTCAAAACAAGATTTCACTCGACTACGAGCTACATATTTTCCTAAGTCAATCAAACAAGAACTTACGAAAGCAATATTTTTCCTGATGATTAAAGCAAACAACCAGCTACTTAACCAAACCAAGAAATAATATACATATATTTTTATTGTTTAATGCTTAAAAAGAAAAAAAAGGGAAAAATGACGACAAGTAAAGACCAAGAAATGACTTTTGGCCTAAGCGCAGATCACAAAGAGTTATTGACAATAACACACAAGCTGATTGAAGAAGACTCTCAAATTGTCTAAAAAACAAATTATAGAAAAACAGAGGAAAACTTTCAATGAAAAAAGAAAGCTATGTTATAATCAAACCTAAGCTACAGACTGCTATGATAGAGACCCAGACTAGATCAAGAAAATCCCTGAGAGGTGTGACTCCTGATAGGGAAGAGGATGACTACCTCTTCTACAAAAAAAAAATTCAACAGGTACGCCACTGACAGTTCAACAACCAACATATGTACATGGGCTGTGCAAGGTCAGGGCACATATGCACACATACAGGCCCACTACAGGCCACGTGCACCTCTGCAACTCCTCAAAAATTGAAAAACAAGCAATCAAGCACTGCCAGGTAGTACTGGTATTGAGAACCAAAATCCATTGAAGACACAGAAACTTACTTTGACAGAAAAATATGGCAAGGAAACTTTGTTAAAACCAAGACAATCTGAGGTTATGCCTAGGCTACAAACTGCAACAACAGAGACCAAAACTAGATCCAGAAAACCCTTGAGAAGGATTAGTTCTGATAGGGAATAGGATGAGTGTCACTCTAAAAAATATTTTTTTGAACTCAGGCATGCAGCTAACACTTCATCATCCATCGTATGTACATGGGCTGTATAAAGGTAGGGCGCGTATATGTGCATGCAAGATTTGTACAGGATGCGTATACCTCTGTGACTTCCCAGAAAAGAAAAAAGTAGTCAAGCAATGAAAGCAGAGAGTACTGGTATGGAAGACCAGAATCCCTACTAGCTCTGACTCTTGTAGAAACTCAGAAAAAAGGTAATAAAACCAATTTAAAACTCCCAAAAAGTATCCCCAAAAACCCTAGAGATCTCCCCAATACGGTCGCCAATTCTATTGTGGGTGGGAAATCTCCCTACGGATTAGCACTAAGGGTTTAGTAAAGCATGAAGAAAAAACCTTCGAAATTCTCCTACCTTTTACTATTATCCTGACATAGACCCCACATTCATGCATAAAACACAAGGATAAAAGGATCTGGTAACTCTACCTTGAACTCCTCGCTTGGTGTTGATCCTTTTGTGTTCAGTTGCTCCTTGACTGCAAGTCTCCTCCCAAAGCTAACCTACATTCACAAATAGATAAACAAAGAACTATGAACATGTATCTCATATATGAATTAGTGGGTTAGAGGTTCCAAAAATATAAACCAAAATTGAATATTCAACACCTCGTATGGCGGGACGGGAAAAGTAATTCTTTCTATTAACCTCACAAAAGTCACTTACAATGGTGAGATCGGCTACTGCTCCTCTAATCTGGTCTTGGGCTCTTCTTCAATTGTGCACCAACCGATTCCACATATGCTTCTCCTCTTGAGTTCTCACACAATGGTTGCAAAAGGTTGGGGCAAGGGGAATGAAAAATTAGGTAGAGTTTCTTTACTATTATTTTCATTCCTCCAAATGGGACCCCTACCCCTTCTTTTATAGGCTAGAAAGGGCTAGGTATTTGGTTGAGTGACCGACTATGGGCTGTCAAATAGTTTAGGAAATTTACCCAAAAAACTATGTTCTGTCTGCAACTTTCTATTTTTCGTGCTTTTGTTAGTATACGTGGGTTATAGTGGGTCATTTAGCTTATACACGCATGCAGTAGTGGAGCAGGGTGTGTATGCCTTCAAAAAGGGTGTTTTTAAGAAGTTGTTTAGTATTGTCTTGGAAAAAAATGGAAAATGAGATGGTCTGATGCCAAGTAAGCATGTCTGGTGAAAACTAGAGTGATAACACCCAAGGAGTTTCTTCAATTCAGAAATTCAAATGATCCAAGACTGGGAGGTCAAGCAACCCTTTGGGGGGAAGGGGGTCTGCGCCAGAGTGGTATTAGAGCCCAATTTTCGTCTGTAGATTTAAGGTGAAGGAGAAGATGAATATGCTCTCAGTTGCAGAGTGAACAACGGACTTGTCAGAAGGGTAGGTAGAGGGTGAATATGGTCGTTGGAAGTCATGAGCATGGTTAGGGGAGAGTCTACCCACAAAAAAGTAAAGTGGAGATGGATAAGGAGCTCGTTGAAATCAAGGAATAGATGGAGAAGCTTTCATTCAATATGCAGTAGGAGGCAAAGGTACGTTGGAGGTATGAATGGAATTTGAAGAGAACAAATAAATGGCCTATTTAGAAATTGTTGGCCAGAGGGCAACAACAAAGGTTAAAAAGGTGGTTGAGGGATGATGAAAACCTCATTCATAAGGGAAAGAGATCTGGCAAGGGTCTCCTACATTTCCAGGCGGGAAATGTGAAGAGGTCAGTGGATCTCGTAAACTACCAGGTGGGTAGAGGAGACATCTCATATTTCGAGGTGGGCAAAGGAGAAGAGATGAGCTCATTGGATATTTCACATCTAGAGGATTTCACAGATGAGGAGGAGGCAGAAGGAAGACCTCACTCAGAGGAAGATTTGCACAGAGTTGCAAGCCGTGTGAATGAAAATAATGAGAATTTGAAACCTTCCAACATCGAAGAGAAGGATCAAGGGAGCATTCTTATCATTGGAGGATTCGATATATTCCTACCAAGAGGCCGAGGGGAGGCTAGCACAGGTGGTGTGGATGCAGCAGAAAGGCAGGAAGATGAGACTTTCATGGGAAGGAGGAACATATACTGAAGTCTATCCCAAGAGAAGGAGAGAAACTAGTTGAGTCACTCACTCAGTGGGAATTGGAGTTAAAGGCACTGGAGGATTGGTTAGACATTCCAGGACCAAAAGGTGGATACCAAGAGATAGCCATGCCAGAGGAGACACACTAGCATGAGGAGAAGTTGGAGGAAGCTAGAATGGAACTAGTCGAGGAACTGATAGGGATCAATCTGTTAGGGGAGGTAGTTGAACGATAGTTCAGTTTTGAGACTGCATAAGCAGAAGCTCCAATACAATGGCAAGTTAAGGCCATGAGAGATGGAGAAGATAACATGGGAGATCAATATGATTTACCCATTGTCAGGGAAGGAATGTAGCGAACTAGTTTGCAACAAAATAACCAACCAATGGAGCAGATGGCTAAGGTGGTTGAGGAGATAAGGAAGATGATGTTGGAGTTGGAAGAGGAATTGGTTAGCATGAGGAATTTGGGCAACACGAGAAGTGGGGAATATGTAGGAGTAGTAACAACAAGGCAAGGGAGCTGAGAGACAGCTCCAAGAGAATGTTTGGGATCCATGAGGATTTCATCCATGCTAGAAATCTAATGAGCAGGAGCTCATGAGTTTTGTAGATGTGGAGTATGATGCAGGAGCATCGCTCCACCTCAGCATGCACCAACTAATTAACACACGTGGTGCGCATTCAAGGAAGGAGAGGCACCACCCTCTCATTTTTCCTCGAGAATCTAAGGCATGATCCAGGAATTAAATGAGGACAAGCTGGAAGAGCCAATTTGTTCTTTCACACAAGCCAGAGATAAGTTCTCCATTAAGTGTTTGATGACAAAATGGATTTGCATCCGATTCAGAGCACGTTACCATCATTGTAATTTTCCCTTTAGGCAGGCATTTTGAATGGTGATTTGACATGGCTTGTTTAACTTGCGAGGGAAGCTCGTTGAGCCCCTCTTGTATAGATCTTTGTATTGTATGCCTGGTAGAGTGACTGGAGGTTATAAGATAATGGGTTAGCTAAGATAGAGTTAGCCAAGTAGAAATGTAAATATTCAAGACTCAGTTGTACCTCGGGATCCACTATTGTAATTCGACATTCCACCATTAATAGAAAATGATAGTTTTTCCTGTTTTATATTTCTGTGTAATGGGTTCTATTTTATGAATGTAATTTGCATGTCTTTGAATTGTAGATAAATGTTAGAAATCGTCTGCAGGGATAGAGATATATCTTTCTATTCAAGAGTGTATTGAGTTAAGTCTGGTTCTCTAGGCTAAGTGCAAGGAGTGCACGACAGAGAGTGGAAAATCTATAAGCCGATGCAAGGAGTGAATTCCTAAACTCAATGGAGTCAAAAGAGATTCTTCCAAGAGGGCACACCAGATAAATTCACAGACTCGGGGATAAATTTCAAGGTAGTTAAGTACCTTGGAAAGAAAGACTATGTGGGAGAAGGCACAGTTCAGAGTTACTGAACACTCTGAAATACTCTTCCAGGAGAGCATCGAGCTAGTGTGAGTGTGCACAAAAGAAACAAGGTTGTAAGTTTTGGAGAATCCTAGGGTTTTTGAACATCATGGTGAAGGAAGGCTTTGCAAGAGTGCATCGACAAAGGAAAGGATATGCCTTAAACCTTTCCATAAGGCCAAGAGAGAAGTTGTCGAATAACTGAGCCAAGTGCAAGGGGTGTGCCAAAGGTGGCGTAATTTCATATAACAAGCTTAGGAAGCAGAGCAAGAGACTTCCAGGAGGCCAAGAGGAAGTCCACTAAAGGACATAGAGGAACTGGGAACCTTGGAGTTTTTCAAGCCGAGCAAAGTCATAGAAGAAGCTTGTGCAGAATTCTGCAAAGAGTGTAGAAGGTGTTCAAGAACTGCCTAAGTCTCAAGAAATAGAAGTGCAAAGGAGTCGAGTACTTGTTGAAGTATCGAAGAAAGAGAATTCATCCATCATCGAGGATGAGACGGGTGGTAGAAGAATGAGAGGTTCGGGAACAAGAACTTTGGGAGTTTTTTCGAGAGAAAACGAAGATCTTCATGAAGCCATGAAGAGCGATTTCAATTCAGACTGTTAGATCTAGAAGGGAACATGGCAGAGATCGGCACATTTCACAGGTGGAACCCTTCAGAGAAAATTCAAAAGGGGAGAATACCTGAAGAGCTGGGGAGCGAAAGCAATCCTAACCGTCCATCGAAATAGGATGCGTGGCAAGAGATCAACACATCGCTGAATCGGAACTGGGAGAAGAAGAGTCGAGAGAAGAGAGGACTTGCAAAGTCCAAACTTGTGAATTAATCACAACCACTTATCACAAGAGGAACGCAGACTGTAGATCCGGTCCTGAAGAAGTCGTTGATTCAAAGGTTATGGAAAAGGAGAAATAAGCTCGTGAAAATTCTGAAGAACGGGATCACGAAGGGAGTTGACCCATGGTCATAGTCGTGGTCGCTTATGTTAGAGACCTGTGTGTGTGGGTAGAGTTGTTTCGGGTTCCCGTGGGGACCCAAGGAGTCGCTTCGACTAAGAAATTCAAACGATCCAAGACCGAGAGGTCAAGCAACCCTTTGGGGGGAAGGTGGCCTACGCCACCATGTGCAGAAGAAATACAACTGAGAAGGCATCTCGTAATATCATGGTGGCCTCAGACTCAGTGGAAAGAGGGGAATCCTAATGTTGCCAATTTAGTGAAGGAGAGTAACCTCCATGATCAAAACCTTAACCTAAGAGCCAACTTGTGAGATTTCCCTTGGTGGTATCATGTCCTGGAATGGGGGCTAAATTTCTGTAGAAAATAAAAGTGTAGCAGAGCCTATGGTTGGGTGGAAATAAATTCACCCTCGATCAATTGTCAGGTTGGAGTTTGATCCAAAATAGATAAGTGTTATTAAATGTGTTTGGTAATTAATGCTTAATTAATATGAATCCTTTCATTTTGGTTTAATTTGTTGAATGAATGTTAAAATATGAAATTGTTAACCTAATGAGTTCATTTCCAAACCGGTTGGTTACCTATGGAAAGTATGTAATGGAATCTTGAATAATGAAGTCTATAACTCTGTGATTTCCCCTAGTATTTGAATGGAAAGTTTACAGGATGATAAAATATTCACTTCTAAGGGATGTTGAAGAGGCACCACCTAAGTATTCAGGATGTGGGACAAAGGTCCAAGGAGTTGGGGCTAAATCCTTTCAGATAATATGAGGAAGGAAAAGAGATAATTCATATAGTGTCACCTTATATCCCTAATCAAGTTTCCTATTGAAAACTGCAAGGTAATATCAGTTGTATATTTGATACAGAGATCTGATCCTGAATGTTTGTTAGATATATGAGTGTCATAGGAATCCCTTTGGAAGAGGGTCGTCGAAAGAACCTTTTGGAAATGTCAAGGTAAACTTCCCGAAGAGAGTATTCTAAGTCGACGAGAATTGTTGACCTAACTAGAGGTCATACTAGCAATATTTGGACCATAGAAACATTTATGGACCAAACCTCCAAGATTTTTTGGATGTGACATTCAAAAGAATCCCTCAATATTGTGTGGAAGGAACTCCTAATGGAGAAATTCCAAAGGTGAAAATATGAATAAACTATGGTGGTAGATCTGCTAGGAGGCCCGACTAATGAGATATAAACTATTGATTCTGTTGTGGGTCATCCTGATAGAAATCCCTATCAGAGTTGTGTCACCCATTAATTTTTAAGTGGATCTGAGATCCTAAGGAAACCTTGATCGTTAGATCTGGAAGTTTGATGACCGCCAGACCTGTCAGAGACCCCAATTTGGAAGGAACTATTCGAGAAGAACCAAAAGATAATAGAAGTGTGTGGTTCTTGATAGCTAGATCCTGAGTGGACATGGGCCATCGATCTCTGAAAGATTCCATCTCGTAATATATCAACCATATATTTTTTTGTGGACCCCACCTATTGAGAGATTAGAGGATGTTTGGTGTGATCGCTAACTATTGTGTGGAATAGAGGTTTCGAGTGATATGGGACCATTGAACAACTTAAATTCCCGTCGATTGGATCCATCGAGAACTAAGTTGTCAGAAAGAAACATTCATAAGGAAGGATTATGGGTTTCACAACCTTATTTCCAAAGAGGGAAATTCCAACCCATCATCATCCATTGATTAATCTATGTCTGGGTAAGCCATATCTATCTATTTGGAAAAGTTCATTCCTCGGATGTGCATAATATTTACACAAAGTTATTTCTATATAGAGTGTGTTTTGTCTGAAGACATGTCACCGCCACACCAGCGCACACACCCACCTGTCTGTCCAAGTAGGCACATGGAGGATACCACATGACAACCACGTAGGATACATGACATGGTAGAAAAAAAATCCTACAAGGATTTGGTGGGCCATTTCCTACTGTCCTAGAACCTATTTCTGACTACAATGATAGGTAAGGGAAAACACTATATGAGCAAGTTTCCACCCTTGGGGTTAAAACCTGAGATTATAGTCACCTTGAAACACGAATTTTAACATCCCACCAGCCTAAGCATCTTTAGGGGGATTAGGTGTGTTATATTTCATGCCGCAATTGATTTATTCTATGCCTCATATCACATTATTTATCAAGCACTAATACATATGACCAAATTTTCCACGGTTTTTCATTGCTATTGCCACACATATCCGTCGCACTTTCCATGAAAGCAAAGACTATTTTTCATCACTATTTTTTCGTTGCTATATCCACGAACTAGGTGTTCGTGGAAACAACGACGAAATTATCCCTCCATATGTCATCACCATCACGATAGGTTTTCCTTAAAAAGCATGGCAATAGCGATGAAACTTCGTCGCAATAGGGACGCAAAACCATGCCAAGGTAAAAAACTTACCAACAGATTACAACACAGATGTCATACGTGCGACACAAAACTGTGGAAAGTTGCGACGAAAAAGTATGGAAATAGTGACAAAAAAGTTTGGCAGAAACAAAACTTACGATGCAGATGCTATATGTGTGACGCAAAACTTTCGCAAAGTGCAACGAACTTTCATCTCTATTGTCACGCTTGTTCAAAAAAAAACCTTGCCTCGCGATGAACTATTGTTGATATTGCCACGCTTCCTTTAGGTTTAAAAAATAAAAATCTACATGAGATAAGCTTTATGTAAATGAGCACAAGATTAGAAGAGCTCTGACCTCATCATCAAAGTCCACTTTTACAGAACTTAGTTGATTAGTAATCGTATTAAATTCATTTAAATGATCTGCAACAGACCCACCTTCTAACATCTTCATATTAAATAATATCTTTATTAGAAATACCTTATTGGACGTCGAGGGTTTTTCATACAATTTATCCAATGAATCCATCAAACCCTTAGTTGTCTTTTCTTTCTAAATATTGAAATCCACTAATGCTGCCAAGCTCAACCGTATCGTTCCTAGAGCCTTTCTGTCTAGAATCTTCCATTCTTCATCCTTCATAGTCGTCGGCTTCTTTGCTATTCCGCCCAATGGTAGGAATAGATCCTTCTGATATAAATAATCTTCCATATGCATCTTCCATAACTGGTAGTTTTGGCCATTAAATTTTTCGACACTAAATGTTTCGTCTTCCAACATTGCTCCCACTCGAAACAGGAACCCTCTTTTCCTGCAATTTACCTTTCTCTCTTATACCATTTCTTAGATTAACAGGATCATGGAGCAATAAAATAAAAAAAATGAATAAATAAAATACAGAAGATACACAATACAATAGAGACATAGATATATGTGGTTGACCCAGCATGGGCTACGTCCACCAGAGAAATTTCTAGGTCCTTCCTTTATTATTATCCAGCAAATGAAGGGATACAACCTACAACAAACCCGCTGTAACTTCCTCTTTGTTCTCTCACAATCTCCTATCTCAGAATACAATATTCACTATCATCCTTAGCCGCGATACATTTCCCTCATAAAAGAGGGTTTCCTTCTAGGGAAAAAAACCCTAAAATAATTTCTATCTTTAGATCTGTGACCTTATAATGAACAGTCCATATTTACAATGAAATTACAATATACTTTTACAAGGAAATTTTTCCTTCATGGAATGCTTCCCCCGAACCCCCACCGGTGCCCCGCTTCCCCTTGGACCCCGAAGAGGGGGTAACCCCCCTCTGCACTCTCCCGTGTGGAAGAGTGTACATTCTTCTAGGGTGTAAAGTATTCATAGCATATAAACACAAATGAAAACAAAGACCTCTAAATCTGGAAGATAATCAGTCTCCACAACCAATAAATTTGACTATGGTTTTGTTTCTTTAAGTGTTCTACAAGAGTCCAACAGCTTTGTTGGGTAGGGCCCACTCAAGGGGAGGTCACAAGAATTTTTTTTTTTTTATTTACATTTTTTTATTTCTATTTGTAAGTTTATTTATATTCCCATAGAACAAATTATTTTCTTTCTACCAAGTTTTTTATTATTATCGCTTTTACTTACAATAGTACCTTCGATTTAATGCATTTTTATGATTTCTCTCATTCTCTTAAATTGAAAATGATATTCATGCTTTGGAATGTGGACCTTGTGAATATATATAAACATGATGGTTAATATTATGATTGCTTCATTATTATGAGATATGTACAACAATTATTAATTCCAAGGAATCTTCTCATTCTATGAACCTTCATTTCACTATAAAATGATCCTACTCTTATCTAACTTGTAGAAAATTGTAAGAAGAGATGAGGGATAAAACCTTTACCTTAAGCTATGTGGAGTAAAGTATAATGATCTATGCATAGTTGATCATTCATCTTACTACAACATAATTTGCATTTTTGAATACATTAGACTTCTATAGTTTTTCATATACATTGCACAACACCTCATAAGATTGTGTGATCCTTGGTTAACAATTTAAAGTGAGATATGGAGTTCATATTATATTATTGTTCATTTGTATCCCAACGATTTTTGGCACCATTGTTGCGGAGGTTGCTAAAAATTGCATTAGGATAATCTGAAAAAAAAATCTTTTAAAATAAATAGCACATATATTAGATTCATAAATAGGTCACATGCATCAATGCAGAGAAACGTTTGGATTCTTTCTACCCAAAACTCATATTTATCGTGAAAATCAAGTAGGAACTAGTGACCAAGAAAAATAACAAGAAGTGTTTTTAAGGAAACCTATTTATAAAGAAAATATAGCAGACATCCAACATATAATTGATGAGTTTGTTGAAGGATTTGAGGAAGGAGAGAAATTTGTTGTAGGGATTTTATAAATCCTTTTCACTCTGAGATAACAATCGAATATAGAGAAGAATCACCACCCTGGAAGCCTCATGGTATCATAGAGTGAAGATCAACTTGATGTTTTTCAATTTTCATTTCAAAAAACTGAAGAGGAAACAAGAATGAATATGTTGAGAACCAAATATCAATATAGCATAGAAAAACCTCAGAAAAAGTACTCAACGCCTTGAAAAAGATATAATTTCAGATAATAAGCCTCTTCGAAGGGGCAACCTCCTTTTACCCCACTTAAATGTTCAATTCCAAGATGATTCAAAATGAAAATGTCTCCTTGGTATATATAGGAGACTAGGAGGCATAATTACAACTAATGACCTAAAGCCAACATAAATAAAATAACATTACTAATATAATATGCCCCAATTAAGGCGTAATGAGTCAATATTAGGGCTTAACATGCCCCTCCCCTTGAGACAAGTGTTGTCCACAACGCTTGAGTAACTCTGGATGCTTCTGTATAAATGACTCATCTTCCCAAGTGGAATCTTCCGCCGATAGTTTCCTCCATTTAATGAGATACTCTGAAATGGATCTATTTCTCAGCTGGTGAATTATTGTGTCAGTGATGGCTTCAGGCTCTAATATGATTTTTCCTTCCTCATCAAGTTCTGGCAATATAGTTTGAACTGGGATCTTGTCTCCTATAACCTTCTTTAAGCATGAAACATGGAAAACTGGGTGTACTCGTGAAGATG
>JZKD02S1651302.1:528383-555161 GCA_000966675.3 Picea glauca
AATTTTTTTTATGTATAATAAAATTTATTGGGTTTTATTATTCAAACCCCAAGCTACAACCCAATCTCCAAGTCAAGTCATCACCGAAGCAAAGTCACATATAAATCCGAGTCCAAGTATTAAGTGCCAATGAGGGAGCCCACAAAGATCGAGCTCAGATCACACCACAGATCAACAAATTAGGTTGGGCATACAAAGAGAGTCACGATCTAAGGCATTTGAGGTAGATTCACAAGAAATAGCTACTCGTACCTAGTTAAAAAGACAAAAAACTGAACTTTGAGCCTATCAAGGACTCAACACGACAATTATTATAAAATAAAATGCATTAAAAAGTGCAGATAATGCATATCATATAATAAGAAAGACCTAGAAAAATACAGTGCCAAGGTGCTGCGATTTGTAATGAGGGAATAGGCTACGATCTGAAGCCACAAACACATCGATATGAAGTTCAACACTACTAATCCAGCACACATTTAGTCTATGTACATTGGATATGAAGGATGAAATATAAAGGAGCCACTCTACAATGTAGCCACGCTAAACCACGCAAGCCCACGAGGGCATTCTTTGCTCAATGTAAATGAGCTCAATTTCCAAGCACACAACTAAGCTCAATCTCCAAGCCACGACCAAGGGAGAAACCACAAGAAATCCCACGCCAGCGCCAAGCCACGGCCAAGGGAGAAACCAACACCAAGCTGAGAGGATCCCACAAGGGGCAGTTTTCTTTTGCACTACCCTTCACACAAAGGAGGAGAGCCCACGAGAAATCCCACGCCAGCGCCAAGCCACGACCAAGGGAGAAACCAAAAGAAATCCCACTCCAGCACCAAGCCACTAACAAGGGAGAAACCACGAGGAATCCCACAGGTTTCCTGGCCAGTACTTAAGACCGAGCACCAAATCCCACAACGGGGTTTCCTAGCCAGTGAATAAGCCAACACTTAAGACTGAGCATTAAAGCCCAACATCTAGCCAACTGAGGATTTTATAGGCAAGCATTGTGCACAAATTCACAAGCAAAGGGGTTGAGAGACAATAAGGGGCCGTGGTTCTTCCAACACCCAACCAAGCCCATAAAAACCTATTCCTGATGCCGACTGGCCTCAACACCCTCGACTCGAGTGATCAAGTGCAGTTTGTGGTTCCTCTAGGTGGATCAGAAACACCAACTACAACCCAAAACATGAAACAAAAAGACAGATTAAAAAAAAAAAAAATTGGACTGTAAAAACTAGCGTGTTGGCCATGCTTGCAAACCAAAACAATATACAGAGAGTTTTCCCTAAAAAGAGGTAGAGGAAGAGGAACCCTCGACCGCAATTGCAGAGGAAGAGGTGATTAGGAGGGAATATTGTGTGATGTGCGAGTGAGAACGAGGGTAGGGTTTTAGGCACTGAGAGCGAGGGGGGGCACGTGGGCCTCATGCAAGGTCCCACGATGCCAAACTTGATTTGATTATGTTTAAATATTTGTATAATTTTTAATTATTTTAATTAGTTTAAAATTTAAAGTTTTAAATAGTATAATTTTTTTAAAATAGTATAATATAAAGAAATAAGGATTGTTTTAAATAGTATAAATTTTTTATTTTATTTTTATTAATTGTTTTAAATAATGTAAATATTAATTGTTTTAATTATTAATATTTTAAAAATATTTATTTATTTACTAAA
Source organism: Picea glauca (assembly GCA_000966675.3). Taxonomy (NCBI): domain Eukaryota; kingdom Viridiplantae; phylum Streptophyta; class Pinopsida; order Pinales; family Pinaceae; genus Picea; species Picea glauca. The sequence continues at coordinate 530,066 of JZKD02S1651302.1, forward strand.
GTTTTAAGTAATTAATATATATATATATATATATATATATATATATATATATATTAATTATTTAAAATAAATTTAATAAAGAGGGCTCTACAACCTGGAAGGGTTAGAAACTTAAATAAGAAAACCAGCTAGATTAAGGGGCGATGATACTACAGTGCTAGTGCAACTAGCAAGGTAAGAAAGATAGAAGGATACCTACCAAGATACCAATCTTAGATGCTTTCGACCCCGACCTTTAGCCACTTACCCTAAAGAGAGTAACGTATGTTTACAAGTATAAGTCGAGTGAATGTGAACTTCCTTAAACTCTTCCTTGACAAGAATTTGGTTTGATGTAGATTCAATTATTCCATATGGTTAAGACTTGGGGAAATTGAGGCCGAGGGACATCATCGCAAGGACCGCCAATGCCGACGTTGCCACCACCATTGCCTGAATTAGCTCTCATTTTGCGCTCTTTGGAGGCTATTAATGAGACTTTAAAGGGGTGTCAGTCAGCATATGTCGAAGTGGAACCCCCACCATGTAGAGTGATGCAAGAGCATTGTAAACAACCAGCCAAGCAAATGACGTAAGAGGCAGAAGACAGTTGGAAGACCACCAGCGCATGTTTTTGAAATGTTTTTGAAGCATTAATGTAATGGTTAAAGAGAAGTGTACTTGCATATTCTAAATGGATCATGAGCGATTAACTCTCATCTGTAGAATGTAGAGGCATTTATGCATAGTTAATGAAAGTAGGTATATTCGAATGATAGATTAGATCGTTTAGGAAGTAGGAGGGAAAATGGATATAGACACCCTCACCCTTGTATCATTGTAACATTATCTTGATCATTCAGACTTTCATAAGTTGGAGAGTTGTAGCAGAGAGCTGTAGAGAAAGACCCATGTACAGAAGCTTGAAATAATATAAGAATCTTTGAATCAGATTTCATGGTGTTATGATGTTTTATGTTTATACATGGTGAATGGTATGCTTATAGTTGTTTTATTCTCTCTGTTATGCATTTTTTATGATGCTATGCTGTGTTGAATGTATGATTTCATGTTGAATGTTTGAAGTCCGAGAGAGAAAGAGAATGAGTTTCAATTGTTTCTCATCCTGAGAGAGAAAGAGAATGAGTTTCAATTGTTTCTCATCCTGAGAGAAGTTCCTGCAAGGAGTGCATTGAAGCGTCTGCAAGGTGTGCATTGACAAGGTTTCTGAGTTTTATCTCAAAAAGCTCAGGAGAGATACCATTATTCTCATTCCAACAGAAGTGTAGGTGAAGCACAGAAGCCATGCAAGGTGTGCGCACACTGGTTGAAAGCTAGAACTTATCAACCAAGGGGAGAGTTGAAGGATTGTTCTTGCAGAAGGTGCACAGAGTCGAAGAATCAAATACTTTGAAGTATTTGAAAGAGTGCCGCAAGGAGTGCATGCAGGAATCCTTTGGAGATTTGAGTTTGCAAGTTAAATCTCGAGGAGGGATAGTACCTTTGAAGTATTCAAAGGGAGACATGATAGAAGTTATCTCGCAGAAGTAAAGATCAGGAGGGAGGACATTGATTCGTCTCATAGAAGCCATTGAGGAATAAATAGAATGGTCGGGATTCTCAATGGAGAACTCACGAAGCCACGAGGACCGTAGGATCTAGAGAAGCTACAAGGTGGATAGAGGTTGGATGAACTCATCCTTTTGGGTTTGAGAAGAAACGAGGACCGTTGATTGTGGCTAGGTGGAGCGTTGGATCATTTCTCGAATTCGGGGTTCGTGAGATTGAAGGTGGAAGATCAAACCCTTGGAGTCATGAATTTTAAAGTTGCGAGAAGTGGAGGAAGAGATCTAGGCTGTTGGATTTGAACAAGAAGGAACAACCGTGGGATCAGAAACCTCTTCGCTATATTGCGTATCGGGGTTTTGGAGGTTGGGAGGAGTCAGTTTCAACTGCAGGAGTTGCAAAGTGGCGAGAGCCGAGAGCTTGTGTGAATGTGTGGAACATCTGTCAGGTGGGGACCGCAAGGGTGACAGGTGGCGTGTACTCACACATCGAGGGGTCAACCCATAGTTTCCCTATCGCATCTCTAGATTTCGCAGTAGAAGAGCACGAGAGCTCAACGCTTCAACTCGCGAGATTGCAAGTTGTGAGAAGTGTTCAAAGGGAAGTCAACCATCACCTCTCAGGGTTTTGAAAGGGGAGAGCGCCAAGGTTCGACACTCCAACTCACGAGGTCGTGAGTTGCGAGAGGTGCTAGTGCTTAGCCCTAGCCGACGGTCATGCGTGGAGGGCGCTGAAAAGGATAGGAGCCATACTCGTATCGTCATCTCGGGTATCGGGAGTTTGAAAAAGAGGATTCAAGGGTCTTCAACCCACGAACTCGCGAATTGTGAGTTGCGAAAGGCACTTGCACTAAGGCTCAGTTGGGGTCGTGTGAAGTAGAAGCTCGCACCTTGTGCTTGTTCGCATAAGGGGGGTTTTCAGAAGGACCTGTGGATCGAATTCGTTGAAGGTTCTAGAGGGAATCAAAGGAACCACTTCTGCTCAAGGAGATTTCAATGATCCCATGAGTGGATCACGGCTTGAGGGTTTGGGGGTCTGCATCAAGTGGTATCAGAGCCTGAATCTATTTGTATATTGCAGGCAGAGGAAGCAAGAGGAGAAAAGAGGAACATTTTACAGCCATGCCACCGAGAAGAAGAGACAGGCAAATACCTGATTTGGTAGGAGAAAGAGACATGTGTGAATTACATGCCAGAATGGATGCTATGGAGATAGCACAAAGGTGCACAGCCGACGTTGGGGATATCAGCGAGGATGAAAGTGAAAATGAAGCTAGAAACGAAGAAGTTGTAGTCGAGGATGCTGTAGAAGAATGCCTATTCAGGGCTATTATAAGGATAGGTGCTAGAGAAAAGATGGAAATTCCTATGTATGAGGGAAACTTAGATGTTGAAGAGATTCTAGATTTGATTAGAGCTCTAGATAAATACTTCGACTATGAGGACGTCGAGGAAGACAAGAAGGTCAAACATGTCGTCACTAGACTTAAAGGGCATGCAGCACTATGGTGGGATGAACTGCAAGCTGATAGACGTTGCAAAGGCAAGTAGAAAATCAAAAGCTGGGATAGAATGGTTGCAAAGATGAAAGCCAAATTCATACCCAAGGATTATCAAATCACTCTATTTCAGAGGATGTAGAATTTGAGACAGAAGCTGATGACAGTGAAAGAATACATTGAAGAATTCTACAAGATAAACATCAGAGCAGGTCATCGGGAAAGCGATGATGAAAAGGTTTCCAGATACATGAATGCTCTACGATATGACATTCAATATGAGATGAGCATGATGATCATTCAAACTGTAGAAGATGCTTATCAGATGGCTCTGAAAGCTTAAGAGAAGCTGAGCTTAAAGTAAGGTCAAAGAGGCCGAGGGAGAAGTCAAGCCAGAGGAAAAACAATTGCCCAAGATAGAACTCAAAAATCTAAAGAAGAAGGGAAGAAGCCTCAAACTCAACCTAAGAGAGGGGGAAGCTCATAGAGAGGGCAGTATGCCAATAGAAATAATTTTCCTCGAGCCAGAGGAAGAGGAAGAGGCAGAGGCGGTGAAGTAAAATGCTTTGTCTGTGGGAAGATCGGACATAAATCTTATGAGTGTCCAGATAAGAAGAAAGAAGGTGGTGAAACTCACATTGCCGAAGCACAAGGACATAATGTTGTGGAAGAAGATGCTGAGGGCGGAAGATCCTTAATGATGAGTAAAGTTATCTTAACGCCAGAGAAGGAGAACCCAACCCAATAGACTGTTTCAGACTGCTTGCAAAAATAAAGACAGAGTATGCAAAGTCATAGTGGACGGTGGTAGCACAGAAAATCTCGTTTCTACAGAGATGGTAGAAAATATGGAGCTGGAGACTATCGTACATCCAAGCCCATATAGAGCTTCATGGCTACAAAAAGGACATTAGGTAAATGTCACTAAACAATGTTTAGTTGAATTTAAAATAGGAGGATATACGGATGAAATATTATGTGATGTCATTCCCATGGATGTTTGTCATATATTGTTGGGTAGACCATGGCAATATGACAGAAATGTGATTCATGATGGGAGAAAGAACACATACACCCTAGAGAAGAATGGGAGAAATCACATGTTGCTGCCGATTAAGGATAAAGAAGTAAAAACAAAAATGAGAAACATTGTACTTCTCATGAGTGGGAAGGAACTTCTTAATGAGGTTAAGAAGAAAGAAGACACACAATTTATTGTGGTCGGGAAGCCTAAAATTGTTTTGACCAGTACAAGAGTAGATGATTTACCAGAGGAAATCTAGAAGTTGCTGGAAGAGTTTGTTGATATAATAGTGGACGAACTACCTTGTTCATTGCCACCGATCAGGAGTATAATCCATCACATTGATCTTATACCTAGAGCCATTTTACCGAACAAAGCAACATACATGTTGACGTCGCAGGAAAATGAAGAAGTCAAGAGACAAGTCCAGGATTTAATGAACAAAGTATTGATTCGAGAGAGCTTGAGTCCATGCGTTGTTCCAACAGTGCTCAGCCCAAAGAAAGATGGAGTCTAGAGAATGTGTACCGACTCAAGAGTGATCAATAAGATTACCATCATATATAGATTTCCATTTCCAAGGATGGATGATTTGATGGATTGCTTGAGTGGAGCAAGATTCTTTTCAAAAATTGATTTGAAAAGCGGGTATCATCATATTCATATGAGAGAAGGTGATGAATGGAAGACAACATTCAAAACGAATGAGGGGTTGTATGAATGGCTTGTTATTCCATTTGTCTTAACAAATGCACCCAGTACTTTCATGAGATTGATGAATGAAGTCCTGAAGGATTTCATAGGAAAATTCGTCATTGTATATCTTGATGATATATTGATTTTTAGCAAAACAGAAGCAGAACACTTGAAGCATTTAGCTACAGTGATGAGAAGATTACAACAAGAGAAGTTGCTAATAAATATGAAGAAATCATCATTTATGAGGACAAAACTCATTTATTTGGGTTTTGTTATCTCTGTGAATGAGTTGAAAATGGACCCGGAAAAGGTGGATGCAATTAAGAATTGGCCATCACCGAAAGGTGTGTTTAGAGTTCGGAGCTTCCATGGTTTAGCTAGTTTCTATAGGAAACTTATTCGAAATTTCAGTGGGATTAGCACACCGATGATGGATATGGTGAAGAAAAGACACAAATCTTTTCACTGGACAGAAGAAGCAGAGAAGAGCTTCAATCTGCTGAAGAAGAAGATCACGGAACAACCAATTCTGGTTTTGCCGGATTTTAGCAAGACATTCCAAGTCAAGTGTGACACAAGTGGATTTGCAATTGGAGCGGTCTTGAGCCAAGACGATAGGCCGGTTGCATACTTTAGCGAGAAATTGAATGAAGAGAAGATTAAATACTCAACATATGACAAAGAATTTTATGTTGTCATACAAGCGCTGAAGAAATGGAGACATTATTTGGTTCCTAAAGAATTTGTTTTGTACAATGATAATCATGCTTTACAATTCGTGACTCAACAGGAGAAGTTGAACCAAAAGCATGTTAAATGGGTTGAATACATGCAAAATTTTACTTTTGTGACTAAGCATATTTTTGGATCTACTAACAAAGTTGTTGATGCTTTGAGCAGGAAATGTTTTCTTATGCAGGAATTCAGAGTCAAAACTTTGGGTTTTGATAACCTCAAAGAAATGTATAAGGATGACCCAGATTTTAAGGAAGTGTATGAGGCATCTGAGAATCCAATTCTCAGGGACAAAACCCAATGGATTGAATACATGATCTAGGATGGATTATTGTTTAGGGGCAATCAGATATGTATTCCAAAATGCTCCATGAGGGAGAACCTGTTGAAGGAAAAACACAGTGGAGGATTGGTCAGACACTTCGGTCATGACAAAACGTTCTCAAAGTTGAATAGCTCATATTATTGGCTAGGGATGAGGACAGATGTTAAGAGATTTTTGGACAGGTGCAGAATTTGTTAGCACACAAAAGGAAGAAGGAAGAACACAAGGTTATATCAACCATTACCCATACCATAAAGGCCGTGGGACGCAATGAGCATGGATTTCATATTGGGACTACCAAGAACACAAAGAGGATGTGATTCAATCTTTGTAGTGGTAAATAAATTTTCAAAAATGGCACATTTTATACCATGCCAGAAAACCAGCGATGCAACTCATATTGTGAACCTGTTTTTCAAAGAAGTCGTCAGACTTCACGGCTTGCTAAGGAGTATTGTTTCAGATCGGGATTCCAAGTTTGTGGGGCATTTTTGGAGGGATTTATGGAAGAAGATGGGGACAAGTTTGTCTTTTAGCTCATCATATCATCCTCAAATGGATGGGAAAATAAAATTCATGAATAGGATCTTGGGAGATTTACTGAGAAGCCTAGTGACTAAACACCACAGTTAGTAGGATCACATTCTGCCACAAGCGGAATTTTCTTATAATGATTCGATCAATAGAAACATAGGACAAAGTCCATTCCAAATTGTATATGGAATGTAGCCAAGGGGAGTATTTGAATTGAAATATTCGAAACAAGTTGAATTCAGAAGTGCTAGTGCAGAGGACTTTGCAGAAGCAATGAAGGAGCTTCACAACTAATTTAAGGAGCGATTGCAGAGTTCAAGTCAAGGATACAAGCAGAGAGCAGATCAACACAGGCGAGAGCTTCAATTTGAAGTTGGTGATCTGATTCTTGCACATCTAGGGAAGGAGAGGTTCCCAAGGGGAACATATAACAAACTGAAGATGAAAAAGATTGGACCATGCAAGGTCATGAAGAAACTTGGGGTAAACACGTATGAGATTGAATTACCCGATGGGATCGAAATTTCACCGATATTCAATGTTGTGAATTTGTACCCTTACAGAGCTGAAGAAGTAGGAGCAGAAGATGAACATAAAGAGATTCAGTGGACCAAACAAATGCCTGTAGCTGAAAAGCCACAGATGGAAAGAGTAATTGACAAGAGAGTCAGCAGAAAGACCAGAAGAAAAGAGTATTTTGAATACTTGGTCAAATGGAAGGGACATCCAATTGAATATGCTAGTTGGGAAGATGAAGCAGAAATTCAGAAGCATGGACAAATCGTGCAAAATCTCATGATTAGGAGTTCATGAAAATTTTCAAGCGAGAGAGTATGATGCAGGAGCATCGTAAACAACCAGCCAAGCAAACGACGTAAGAGGCAGAAGACAGCTGGAAGACCACCAGCACACGTTTTTGAAATGTTTTTGAAGCATTAATGTAATGGTTAAAAAGAAGTGTACTTGCATATTGTAAATAGATCATGAGCGATTCACTCTCATCTGTAGAATGTAGAGGCATTTATGCATAGTTAATGAAAGTAGGTAGATTTGAATGATAGATTAGACAATTTAGGAAGTAGGAGGGAAAACAGATATAGACACCCTCACCCTTGTATCATTGTAACATTATCATGATCATTCAGACTTTCATAAGCTGGAGAGCTGTAGCAGAGAGATGTAGAGAAATACCCATGTACAGAAGCTTGAAATAATATAAGAAGCTTTGAATTAGATTTCATGGTGTTATGATGTTTTTTGTTTATACATGGTGAATGGTATGCTTACAGTTGTTTTATTCTCTCTGTTATGCATTTGTTATGATGCTATGTTGTGTTGAATGTATGATTTCATGTTAAATGTTTGAAGTCTGAGAGAGAAAGACAATGAGTTTCAATTGTTTCTCATCCTGAGAGAAGTTCCTGCAAGGAGTGCAGTGAAGCGTCTGCAAGGTGTGCGTTGACAAGGTTTCTAAGTTTTATCTCAGAAAGGTCAGGAGAGATACCATTATTCTCATTCCAGTAGAAGTACAGGTGAAGCACAGAAGTCATGCAAGGTGTGCACAGGCTGGTTGAAAGCTAGAACTTATCAACCAAGGGGAGAGTTGAAGCACTGTTGTTGCAGAAGGTGCACAGAGTCGAAGAATCAAATACTTTGAAGTATTTGAAAGAGTGTCGCAAGGAGTGCGTGCAGGAATCCTTTGGAGAATTGAGTTTGCAAGTTAAAGCTCAAGGAGGGATAATACCTTTGAAGTATTCAAATGGAGACAGGATAGAATTTATCTCACAGAAGTAAAGCTCAGGAGCGAGGACAGTGATTTGTCTCGTAGAAGCCATTGAGGAAGAAATAGAACAGTCGGGATTCTCCATGGAGAACTCACGAAGCCGAGAGGATCGTAGGATCTAGAGAAGCTACAAGGTGGATAGAGGTTGGATGAACTCATCCTTTTGGGTTCGAGAAGCAATGATGACCATTGATTGTGGCCAGGTAGAGCGTTGGATCATTTCCCGAATTCGGGCTTCATGAGTTTGAAGGTTGAAGATCAGACCCTTGGAGTCCCGAAGTTCTGAGTTGCGAGAAGTGGAGGAAGAGATCTAGGCCATTGGATCTGAACAAGAAGGAACAACCGTGGGATCAGAAACCTCTTCGCTATATCACGTATCAGGGTTTTGGAGGTTGGGAGGAGTCAGTTTCAACTACAGGAGTTGCGAAGTGGCAAGAGCCAAGAGCTTGTGTGAATGCGTGGCACATCTATTAGGTGGGGACCGCAAGGGTGACAGGTGGTGTGTACTCACGCATCGAGGGGTCAACCCATAGTTTCCCTATCGTATCTTGGGATTTCATAGGAGAAGAGAATGAGAGATCAATGCTTCAACTCGCGAGATTGTGAGTTGTGAGAAGTGTTCAAAGGGAAGTCAACTGTCACCTCTTGGGGTTTCAAAAGGGGAGAGCGCCAAGGTTCGACACTCCAACTCACAAGGTTGCAAGTTACGAGAGGTGCTAGTGCTTATCCCTAGCTGACGGTCATGTGTGGAGGGCACTGACAAGGATAGGAGCCATACTTTTATCATCATCTCGGGTATCGGGAGTTTGAAAAAGAGGAGTCGATGGTATTCGACCCACGAACTCACGAATTGCGAGTTGTGAAAGGTGCTTTCACCAAGTCCCAATTGGGGTCGTGTGAAGGAGAAGCTTGCACCTTGTGCCTATTCACATAAGGGGGGATTTCAGAAGGACCTGTGGATCGAATTCGTTGAAGGTTCTAGAGGGAATCAAAGGAACCACTTTGGCTCAAGGAGATTTGAACGATCCCGTGAGCGGATATCGTCCCGAGGGTTTGGGGTTCTGTGTCATGGAGTGGGTAACCCTGAAGTGTCGAGGGACTCAGAGGGAGGCCCTCCACCTGGGGACATCACCAGATAACTACATAAGATCAAACTCCCAGAGTTTGTCGGGGGTCGTGCGAGTGAACGTGTGGAGGCATGGTTGGAAGGAATGGCATGATGTTTCTCCTTAAGAGACTATGCTTCCACATCAAAGGAAAAAATATCAATCTTTCAGTTGAGGGACAGTGCCTTGAACTGGTGGGGTAACTTGGAGAGGCAGTTGCACCTTACCTTGGACACCGTCTCATGGGAAATTTTTGAGGAAAGGTTCCAGAGGAAATATTTGTCGGCTTACTATGAGGAACAATAGGTGGGAGCATTTCATGCTCTAGTTCAGGGAAACGGGATTGTGGAAGAGTATGAGATCAGCTTCATGGAGTTTGTAAAATATGTCTTGTACATGGATACTGATCAACGACATGCAAAACATTTTTTCTATGGGTTAAAACCTAAGATAAGGGCCATGGCACGAATGTGGAAATCCTTGTCAGTAGCGGAAGTAGTTGAAAATGCACGTTATGCAGAGGAGCATATGAGCTTAAACAGAGGTATGAGATTGACCTTTCAACAACATCCTGGATTCGTGGGGAAGGCCCCTAGGACCTTCTCCAGAGGAGGGATATCTAGGCCACCTCCTTATGGTAATAAAGTCACACCTAGGGCAATTTCTATAGGTATCTCAATGGCAGTGAGTGCAACATCCCACTCATCACCAATGACACAGGAAGGTGCACGACCTTCTCAGGGATAAGAAAGTAGGGGTAGGGGCTCCAGGGGAAGGAAATCATTTCAGAGACTGTCACAAGGCAGTGCGCAGGTTCCATCTCGTGTTATGTGTTGGGGGTGTGGAGGACCCCATTACTAGTGTGATTGCCTAGAGTTGCAAGCAGGATTTGTGCATAGAGAAGGAAAGGCCCTGATGGGAAGAGTGAGTAGTAGACACCAGATTTATGCAATTCTTAATAATCGCCAGTCAAAACATCAATCCATGGTGGTGGAGTCATCAAGTACGCTAAATCATGTCAATGTTAAAAAAATTTTGATTCTGGTTCTACAGATAGTTTCATTTCACCATCTTCATTAGAAAAGTGTGGGTTGGCAGCCTATGAGCACGATGACCTTAAACAAGTTGAGATGGTTACAGGGGAAAAACAAGTGGTAGGACCTAGCGTTGATAATTGTCTAGTAGACCTGGGAGTGTGTACTACTAGGTTGAAGGTATACATCACTACTATGGGGACGCCTGACCTAATCATTTGAATGGATTTGTTAGAATCCCATCGAGCTATGGTAGATTGTTTCACGAAAAGGGTGCTTTGTGTTGACGATTAAGGAAGGACAATAGAGATCCATGGTGTGCGGAGGAAGGTGTCTCTACGCTTTATCTCGACCATGAAGGTTAAACATTGCATGAGGTAGGGGTGTCAACTATATGTAGTGGAAGCATTCAATGAAAGGAAAGGACCCTCCTTGGATCACTACCCAGTATTGTCAGAGTTTAAGGATGTTTTTCCGAAAGAGTTGTCGGGGTTACCTCCTGAGAGGGATCTTGATTTTACCATTGAGATAAAACCTGGTGCAAATCCAATTTCCAAGACTCTGTATAGGATGACAGTGCTAGAACTTTGTGAGTTGCTGATGCAGTTGAAAGAACTACTCAACTTAGGGCTAATAAGGCCTAGTTTCTCACCTTGGGGTGCACTAATAATTTTTGTGAATAAGAAGGATGGTTCCTTATGAATGTGTATAGATTATAGGGACTTGAACCGTGCTATAGTGAAAAATAGGTACCCAATGCCACAGATATATGATCTCTTTGATCAGATGAAAGGAACAACAGTGTTCTCAAAAATTTATTTACGATCAAGGTATCACTAGTTAAGGATTAAGGAAGGAGATATTCCTAAAATTGCATTCTAAACTCAGTTTGGGCATTACGAGTTCGTTGTAGTACCTTTCGGTTTGACCAATGCACCAACAATATTCATGACCCTAATGAATGGTGTATTCTGAAAGTACTTAGACCTCTTTGTATAGGTCTTTCTAGATGATATCCTCATATGTTCCAAGAACAAAAGAGAACACGAGGAACACTCACGAGTGGTGTCTTCCTACCTTAGAGAGAACAAATTGTATGGAAAGTTGTCGAAGTGTTCTTTTTTCCAGAAAGAAATTCACTATTTAGGTCATATACTTTCCGATGAAGGAATCTATGTGGACCCAAAAAAGGTAAAGGCCATTATGGAATGGCCAGTGCCGAAAAATGATCATGAGGTAAGAAGCTTCATGGGGCTAGTGGGTTATTATCAGATATTTGTGGAAGGTTTCTCTAAAATAGCGAAACCCATCACCACTTTGTAGTGCAAGGGGGTCAGGTATGAATGGACAAAAGAATGTGATACTACATTCATCGAGCTTAATAGGTTACTAACTAGTGCATCAGTTCTACGAGTGTCAGATATGGAAAAAGACTTCACAGTTTTCATGGATGCCTCGAAGCAAGGGTTGGGGGTCATGCTAATGCGGGATCGAGGAGTGATAGCATATGCATCGAGGAAGTTGAAGCAACATGAGGATCTTTACACTACTCATGAATTATAGTTGGCAGTTGTAATGCTAGCTCTGAAACTTTGGAGGCACTATCTAGTGGGGTGAAATTTTGAGGTCAAGACAAAGCACAAAAGTTTAAAACATCTCTTCACTCAAAGGGATCTCAATGCCAGGAAGAGGCGATGGAGTGAGTTTATGAGTGAGTACGATTTTGGAATTTCATACATTAAGGGAAAGGAAAATGTGGTCGCAGATGACTTGAGTAGGAGACCATGTGTCTTTACCTTGGTACCCTTAAAAGTCAATCTTAGGGAGCATGTGTTGTGGCAACTTCTTAGAGATAGTTGGTATTTAAAAGTTACTTCAACCCTCCAGAGTGAAAGGCAATTAGATCCAAAGTATGAAGGATATATCATGGAAGCAGATGGACTATTAAGATATCAAGGAAGGATGTACATCCTTGAAGGTGCGGATATTCGAAGCATCATACTGAAGGAAGCCCATAGAGGACTTTATTGTGTGCATCCGAGTGTGAAGAAAATGTACATAGACATGAAGAATATTTTCTTCTCGGTAGGCATGAAGCGCGATGTATTCCATTTCATCGCCAAGTACCTAGAGTGTCAATAAGTGAAAGCTAACCACCACCACCCGACATGTCTCCTACAACTGCATGATGTCCCTATGTCCAAGTGGGAAGTCATTTCTATGGATTTTATTGTGGGATTTCCACTCACAGCGCATAGACACAATGCCATTCTTGTGATAGTTGATTAGTTGACCAAGAGTGCTCATTTTATTCCAGTTAGAGACACTTACGATGTCACTGATGTGGCATGCATGTTTATAAGTGAGGTCATCTATTTGGACGGGATACCCAAGAAGATCATTTCTGATAGGGACTCCAGATTCACTTCTAGGTTTTGGACAAGTTTGCAGTCAGTGTTGGGGACTTAGTTGAACTTAAGCACAACTTATCATCCTGAGACAGATGGTAAAACTGAGAGAGTAAATCAGGTTATGGAAGACATTCTTAAGATGTATGTTATGGATAATCAAACCCATTGGGAGAAGTACCTACCTTTGGTAGAGTTTGTCTACAATAACAATTTTCATAGCTCCATTGGAATGCCATCTTACAAAGCTCTGTATGGAAGGCCATGCAAAACACCCTTGATTTGGGAAAGTTTAGAAGATCGAGTGACAGTTGGGATAGAATTGATTCAAGAGATGGAGGAATAGGTGATTCATATTAGGCAGAGACTAAAGGAAGCACAGGATAGACAGAAAAGTTATGTTGATGCACATAGGACTGACCAAAGTTATAATGCTGGAGATCAAGTTTTCATTCGTATCAGGCCTAATAAGAGTACCATTCGATCTGGGAAGGGGACAAAGTTGTCACCTCGATTTATAGGACCATTCAAAATCTAAGAGAGGATTGGACCCGTTTCCTATTGTCTTGTACTGCCGCCCCACTTGCATAAAACTCATAATGTTTGTCATGTATTTTTTCTACATCATTATGTTGCTCGTGAATCTCATAAACTGAATTGGAAGGAATTGTAGGTATCGGATGCAGGAACCCTCATGGTAGAATTGTTACGCATATTGGACCATAGAGTTCGACAACTCAGGAACCGTCTGGTAGACCAAGTTAAGGTCCAGTGGGACAAATATAGTCCAGGATTTTCTACTTGGGAAGATTCCGAGACATTACGACGAGATCATCCCTCACTTTTTTTACCACCTCGAGAATATGTTTCTCGAAGGTTGGGTGTATGTAATGCCACCTTTTGACTTAGACAACTAGAATTACCTAAGGCCAAATCACCTTTATTTTCTATTCACTATGAAACTATTAATGATACAATTGAACTTTTAAGACATGAACCTATGTGAATGTCAATTATATGAATGTTTAACATTATTTGAATGATGATGGATACTATGCAATCTATTTTGTGAATGACAATTCTATGAATTCTTAACGTTATTTGAATGATGATGGATACTATGCAATCTATTATGTGAATGACAATTCTATGAATGTTTAACGTTATTTGAATAATGATGGATATGATGCAATCGATTATGTGAATGAAAATTCTATGAATGTTTAACGTTATTTGAATGATGATGGATATGATGCAATCTATTATGTGAATGCCAATTCTATGAATGGTTAACGTTAATTGAATTATGGGGATATTATGAGATCTATTTATAACTTGAAAATTTTGACATTTAAAGTTGTTGGTACGTCGATACCGAATTGAGATTATGGTTGAATGCATTTACATGATGATAATGCATAGATATGTATGAGTTTGTGTTATAAACTAATCTGTAGGTCAATGGGCTATGAAATAGTCAAAGGATAATGATAATAAAAGTTGATGTCGTGAACACCGACAAGAAACAATATGGTATGAATCTTTGTATGTGAAATTATGTTGGTTCGAATTTTTTTCTATGATATATGGACCAGTGCAGGTTTTCAGGTGGTGAGACTACCTAAAACTAAATATATGATGACAAAATTCCCAGCAACACAGTGCCACTATATATTCCATGGTAGGGTGTGGACCCTAGTTCTATTAGGAGGGGTAGAGGAATTTACCATCTTGTATCCTTTGAAACATAGAGTCATGGGAGGACCGTGTTAGCTCACACACCCATAGACATGTGATGATGACTGTCAGTTCTCTGTTGGGGAATCTTGGTCAAGAGAGTGACACTTTCGCTTATGGGTTCTATTTGGAGTTAGGTCAATATAGTTGACGCTCCAAGAGAGTCCAACAGAGGAAGGATAGGGATGGAAGATATAAGTAAGTTAGGGAGGAAGGATGAATAGACATAGTGGAGAGTGTGTGAGGATTTCGCCTTATACTAGAATTTATCGTTTTCCCCCTTTTTGAAAAGAGAATATGTATATATGTATATTTATAATTTCTTAACTGAACTACAATTATCTAAATGAACGTTGTTTTGCTAAATTATTATAATTGAGGGATTTTGCGAACATTTTAAATAGTTTACTAACTTTTATGAAATGAATGGTCTCGTTGATTGGATTAGACAAATACACGAATTACTTTAGGTGTGATAATTAATTTTATTAGTACATGTACAAGTCATGTGTGTGCTAGCTACACATGTATGCCTTGCACATGTACACTAGTATGTATAAATGTTTTAAATTGATGATGTTTATTATTTGTTGCGGATGTATGAATCGTGTGTCGCTACCCTTGTATTGTAAATAACTCTAACTTCAGGATGAAGTTTCTTGAAGGGTGTGTGTATGTAACAACCCAAATTGATTAATTTTATCATAGTTTTTAATTTAAATTTAATTAATTATTAAAATATATTAATGAGTCTTTATTATTTTATTATTAAAATGTGGGTGAAGTAATTAATGGGGGGATAAGGTTGTTGGGGAATTAATGGGGGATAAGGTTGTTGGGAATTAATGGGGGGATAAGCTTGTTGGGAATTAATGAGACTTGGAAGGGATTGTTATTTCTGTTTGAGTATTTCTGAATTACTAAAAGAGGGAGAAGAAGGAGGAAATTGGAGGAATTGTTTTGGGGAGCTCTCACAAGGCACTGTTGTTGATGGGAATTTTGGGCTCGGGGGCCAGGAAACTAAAAGGATTCCTGGAGCTAGGGAGCCAGAGAAGATGTTCCTAGCTGGATGGGAGGTTAATATTCAGTATGGGAAAGAACAAGGGTAAGAAAAAGAACAGGATCAGACATAAAAGAGACTCGATAAACCAACCTGTAGGTGGAGGTATGTATTATGTTGGTGTTATCATTATTTAGTTGTTGTTGTTATCATTATTTTGTTGTTATCATTGTTCTATTGTTGTTCTTATCATTATTTTGTTGTTACTATTTATTCCTGGTTTATTCCAAGTATAAGAAAATCATTAAAAGAAATTATAAACTGAATTTTAGAAAACCTTTATTTAGTTTGAGTTCTGAAAATAACCAGGCTCCACATCTGAGTAGTCAATGAGGCTCACCTGAACGGAATAATATTGGCCCCTTTCAATGCAACTTTCATCGCCTTGATTCAAAACACGGATAACCACGCGTCGTTTGAGGATTTCAGACCGATTTCACTATGTAATGGGATATATAAGATTATTTCAAAGATTATTTCTTAGAAAATTAAGGTGGTTTTGTCGAGATCCATAAACCCTAAGCAGTTTGGTTTCCTCAAAGGAAGGCAGATTCGTGAGGCAATTGGAGTGGCCCAGGAAGTTTTGCACAATTTGAAAAGTAGGAATATGAAAGGTGTTGTGCTCAAGATAGATCTCTCAAAGGATTATGATTGTGTTAACTGGAATTATATCTTTCTTCTTTTGACTCCTATTGGATTCGATATACCTTTCATCAGATGGGTGATGGGTTGTTTGACCTCAATCCCTTTCGCAGTTTTAACTAACGGGGTTGCTTCCCCTTTTTTTCATGTGAATCAGGGGTTATGAAAAGGATTTCCTCTTTCCTCATTACTATTCCTGTTGATATCGGAAGGCCTAATCCGAGCCATGGTGGAGGAAAAGAGCTTAGAATATTTCAGGGGCATACAAATTTCTCTGAATCTGTTTATTAGCCACCTCCTTTTTGTGGATGATGTTCTACTTTTCTATGACTTCTCAAGGAGAGACATGGTTAAGTTGATAGAACTACTTGATTAGTTTTGTCGAGCTACTGGTATGGAATTCAATGGTATAAAATCTTCGGTGTTGTGTTGTAATTTGATGGACCATGAGGTTGAGCCGTATCAAAATCTATTTCATTTTTATCTCATCGAGTTTGAGACAAGCTTCAAATATATTGGATTCCATATGAAGCCTAATAACTATGGTAAGCGAGATTGTATATGGTTAATAGCCAAAATTGAAAAGAATCTTCAAAAATAGATTTTTAGGTGGTTGTCTAGAGTAGGGAGGTTAGTTCTAATCAAGTAAGTTCTGGAACCAATTCCTGTTTATTGGATGGATCTGTCCTGGATCTCAAAAGGAATTATTGAAAAAGCATGCCGAATATGTTCTCATATTCTATGGCAGGGGCACAAAGACCATTTTGCAATGCCTTGGATTCGATGGGATATAATTTCCAGTCTGAAATCGGTGGGGGGATGGGGTCTTAAAAACCTATTCCTCTTCTCTAAGGCGCTGGTCGTGAAATTTGCTTGGGGCCTTTTTAAATTCAAGAACTTATGGTCTGTAGTCCTTGAACAAAATTATGTCGCTCCCAACTCTATTATCGAATGGATCCAGAACCTGAATAAATCTTCACTCAACTCTTCTATTATGTGGAAGGAACTCATTAAATCATTCGATTTAGTTGGTGGTGGGATAGCGTGGAAATTAGGTGATGACATAACTATTAGAGTTGGTGTTGATCTGTGGGCGGGATGTGGCTTGAATCATATCCTCCCCAATACCTTAATATAATCTCTTCAAAATCAAGGTATTTTTCATTTAAATCAGATTGCAGATCCTTTAACAACCAATTTATTTTCTCAAGGTTGGGTGACAACAAATCAAATCAGTTTACAAGGTGACGATTCTTTAGTTTGGAATAATTTCATCAAAGCCCTCCAATATTCTCATGTCAGAATTCTAGAGAGAGCTGACGAGCTTATTTTGGATTATGATCTTCATGGTTCTTATATGCCTAAACGTGGTTAGCAGAGGTTAATTTTGGATCTTTTATGAAGACCAACTATTTGGTGGTGGAAACATATCTTTAAATTTAAGTGTCCAGTGAAGACATGCCTCTTTATGTGGTGCGTTCTTTAAAACAAAGTCCCCACATGGGATATATTGCAAATGAGATGTTTCTCAGGGTCAAGTTGGTGTCCCTTGTGCAAAAAAAACCAAGAAAACTTGTCCCATCTCTTCATATCATGCCCTTTCTCAGTTCAATTTTTGGTTGAGGTCTCTCGAAGATTAAATCATGGGTGTATATGGAATGGAGAGATGGTAAATGTTTCTTTTCACTCTTGGGTCTTTAACTCCAATAACATAAATTTTAAGGCCCTCCCTCTGATCATTTTGTGGGGTGTTTGGGTTGCACGTAATAAAGTCATGTTTCAAGAGACCCCCTCTTGCCCTGAAGTGATCGCGATAAACAACCTCAATATTCTCTCCTTTTATCTGCAGTGTAATGCTGCTCCTCGAATCAGAGTTGTTCAAAATGAAGAGATTAATAAGGCCATCCCATGGGCTTACTTTGATGGAGCCTCCCAATTGAACAATGAACAGAGAGGTCGTGGAGGTTTTTTTTTATGTCCGATTTAATTTTCTATGAACTCTCCATGGGTTTTGGTGAAGGAACAAATAACCATGAAGAACTTCTGGCTCTAAATTTTTTGCTTTCCTTTGTGCTAGAAAAAGGGTGCAATTCTCTTCAAGTTTTTGGGGACTCCATGTTGGTCTTGAATTGGGTCAAGAAAACTTAGAGATGCCTAAACACACACCTTACACCCCTCTTGGAAGAAGTTTTCTTATTGATTACCAAATTTGATGTTGTTCACTTTATGCACATTTACAGGGAATGAAATCAGAAGGTCGACCAACTTTCTAAGGTTGGTTTATAGTTGGCTCCAGGATAGATTGCAGTGACTTCACATGACAGGGAAATACAATTCCATTTTTTTCAAGAGCCTTTTAGGGAGGCTCTCAACCCCAATCAAATATAGCAACTTTGATGATCTATTGATGGAGATGGTTTTTTTGGAATAGGATTGCTATGTAGATATTTTGTTCTTGTAGGCATATGCATTTTGCCTCTATATACTGTGTATGGACTATTTTTCTTCAAGATATATATGTATGAAAAGTATATAGATGAATATGTGTCTTTGTACACATCTACTTATGTAATTTTGTAACTCTTTTCTGAGAAATTTTATATATATATATATATATATATATATATATATATATATATATATATATATATATATATAATTAATTTTTTTTCTCAGAAAAGAGTTACAAAATGTAAAGTAAGTTCATGGAAAAAACTTAGTTTACACCAAAAACATTATGCCACACATTCTTTATCTTTTTCTATAATTTTTAATTCTCTATTAAAACCTTTGACCACTTAGAATTTTTAATTATATAAAACATCCCTAGAATTTTTAGTTACAGAGAATATCTCCTAAACCTCCATTACCAATTGCATAGGTTTTAGTTGTTCCTTTTTTTTAATAATCTTGTCCAATTTTATAACATTAAAAATATTTATAAAAACCTATATATATGGCTTTACTAATGTGATGGATTTTACTAATGTGATCCAATAATAATAATTAATTTTAAATTTCTCAAAGAAAATAAAATATAAAATATAGAAATAATACCAAAAAGAATATGATGGCTTTATTAAATAATAATAATAGTTAATTTTAAATTACACAAAGAAAGGGAAATATAGAAATAATTAAATTTCCCATAGAAATAATACCAAAAAGAATGTGATGGCTTTACTAATGTGATCCAATAATAATAGTTAATTTTAAATTGCATAAAAATATATATAAAAATAATAAAAAAGAGACAATAATATTCGCTCATGTTCAATAATGATAAAAGAAAAACACAAATAAGAATAAACACCATACATTTTTTAAGTTAATAAAAGATCAACAAATTATTTATTATCTAAGCAAGTAAATAAACACTAACCCAAAAACAATTGGCAAGATTTTACTGCCCAAAACAATTGGCAACATTTTACTGTGCCCAAGGATTCCAAACACATGTGAAGTTATCTACACGATAGATACCATGAATTAAAGGCATAGTTAAACCCAATTATATGATTAAAAAGGAAAGGTGATTTATATCTATAAATTTTGTATACTTTTTAAATTTAAAATGATGAAGAAAAAATAATGAAATTTAATTTATAAAATGAGGTTATGATATTTCTAATATTTATAATATTTATAATGTTAATGTTGAATTCTAAAATTAAATTTTGATTTTTAAAAATAATAATTTTTTTGTTTGCTAATATGTTCACTACTTACAGGATTAGTCTGTACCATCAAAATTATACAAAAATCACACTAAATCTAAACCACATCATACTTTGACTAAAACTATATGTATGCAAAAACAAAATATAAAATAATCGATGTTTGAATACTCTCTCCCCCAATTTTAGCCAAAGCTACTTGCATGCAAAGACAAAATACAAAATAATGCATTCACATCATGTTATTTGTTTTATAAACATTTTTAATTTAAAATGATTTCAATCAATGTAGAATAAATAAGTGAAATTTATTTTTTAAAGCATTATATGAGTTTCTATTTCAAACTTATTCTTTTCCAAAAAGATGGTAATATTGAGATTGATGTGAATCATTCACTATCATATATATTTATTTCAAATTACATTAATTAAATATAAAAATAAAAAATAAATAAAATTAAAATCATAAAAATAAAAATGGATTTATATTACTTTTTCATAAAAAAAAATTAGATATAAACTTTAAAAAGTAATATAGCATTTTACAACATTAAAATGTTAAGAATATCTAGCTTCCTTATGTATTATGAGATATAACTTTTTATAGAAAAAAAAGAAAAGCAAAGGCGTTATTTTCATAATAATTTATAAATTTAAAATTATTTTTATAATTTTAATTTAAAAAAAAAATACAAATAATTTATATTTATTTATCTAAATATAACATCACAAATAAATTAGAGTATTAATGTTTTTTTTGTTATTTTCATAATAATTTCTAAATTTAAAATTATTTTTATAATTTTAATTTTTTTTAAAATACAAATAATTTAATATATTTATATAAATAAAACATCACAAACAAATAAAGGAGCAAGTAATAGATTTAAAATTGTAAATGTAAAATGACATTGAAAAATAGGATTGATATACAAAGTTTTTTTCTAAAAAATTGGACTCAAAGTAAATGGAGCTAATGCCAAAGTAGTCTAATACTTACTTCATTATTCATATTTCCTTACAACATATTAGAATGATGAACTTTGACCTTCTTCAATATTGTTGTGAGTACTATTTGTACTGTTTAACAAATGTATGATATCTATTTGGGATTTTGGTTTGCTATCAACTTCTAGAAAAGTGTCTTTGATGCTTTGGAGTTTGTACACAACAACTATCATAGTAGGTCATCTTTTGGGAGATTCTCTTGTACAAAGTAAACCCACACTTATGAGTTCACTGAGGCAATTGAGATCCTTATATGATCCTTATATTCTTTAGTTCTCATACTAGTTCTTCTCAATAAACTCTTATCCACCACTTCTCCTACTTGATTTAGAAAACTATTGGCCACCTATTTTTGCAAGTTGATTCCTTCCGCAAACACGTGTGTGGTTTCCTTCCAGTCAGTATCTCCAATAACAATATTACATAGCTATAAGCATCACCTTTTGTCGTAACATGTCCATCGAGTCCATATTCTACATCCATAGTATCTCCAATAACAATATTCCATAGCTATAAACATCACCTTTTGTTGTAACATGTCCATCGAGTCCATATTCTACATCCACAGATCCTCATGGTAAGGTTTTTTATTTACAATTTTTAATAAAAATAGAAAACTAATGACATTGTTTAATATGCTATCTACATCAAATATTACCAAGAGGAATGTAACCCATGGATCCTTTGAGTGCATGTGTAGAAGTGAATGTTGAACCCTCGGAATTTGCAAAGTATATGGTAGCAATGCCAAAGTCTATTAGATATGATACCATGTCTTTACTAGGTTTCAAATCACAATGGATCACTTGCACAAAGCAATAGTGATGGAGATATGACAAGCCCTACGCAATGTCTATTCCTATATTTAACCTTTGAATTAAAGTCAAACAACTTTCTTCTTCATCATTGGGATGCAACCACTTTTCTAGGCTTCCATTTGACATTAATGGAAATATCAAAGCTTTGATTTGGAGGTTTGAATAACATGTTATGATTCTAATCA
Organism: Picea glauca; assembly: GCA_000966675.3. Lineage (NCBI taxonomy): Eukaryota > Viridiplantae > Streptophyta > Pinopsida > Pinales > Pinaceae > Picea > Picea glauca. Next base: position 551,884 of record JZKD02S1651302.1, read on the forward strand.
GATTTTGGTGCCTAACTTTACTCAAAACTTTGCAATCCCTGTCAAAACTCTTGTGACCTCCTTCATTTTTTAAATCAAGAATATTGACAGCAACAATGGTTCCATCATTTAGAATCCCTTTGTAAACTTTCCCAAAACTCCCAACTCCTAAAAAGTTGGATTCATTAAATTCATTTGTTGCAGTGATGAGCTCTCCATAGGAAATTCTTTGATTCTCCGCATGTAAGGATGACCTAACCTATTTAATAATATGCATCTTAGTCTTTCGTCTCGACAAGAATCTCATAAACAAGTATGATGCCACTGTGACTATCACTGCAACCATAGGTATTGTTAGTCTCTAATTTTGTCTTGGTTTAGTGAGAAACCCTTATCCTAAACCCTTCTTACCTACACTTCATTTTCTGTTTCCAGTTGATTTTGATCTTTGTTTTTAATGTCTTATGGTTTTAATTACAGTTTTGCCATAGTTTATTTAAGTTTGAATTTGAAAGACATAGTTTTAAACGAGGTTTCATCTTATATGCCTGTTTGAATTTCATAAATTCAAATTTTTCTAAGTCATTACTAGCGCTACGAGAATAAGGCTATTCCCGTAGCGCCAAAATAATCATTCCTTGATACGCGCATGCCATCCAGATTTCGTTATGATGACAAAAATCGTGGATTGAGAGTTCACATGCATCCACAATAGCTTGGAATCATTTACTGATTCAAATCGTTTCATAATCTAAGTGTTGTGTACCCGCGCAGGACTCATTTTAAATCACCCAATTCTCAATGATCATTATATTATACCTGTCTGATTTTGCTGAATTTAGGCGCAGGTATTTGCTCAAAGGAACGTTATACACTAATAGATTGCAGGTGGCAAATTTGGAACCCAAGGGCGCTAGTTACAGAATTGTGTTTTGATGGCACCAAAGAGGAGCGGACGGGTAGTCAAAATAGAAACCGAGGGTGCCAAACTTCTTGAAGCTTATCCTCAGATGGCTCAAAGGTTCAGAGACATTGGGTGGTTTGAATTCCTTACCACTTTTCAAGGTTACGATGAGCAGGTCTCCATGGAGTTCTCTCTGAACTTTGATGGTCACGAGGTGGAGATTGGTAAGATGTTGATGCTAGTGACAGAGCAAACAATTGCAAAGGCATGTAGGTTGGTGGTTGGAGGAGAAATATGGTGGAAGAAAGAGCATTTGGTTACAGAGTTTGTAAACCAATTCCTGCTTCCAGATAAGAAAAATCCGAATTGGAAAAGGGGAGTACCTCGTAGCTGGATTTGACCCGAATGACACACTGCTCTAATCGTGATCCATAGGTATATCACCTGCGAAGGTAGAATCTCATTGGTCTATATCTACCACATTAGGATACTAATGCATTTAAATGGTGATTACCCTTTAAATCTCCCTTATTTTCTACTCAAAAGCTTGACAAAGATGTCAAAGAGAGTGCAGTCACTTTCCACCAATGCTAAGAGCAGTCTATTTCATCAAGTCCTAATTAAGACTTTAGTTATGTCTGCTTTGAGAGAATTACAGAAGCCCCGGAGCTGGCTCACGCAATCTTTAAACCCTAACACATAGTCCAATAAACAGAAGAAAGGCAAAGGGAGAAAGACTGTTACACAGAGATGAAATATTTCAATCAATGAAACCCCTGTGAAAGAGGAGATGCCTGATATCAGGGTGATGAGGAATAGCAAAAGTAAAAGACCTAGGTGGGATCCAAAAATCGAAACGTTTTCTGAAGAAGATGTTAAAGGGGAAAATGATTCAAATAAAGATTTTGATATTCAAACTACATTCAAGCATGAATCGCCATCAACTAGTAAAAGGGGTGCTGCAGTCAAAGGGAAAAGGGTTAAAGGTGTGTCTGTATCATAAAAACCTAGAAGGAATTCTACTGGGGTCACCAACAAGTATAGACTGAAGTCAAAGGCCATGTTTAATCCATCAATCAAAGAAAAAAACGTCATAGTTATAGAAGATGACTCTGAAAATGATGAAGCAGGTACCAGGAAAAGGGCAAAAAGAACTTCATTGCCTAAGAAACCAGTCAGCAAAGGTAAAAAAATGATTTCATCATCTACAGGACCTGTAACGAGAGCTTCAACCAGATTAGCAAAATCTAAAGAGATGGCTAAAGGTATCAATGAAACCCCTGAGAATAAACATGATTACTTTGAAGACTCAGATCGCATATCAGATGTGCCTGAAGCTATAGATTCAACAAGTTCTGATGAAGAACATAGCTTGGGATTAGTCTCAAAGTACCAAGTTAAATCAAAAGAACCCAAAGTTGCCTTAAACCTGAATGAGCATGCACCTTTTGAAGAATGCTCAGGATTCAGAGTTAAAATTAGAACTGATAAAGAAAGAATCAAGGAATTTCATAAAATAGTGAGACAGTTAAAAAAAGAAAAGGCACAAATAGAACAATGGAATGCTCGCCGACAAGAAAGTATTCAAGGTTTTAAAAAGAAGAAGAAAGAGCAAAGGGCACTGCTCAAAGAACTTAGGGAGATAAACTTCAGACTGTATTGGCACAATGTCGTGCTTACCACAAAGCTCAAACAGAAAAATGCTAAAGCTACTACTATGATTATATCCTAAAGGTTACATGGAGATTTGCTACAATCATGATTTAAATGTTTTCCAGGAAATATGGCAATGTCTACTCGTTTTTGGTCAGTGAGATGCTAAGACCTCGAACTGTTTGACTAAATCAAACTAATTCCCATTTTGTAGAATCAAATGTAAATGCTGGCAATATCATACAATATCAAGTTGTTGAGCTGTGATCTATTTTGGGATTGTAGAAGCTCTTTTTGAGTGAACTACCTTAGTAGATAGATACTATTCGAATCTAGTCATTAAAGCTATACTAGATGATAGGATCTGGAAGTTTTATAGATAGTTTAAATAGATAGAGGAAAGACTATGTGAAGGTCGAAAAATTGGAGATCTAGGGGACCTTTTTGTGAAGCTCATTGTAAAAGGCATTTATGTTCAATTTGACACTTAATAGCAAAGGCATATGGATGGTTAGACTCTCTTTTCTACTCTGTTATTTCTTTCTTCATGCTTGAATTCATTATTCAGATTGCAATGCTTTTTTATTCTTGACTGTTAATTTATATAGTGAAAATTTTACTATGGAAATAATTTTTCAAGTTTTGATATCAAGCTGATAGTCTTGTTTCTTTATGACATTTTGAGATGAGAATTCATGTGAAGTTGACAAATTGAAGACTTCATCTTCCTTTTTCTTAATTG
>JZKD02S1651302.1:562770-573117 GCA_000966675.3 Picea glauca
CAGTAACTTCATATTATATATATAATCATTCCATTTTTAATTTCATTTGCACAGTCTGATCTGCATAAATATTTGGTACAACTTATGTATTTAACCTATAGTACTATATATATAATATATATATTTAGTCACTTCTGATTTTTGGTAAACATCCCGAGTTTTTCAATAACGTTTGTACAGTCTGATTTTCCTCACTACTTGTGCAACCTGTTTATTTAACCTGTAGCAATATATGTCTAGGTAATTCTTAAATCTTCAAAATTACTTCCACACTGTTATTTGGCAATTTGATTGATGATAATTTTCGAGCTAGTTATTTGTATACATTAATTTATATGCCATAAAGGTTAGGGTTAGCACCATACAAATTCCATCTAGTTTAATTACATCTTCCGTATACTTATATAACACAATCAAATTTACGGTTAATATACACAAAATCTCTTACTCAATGGAACACAATAAAACTATGAGAGTTACATTGTATTTTATTTCATTCCAACAACATTTAAATCAATATCCAGATTTAAAGAGATGCATTACATCATTCATCAAACAAATAACATTCAATCAGAGAATGATTAGATGGACATATCTGAGCAATTGTCGAACAACAAATGGAACAACCAAGTTCCTCATAACCTTAGAACAGAATAGCCAAATCTACTTGCTCCGCTCACCCCCTATCCTGACCATGAATCCAAGAGGGCGAACTCCTCTTCAGTTATAGTCATTCTATTTCAAAAAAATCTCCTTGCCTCACACTCAGAAAACAGTGTTCATAACAGCAAGAGATAATTCTTTTCCACAACATACTAGGCAACGTCCTGCCTCTTCCCATATGTTGTATATATCCCAAAAGCAATTGTGCCTAGGTATTTTCCCCTTGGGAATTTTCGCAGCTTTCCAAATCCCTAATTTTCAGGGGCTGCCAATGGTCAAATTCTTGATTTTCCACTTGTAACATTCAACCCTGAGGTAGTTCCAACATGTTCCCCACTCATGGAGTCATGGTAATCTGATTTCAACTTGGCTGTTCCATTTGTCCATCAACAATAAATATAAAAATATTTGTTTCTTACAAGTGTCATAGTCAAAGAGTTAGTTGGATCAAATTAGATCTTTCCCAACAGTTTGTTGAGCACTCAAGACACCCTAAAAGTCTATGTCCATTTTTAACTTTTGGGTACCACTTGATCCTTTGCACTGTCTGATTTTCCTTCAGAATACCTACGCTTATTTTTCATATTTGGTTTTTCTAAAGTTTGCTTCAACATACAAAAAAGAATCATCTTAACCATTAAAGGGTATTTAACAACTACTAAAGGAATCAGAAAATTAAAGCTCCCCCGAACGCACTTAGAACTTCAGCATCGATAAAGATTAAAGGCAGTGAAAATCATTTGAGAAGTTTAAAATAGTCGAGAATCGATCTTCATCGGCGTCGAAAGACGAAGGTCCTTCCTTTTTCGTGATTAAAATTTGGCAGGAATATCGCTAAAGACCGATCCATTCGGCTTCGGCAGAAAAATGGAAAAGTAAGCGTCACACAAGGAGAGGAGCGGTATCGCCGACCACCGACACCCAATGCGATTTCGGCATCGGGGAGTTACAAAATAAAATACACATTAATTTTACTTTTTAAAATGTCGATCCTCGACCTCCAAGCTGGAAAGACACGACTTGATAAGATGTTTTAACCCTCATATTCGCTAGGTACGACGCATTTAAGGTGTTAATAAAATTGTGGATCGCGCATTAGTCGCTAATCCGTACGCAAATCAAAATAATTCGTTTAAACTTGCCGATACAATGTATCTGCCTCCGTGCCTCCGCCGTCGACCAATTACAATTTAATTGCGGAGAACCGACGATAGTTTATTTTTGAATTACATTTATTACTTGTATTAACTAGTTGATACGATGGATAGAGTCGCTTTTGTTATATGTTGTCGAGGTCATTATGTATGATCCTATTCTACACAACAAAGAGTTCAGAACGGATAGAGGAGCAGGGCTAATGATCCATAGAATTTGTCCAAAGTTCAGTGAGCATTAGACAACTAGACTAGAAAGCATTACAGGTATGTATCCACTCGTCGTATTTTACATTTCCTTTTATGTTCTCAACCCAACTCTACTTTGTACACATGTTTAAAGGTTTTTTTAATTGCAGGAATAATGCCTCTGAAGAAACCCTCCACTAGGAAATCCCCAAGGGCGCCAAAGCCTCAAGAACCAGACGAAGGAGAGGGCTCCTCCCCAATAGTTTCAAGAAAATTAGAATTTACCCCCAAACCGGTGCCTATCATTAAGACAACTACCAAGAACGCCTTCATCCAACCCCCAGCCTTCGGGGACGCAGAGGCAAACATTGGAGCCAAAACAACATTACCTCATTGGGAAGAATTATTTAACAATATCAAGAAAGAAGAACCCCTCGAGTATACCCCACACAATGATCCTGATATAAGGAAGCTCAATGATGATGTCCTCCCAAACATCCGTAGGGCTTATCTACAAATGGTGGAAAGATAAACTCTAGTGTTTCCTTGCATTGAGATCCTAAAGTGGCTCATTGACCACACCGATGCAAATAAATGTTTGATTAATGATGATACTGGTGGATGCGTCAGGGTTTTCTTGCCATCAGAGGTTCAGATTTACTACAAGCTCAGGGAGTCGGAATAAAAGTTGAACACTGGTTTCGTTATAAGTTTCTATGCATCACACGATACCAGCAAAATCATGGAGTCATGGTGGAGGGAAGACAAAAAATTCACGAACCGGACTGTCGGCTGGTACCCAATGACCAATCGAAGGGAACCATACATATACTTGATGGCTCTTCTCTGCAGGTTGCATGGGGAGAAAGATTTCTCCTGGTTTTCAGAGGCTTGGATTCCCCTAGCTTATAGTGGCCATTTCAGGCATGGGTTTCAATTAGGGTGCCATCATCTCCAAATAGTTGAGCACCTGCATAAGACAAGCCCAGACACCAAAAGAGGTGGAAACCCCCTCCTTCTACATGGTCTCATATCTGTTAGACATCATCTGCACCATGAACGTTTTCTCTGGAACGAACTTGAACTGACACTCCTCGGAGCTCCCGGTCCATGTATACTTCAACATCTTATGGGATAACAGGTACAAAAAGTCCTATGCCCTTATCTGTGACTAGTTTAATGAACGTATCTATTTTTTTCTATTTAGGAAAGAGTGCCCTAGGCTGTCAAAAGAAGCAGAAAAGGTTATATCCAAAATGGGTCACTGGTATCTAGATGAGCGCAAAACCTATATCAGGTTTTTCAAAGCCACAGGGGCACCCCATTTGTTACCCATATATGTTCTCGACCGACTAGTGTTAGGGAAAATTTGCTACCAGACCATCCTCCAAGGATACAATGTCACTTTAGTAAAGGACAAGAAGATGGCCGTCATTCTGTATGGGTTTCCTATTGGCTTCTACATGGTCAAAGATACCGTGCATGCTAAGCAAGAAGGACTGAGTCAACTAGAATTCTGGTTCCGCACCAATCGATTTCGCAAACACGATCCCAAAGGCCTGATTCTACAACATGCATCGCACGTATCATCATGTTGGCCTTATTCCCATGATCAGTTCGAAGATGAACTTTTCACTGAAAACCCTCAAGATTGGGATGAAGTGGTGCTAAGGAGGGTTGATCCTCGAACGACCAGATTCAAAGCTATGAGTTGGGAAGAGAAAGCGATGTCTTTGGAGCAGACAAATCAAGAAATTCTCAGGGCTCGGGAAGGAACTGTAGCATCTAATCCAGGAGAAGGAATAGGTGATCCCCAAGAGGGCATTGATACGGCAACAATCTATCAGGATTCCCTGATACAAATAAGGGATTTCTCTGAAGTTCAAGATGCACAAGGGATGGATGCACTTTTTTACCAGCAAATCCAACTACTAATGAAATTGATGCAGGATGATCCTTACCTTATCATAACACCTGCGCTTCCAAATGGTACCCAAGAAAGAATCCTGACGGTGTCGAGCGGCCCCGATTCCACAAACCTTGGGAACACTGATGGGTTAGGCAACACTAGATCCACAACATCGCCGGTCAACTCCCCTGTGGACAAGACAAGTCAAACAGAGACAGGTCGAGTGTCAATAGAAACATGAGCGCCTAATCCCCTCAACAAACTTATACATATAGATAGTGACAGCGAAATCCTGGAACCATCTCATGACTCCCTTGTGCGTGTCCAAGAGGAAAAGGGTCCCAAGAAAGTTTACTCCCATGATCCCAAGGTTCAAGACGAGGAGGTCTCGCAAAAGAAAACAGAAGCCAAAAGCAGTCTCGACACAAAAGAACCCAATGAATCGGAAACCAAAGCAGATTCGAATGATGATCCAAAACTGGAGGAGACAAAGAAAGGATCCCTGCAAAAGGAAATCAGTAGTTTTGTGGCCGAAGAGTAAATATGTAACAAGTCTATGCCCAACACCTCTATGTTTCCCAATACTCAAATCCTTGATGAGCGACAAGTAGAAGTCGGACCCACAAGGCACAGTGAGGAAGTTCGAGAGCCCAATCTTGAACAAATATATACCACTGACAGTTTGGGAAACAAACTAACGTGGGGCGATCAACAGATACCAGATCCGATAGACAAGGTAGCAGATATCTATGCGATCTCCTACGATCAAAAGAGAAAGGCCATTGTTCAAAGGACCGCGAAAAAAAGAAGGATATCGTTGGATCACTCCATCTTAGTTACTACAGAGGATAACTTGTTTAACACAGTAGACGACTGAACGTCTGAACTTATCGGTGTAGGAAAAGCCCTCTCAGATGCCACCTTGGACAGATTCAGGAGAGACAAAAGGGAACCAACCATCACCCTAAAGGAGCTCGAGCACTTGTGCCATCTTCTCGAATACTAAACAGGCGCCACGTAGACCATTGTGTATCTGAAAGGTGAGTTCGTAGGAGTTTACAACAAGTTTAAGAAGGAGAGACACCTGTTAACCAAAAACATAGCTGAGTTCTAGGAGGACACTCTCATGGCACTCACAACATGCAAGGAGATGGAGCAATGGTATGAAAGGGCACATCAAGTGGTAGAAAGACTCGAGTACATTGAGGTAGTCCAGGAAATATGAGATAAGGAAAAACATGGCATTGAGATGATAGGCAAAAGTAGTCTTAATCGCATGAAGAGATCAACTGAGTACTGGGATAAGATGTATCGGGAACCACATCAAGAGATACAAGAACAATGGACCAGGTGTAAGAAGCACTGGGATAAAATTAACAAAATAATGAAGGATTTCGGGGTCCCCGAATTCGGCACCCCCGATAATTTCATTGCCCTGAGAGACGTTGTCAAGCTGCATGCCAAACAAGATGCGCTATGGACCGAAGAGTTCGCAAAAATAGTCGATGCGAGGCCAGGCAAGTGCGAAAATTCGCAGAACATCCAATCAGAGCCCGAACCATGCTACAGTAGCTGAACTTTAGTTTAGTAAAGTACTGGGCACATGCAATAGACATCAGGGGAATATATGTGGCCTCGATGGAACATCATAGATTTCCATGGGCCCAAACTTGTGAAGAATTGTTTATCAGCTGGACTAAATATGAGAGAAGTCACCCTTTCTAAGAAGTATCTCAGGACGATTGTCAAAGAATCTGTTAGAAGATAATGCCATGTGGTGATTTTTGTTTTTTTTTAACTGCACTTAGCTATTAGTTTCATTTAAAACTTTATGTTATAAATAAAGACACCGGCCATTTAGAAAAGGGTCGATGGTTGTTGTAAGAACTCTTTCTTTTCTGGTTGTTAAGAATTATTTTGAGACTGCTATGAATTGAGAAGTCCTTCTGGACCAAAGAAAAACTATTTTCATCAAATGCATGTGATTGGACTTGGAGAAGAACTACTTCCTATCATGTTTCATGAATGATGCAGTAATGAGTAAGAGAAATTAATTCTGTTGTCAAGTTATCTGGTGCAATGTCTTGATGTTGTTTGCTTTAATGATGAAGATAAATCGTTGTGTGATTATGTGATGCAAGGTTATGGTAGATGAATTATTTTTCTTGCCATTATCTTATTACATATGTGCTTTATTTCTGATATTTAGGTTCTCAGATAGTAATTGGATGCTCACATGGTTAATGTATTAATACTAGGCCTGTGGTATAGAGTAATTGTCTGCATGTTGAGTAGCGGGTTATCCCAAGATTAACCTCTTCCCCAGTAGTTAAAACTTAATCCTGTTGTTTTTCAAGTTGGTTTATACTGGCTTGCATTTCTCATATCAGCCCCACCCAAGAGAAGATACAGAAGAAAATAGTCCTAACTGAAGGAAGAGCCTTCATAAGAAAACACAAAATCCCATCAATAAATTGGCCGGATCGCAAGATCTAGGGAACCATTCCATTTTAAACGTTGCAGAGTCTTATTGGGCCTCGGTGATGGGTTTGGTTCCTAATGTTGAGTCAAGGGATTTAGGACCCATCAACAGAATTAGCGCTAGAAGGGGGGCCTGAGAATGAATGGTTGAATATGTATTTTATCTATCATTTCAAACAGCCTACAGATTCGTAACAACCCACATGCATGGCTAGTCCTTCACAAGAGAACCCACACACGTTGAGTATTCCTGAAACGAAGAACTCACCCCAGCCCGAGGAAGAACCTTTTCACCCTGAAATACCTTACGCCCTTCCTCACGAGGAAGTGAATTAATTCAGGAGAATCACTAGAGCCTACGCCCGATAGATCGGTGCATTGTCCTTAGCTCCCATCCTCCTTTGAAGAAAAAAAAAAGAAGACCAATGGCTATCACTGCCGACGAGGTTTTCGCAATTACTGAAATCCAAGAACCTCTCGATCTGATACCAGAAACGCCAGCCGCCGACGTCTCCGAGCCAAACGAATTTTTAGAAGAAGAAGAGTTCGAATCGGATTCGGAAGATATGGAGGGTAATAATAACCATGAGTAAGAAAGAGAAATCCCTCTTCATAACAATCATCCCTAGTTGGCCAGAGACACCATGGCCATCCCTAGACAAATACATAATCTTCCCCACCATCCGGAGAAACTACTTCTTAAGTACGACCACGGAACTTCAGGATTACCTGAAGATCATATCAAAAAATCCATAATCATGATCAGACTTATGAACGTTCAATATGAAGACGTAGTATGTAGAATCTTCCCTTACACATTTGAAAATTCAGCTTCCACGTGGTATTTCAACTTGCCAGTAGGATCGATAACTAGCTGGACTAAGTTCCATAAAGATTTTCTAGATAAATTTGCAGAGGAAACTACTATGGGAGCCCTTATGGTTGAGCTGTTCATAGCCACCATGAGTCTGAAAGAGAGGGTCAAAGATTTCAATCATATATTCACAACCATCTTAAACAAATTCCAGCCCCCGGCAAAACCAACTCAAGAGTTACAAATCGAGGTTTATGCCAACACGCTCCCAGCTTTTATTTCTATGTTTGTAAAAAGATACGCTAAGAAAACCTTGGTGGAAATTTTTGAGGAGGAAAAGACAATAGAATTCTAGTTGAAAGGATGTAAAGAGGGCCAGGTCTCCTTAGTGAAAAAATAAATCCAACCCCCTCCTAGGAGAGGACTCCTTCTGACTAGACCTCCAGGAAAATCGATTGAACATACTCCCAACAAAGGTAATGGTGATATAGAATATCTACAATGCATGGTTAAGAAATTATCAAACGAAATCATAGACATGAAGAGAAATGCAGGGGAGGGAAACCAAAGCCAAAGGCCATATAATCCTTTCTTTAAAAGAAACCTTCTTTTCAAAGCAATTGAACCTCCCCTCGCTAACTTAAATATCGATCTAGGGAATGTCGCGTCTAATTCTTTCTATACTTATCATCAGGAAAACCACTCCGAAAGAGACTTCCCTCAATGGGTACATGCCATGAATTTGATGGCCAATCGATTTGCAGGGTTTCCATGTTCCTCATGAATGTTATATGGCCTATATAACAAGCTAGGATTCTCTATAAACCCTTAGCATCATTTCTGGCACTCTGCGCTTGGTTCTCTCATATTCAATTCTATTGCAAATTCATGCAAGAATTTTACAGATAAAAAAATATACATACAACATTTGGAATCTTGGGCAACCTCACTCCATCCCTTTCTCAGTTTACCGATAAATGTATGGCCGCCATAGCATCACAATCATCGATGGAATATAGTGCAGTTATCTTCTGCAAAATTTATACATGTTCCATGACCTCTATAGAGCATTTCATAGGGAAAACTATATCTCATTTTAAAGGATTCTCTATTAGCTCAAATGGGTTTTTTTACATAATTTCATTTATTTTCCCAATTTGTGAGATACAATTGATTTAAGCACCAATGATTTATAAAACAATGCGGCCACGCATCCCTTGAGTTTCAGGTAGAGTTTTCTCACTCCACAAGCTACAAAAGAGAAAGTATCTTACATCAATGGAAATCTTTCTTCGATACCTCAAATGGGTCTTAAACGGAATTTGATTTTATCATCTGCATCAAAAGATATGAACAAATTGCAACTAGAGGTCCACTGCCTTGAAAAGAGTATTTTTTTTTTCATTTCAATTTGTATTTTTTGAATTTATTAAATCCTATTGTAATTTTTTTTTACCCATGTAAAATACCCCATAAATTGTAATTGGAATTAACAAGAATTTTTCCATTTCTAAATTGGTTATGGGTCATCCACAAACCCACTATTAGGGGTTAATCACACAAAACCCTTCTCTTCATTGGCACTCCACACATTGTAATCATGATGGTACCATGAACATAATGGGGTCTCTTTCTTTTTAGCATGGGTGAAATGATGGGGACCATCATTTTCTAAAGGGGGGGATTGATCCAAATCTTAGGGGGGCTTATAGTCTAAGTTTAGATGTATAAGTTATAAATTCATATTTTTATGTAAAAGGGAACTTGATAGATATGTAATTGACGTAGTCAAAACTAATCAAAATTATCTTCGTCAAAAATACACCTTACAAAAAGGCAATAGGAAGAGAGTGAAGGTTGGGAAGGATAGGTCGAAAAATTGTCCTAATTGCATGTAATGGTTCTTCTTAATGGGATCCTTCTTCTCCAACTCTCTCTCTTTTTCATATTTTTGTGGTGTATTTAGTTCATAGATTTTCTCCAATGTTCTCGTGATTAATTTTATGGCACATTTGTATGGTTTCTCTCCTCCTCTCTCGACATTCATGCCTTCTGAATCTTAGCCCTCAATATCTGGATCAGTGATCCCATTTCATGTATTTTTTTACTATTGATTTGCAAGCTAGGGCATGCAAAGACCACAATAACAATTGATTGCTTTCTTTGTTGGTTACAATTATACAATGTTTTCTCTTTTTTTATTCATGGTTTGTATATGTGGGTGACCCATGAGGCTCAAACTTGTAATTTTGTTATCCACTCCCATTCAATAGATTTGAATGCATTCCCTTGATCATACCCATTACCCTTGGAATATTATAAATAATAATATAATATAAAAAAAAATCAAAGGTTCTTGTTGGCTCGATGTTTCAAACCCAGCGTTCGAAAGTATTTACCAACAAATACCCCATAGGTGCTATCATATTCAATATTCAATGACTGAAGATGGTCTCACCCAAAATAATGGCCTTTTAACACAAAGAAAAACTCTTAATGGTCCAAAACTCTGACCCTAGGAGGTGAAGTGCCAAAAGGTTTGCAGGCCCCAAGGTGCTTAGTTGATACACTAACTCCTCGGGGGCACAAATTTTGCATACAATATCCATTTGGAGCTCACATTAGCTTTTTGGAAAGATCTAACTAAGAATTGCAATTGTTGGTAGGGCGAGGGTAGGCCATGGCCACCCCTCTCCCATGAATGGCCAAAAAACATCATTGAAGGCCTCAAGATGGCCTCGAAAGGTTAGAACCCAAAAAACTATAGATAAAAAAATTGCCAAGATGGAGAGTCGTGTTGTCCAGACCATAAATATTTAAACGTGTACCCACAACTGTAGGAAAAATCTATCTCTCTTATCTGCAATCTAAAACGACAATAAATAAGGATATTCCATTGGCTTTTTTGTTGGTGCATCATAGGGGAACCCTCCTAAGGAAGATTCAAGAGGAATTCTATACTTATATTCAGATCATAAGTAACTTAAAGTTCGAATTGTTCAAGAAACCAATAAATTTTGTGAAATGATGCCTCTTAAGATGGACTTGAAACTATCATAAGAGTTTGGTGTAACCCAATTACAATTTTTTGGAGACTCATTGCTGGTTATTCAATGGATGCACAAAGAAATTGTTGT
>JZKD02S1651302.1:580782-594913 GCA_000966675.3 Picea glauca
TTTATATAAAAATATTTTATTTAAGGTCGTCATTGGAATATTTTTTTATTTTTTAAAGTTCCATGTGTCAGCTCCATGTTGGGCATGGAAGGAATGTAAACACATCTCTCTCATGTTGTGCTATATAAAGCGAGTCTTGGTTCAATTATATTATAAAGACAAACAAACTTATTAAATAATTATGAATCAAATACTAAAGTTACACTAGACGACGATGCAACCACAACTCATGTGAAGAGAAATATTTTCTCATTATTTGTAACACCCTATTTCCCCCAGTATGTAAATATAATTATATGGGCCGAGGAACTATGGAAAACTTAAAAGTGTGAATGTTTGATTTGATGGACCTTGTGTAGAAGGTCGATGAATGTAAATTCTGATTATTTTAATAGAAAATGGTTGTGTGTTGCATGACTTCTAAAAGAGGGGATGTGTTAAGAGAGAGACCACAAAATGATGTGAAAGGTGGTGGAGGGGACCAGGAATGGCTGCGTTAACCTCCACCGAACCAGTAGCATGCTGGAATTAATTTTCTCAGATCAGAACAACCCTCTGACCAGGAATGAATTCCCATCATGCTGGTAGGTGGGAAGGCATCCTAAAGAGTTAATGAGGGATGGGGCAGACTGCCCATTAGTAAGGCTTCTGGACCTAAACATGGACTATGAGATTTGAGCCACATGCAATCTTGCCGAGGGAGGCAAGAAAGGAAGTCTGGTGGACTGTAATGAACCCCATATTTACCCAAAAAAATAAAATCCTAGGGTCATTATTCAAAGCTTTCATTACTTCTCCAACATTTCTTATTTAGACTATAATGTGATTTAATACTACTTTTCCTTTGTATCCTTTGCATTTACCATATTATTGACAATTTAAAAAAAAGTAAATCTCTAACTCATTCCTAGTCTCAAGGAAGATAGCTTGATTTCCTAAGCGAATGTATATATATATATATATATATATATATACTCACCATAGAATATGCATTCAAAGTCATGCAAGTTATAAACATACCATAGAAACACACCAATGCATATTAAGAGATCGGTTTTCAAATTAATGAGTTAACCCCTCAGAGATACTATGGAAAACATTAATGCATAATACGACACTGGTTTCAAGTTTAATGAATTAATCCCTTAGACGTATGTGAAAGGTACTTATGGAACGAGTTAGTATCCACACGCATGACAACGTTAAGGCTTAGAGCAGTTGAACCAACGGTTAGGTGCCTGTTGCTCGTTCTTAGTTGTTTTCCATACTTCTTAGAAATAACCCTCAAACTAACCCTAGCATTAGGTTGACAGGTCTGAGATGAGGCATGGAACTCTAACTAAAACTTGGAGCGAAGGAACTAAACCAAAAATAGAGTATGGAATGGAATCGATGTTACATTTGTCCTGGTTTGATAGAATACGACTGTCATCACATAAATGAGCCCTGCCAATGACATTTATGGCATTTGTAACTCGCCTCCTTGGGGCCATCGATTGTATTAATGTGCTCATCGAGTTCTTGCCACATTTCCCTAATCACATGGGCTAGTACAACTCTACATTAACACCCTTAAGCTTACCCTATGGGGATTTTCCCAAGTCTATTGTTTCACCCGTCCTCTTGGCTTTGTGTAGTTTTTGCCCCTTTGTTCGAGTAATAACCCTATGTTTCAGACTTCCGAAGTAGCATGGCCAGAGTCTTGGTGGATTCGGGCTCGCTCTAGTAGAGGAGAGTATGGCAGACCACACCCACCAAACACTACCACAACCTAGGTAAGGATTCTATGGTTATTTATCCGAACTCCCAATTCTTTTTTAGAAAAAGTCTTATGGTAAATATTTATTCGTGACTGGTCTATCTTCCATGGTTTGGGATAGCATTTTTGTAACGACATTTCACCCAGTAGTGTTTTAGGGTTTTCTTTGGCTTCATACCTGTCCTTTGTATCGTTGTTCTAGGACCCTGTATAATCACAACTTCCTGTATATTACTCGTTTCTTACTCCGTGTTCCTCTAAATTTACGGCTTCGATATAACATCACTAGTTCTGTTCTTGAGCCCTTCGAAAGTCCTATTGCTTCGGTAAAGCTTCCAATCGAATCATGGTTTTGACTGAATGTTCTGTGGTTTTACTCGGGTTTTCTATCCTAGTCGAAAACTGGGTTTTCCACCAGTGTGGGAAGAATTTCTCTTATGATCTTAGCGCCTTTGAGTTTGTTATAGGTACGCCAATATTGGGTAATTCTGCACTTAGCTTAGTGAAGTCTTCATTCTGTCAATTTCTGAGGAAGAAAAATCTCGGTGACTGTTGGAAATCCTGACTCGCTTCCTTTGATGTGTCATAGTTCGTTTTCTCTGTTAAAAACTTTCCCTCTGGAGTCACAATTGTCTTATTTCCTGAGTACGCCAGTAACACTCGACCTTTAATACACTTTTTGTGTCCAAACAATTGCACAGGAAAAATATTAAAGACTCATGAGACAAATCTTCGCTACACAATTAATCTCGCGAGTCCTTAATTCCTGGCATGTTCAATTGTCTTCGTCTTTTCCAAAATTGTAAATAATGTTCCTTTAATCTATAGTTTTCTTTTTCCTTATTCTATGATGCCTTTATACCAATATGAATATAATTTATGTCTCTCATTGTTTAGCTTTATTCTGGGTCCTTTGGGACCTGGCCAAAGAATTACCTTGTCTTTTGTTCTAAAGATTTGAATGTCTTAACTACTTTTATTAAAATGTATTCAGGAAGAAACTCAAGCGTATTTAGAATTTCATTTGTGGTGTTTATTTCAAGAAGGTTTTTATTAAAACAAGAATGAACTCATAACCTCATTCGATGGCCAATTGGGAAAATCCTATGTATTCTGGATTGTTACTGTACATACTTCATTATATTGTTTGGTCATTGTATGTTTACTCTCTTTCTGAAAAGATTGCTAAATGTTTGGTTTCTAAAACTAATGATGGGCCCCTTTTGACTGCGAGGGTACCCATCAAGCAGTCCTTGGCCCCTACACCCCCTTCGTGTCCATGGATGATGTTTTCAAGGATGCACAAAGGAAAGACAAATTTTACTATAGGCCCCAAGCTAAGTACAATCCAAAACTTTCTTGCGTTGTCTCTTTTATAAATATTTTATCCTAGTAATTTAATTCTATGTTCTGCATAAGAATTTCTATTGTTTCTGATTAAATACTAATTGAAATTTTCTTGGTCTTCTTATAGGGTTGGTGCATACGAAAATCCTTGGATTTTGGACGTCGCCTCACGCAAAAGGTACTCGGGTTCCATTTACAGTATTCCCAAGGTTTATCATTCCAGGTTCTAACAACGAAGATTACAGTTCCAACCTATAATTATCGTTATTGTGGAATGTTCGGTCCAGATTCTTGTAGTGGCTAATTAACAAGTAATTTCAGTTGTTGTAACAATATTTTACTATTGGAAAACTATAAATGAAGTACTTGTGTAGGGTTGAGTACACCTTTGATTTCTGGTCTGATTTGGGATATGTAATAAGTTTTAATGTTTGAGTCACAAGATTCTTCTCCTGCACATTTTTAATGAGACAATGGTTATTAACTATTTATTCAAGGCTTGTGGTTACACAGATCTTCTCTTATTCTTATTTAAAAGAGTGAAATGAAAATATTGTTATGAAAAGGACAAATTCCTGTTATGATTACTGTGGCATTTGACTGATCATTTCCTTTATGTCATCGATATATGGTTTAGGTATGCAATAGTAACTTCCTATTATATATATAATCATTCCATTTTTAATTTCGTTTGCACAGTCTGATCTGCATAAATATTTGGTACAAATTATGTATTTAACCTATAGTACTATATATATAATATATATATTTAGTCACTTTTGATTTTTGGTAAACATCCCGAGTTTTTCAATAACATTTGTACAGTTTGATTTTCCTCACTACTTGTATAGCCTGTTTATTTAACCTGTAGCAATATATGTCTAGGTAATTCTTAAATCTTCAAAATTACTTCCACACTGTTATTTGGCAATTTGATTGACGATAATTTTCGAGTTGGTTATTTGTATACATTAATTTATATGCCATAAAGGTTAGGGTTAGCACCATACAAATTCCATCTAGTTTAATTACATATTTCGTATACTTATATAACATAATGACATTTACGGTTAATATACACAAAATCTCTTACTCAATGGAACACAATAAAACTGTGAGAGTTACATTGTATTTTATTTCTTTCCAACAACATTTAAATCAATAAATCCATTCATCCAGATTTAAAGAGATGCATTACATCAGTCATCAAACAAATAACGTTCAATCAGAGAATGATTAGATGGACATATCTGAGCAATTGTCAAACAACAAATTGAACAACCAAGTTCCTCCCAACCTTAGAATGGAATAGACAAATCTACTTGCTCCGCTCACCCCCTAGGCTGACCATGAATCCATGAGGGCGAACTCCTCTTTAGTTATAGTCCTTCTATTTCAAAAAAATTTCCTTGCCTCACAATCAGAAAACAGTGTTCATAACAACAAGAGATAATTATTTTCCCCAACATACTTGGCAGTGTCCTGCCTCCTCCCATATGTTGTATATATCCCAAAAGCAATTGTGCCTAGGTATTTTCCCCTTGGAAATTTTTGCAGCTTTCCAAATCCCTGATTTTCAGGGGCTACCAATGGCCAAATTCTTGATTTTCCACTTGTAACATTCAACCCTGAGGTAGTTCCAACATGTTCCCCACTCATGGAGTCATGGTAATCTGATTTCAACCTGGCTGTTCCATTTGTCCATCAACAATAAATATAAAAATATTTGTCTCTTACAAGTGTCATAGTCAAAGAGTTAGTTGGATCAAATTAGATCTTTCCCAACAGTTTGTTGAGCACTCAACACACCCTAAAAGTCTATGTCCATTTTTAACCTTTGGGTACCACTTGATCCTTTGCACTGTCTGTTTTTCCTTCAGAATACCTGCGCTAATTTTTCATATTTGTTTTTTCTAAAGTTTGCTTCAACATACAATAAAGAATCATCTTAACCATTAAAGGGTATTTAACAACTACTGGAGGAATCGGAAAACTAAATCTCTCCCCAACGCGCTTAGAACTTCAGCATCGATAAAGACTAAAGGCAACGAAAATCGTTTGAGAAGTTTAAAATAGCCGAGAACGATCTTCATCGGTGTTGAAAGACGAAGGTCCCTCCTTTTTCAGGATTAAAATTTGGCAGGAGTATCACTTAAGACCGATCCGTTCAGCTTCAGCAGAAAAAAGGAAAAGTAAGCATCACACAAGGAGAGGAGCGGTATCGCCGACCACCGACACCCAATGTGATTTCGGCGTCGGGGAGTTACAAAATAAAATACACATTAATTTTACTTTTTAAAATGTCGATTCCCGACCTCCAAGATGGAAAGACACGACGTGATAAGATGTTTTAAACCTCATATTCACTAGGTACGACGCATTTAAGGTGTTAATAAAATTGCGGATAGCGCATTATTCGCTAATCCGTGCGCAAATCAAAATAATTCGTTTAAACTTGCTGATACAATGTATATGCCTCCGCCGTCGACCAATTACAATTTAATTGCGGAGAACCAACGATAGTTTATTTTTGAATTACATGTATTACTCGTATTAACTGGTTGATACGACAGATAGAGTCTCTTCTGTTATATGTTGTCGAGGTCATTATGTATGATCCTATTCTGCACAACAAAGAGTTAAGAAGGGATAGAGGAGCAGGGCTAATGATCCGTAGAAGTCGTCCAAAGTTCAGTGAGTATTAGACAACTAGACTAGCAAGCATTACAGGTATGTATCCACTCGTGGTGTTTTACATTTCCTTTTATGTTCTCAACCCAACTTTTCTCTGTACACATGTTTAAAGGTTGTTTTAATTGCAGGAACAATGGCTCCGAATAAACCCTCCACCAGGAAATCCCCAAGGGTGCCAAAGCCGCAAGAACCAGAAGAAGGAGAGGGCTCCTCCCCAATAGTTTCAAGAAAATTAGAATTCACCCCCAAATCGATGCCTGTCATTAAGAAAACTACCAAGAAGGCCTTCATCCAACCCCCAGCCTTTGGGGACGCAGATGCAAACATTGGAGCCAAAACAACATTACCTAGTCGGGAAGAATTGTTCAAGAATATCAAGAAAGAAGAACCCCTCGAGTATACCCCACACAACGATCCTGATATAAGGAATCTCAATGATGATGTCCTCCCAAACATCCGTAGGGATTATCTACACATGGTGGAACGACAAACTCCAGTGTTTCCTTGCATTGAGCTCCTAAAGTGTCTCATTGACCACACCGATGCAAATACATGTTTGATTAATGATGATAATGGTGGATGCGTCGGGGTTTTCTTACCATCAGAGGTTCAAATTTACTACAAGATCAGGGAGTCGGAATAAAAGTTGAACACTGATTTCATTATAAGTTTCTATGCATCACACGATACTAGCAAAATCATGGAGTCGTGGTTGAGGGAAGACAAAAAATTCATGAACCGGACTGTCAGTTGGTACCCAATGACCAATCAAAGGGAACCATACATATACTTGATGGCTCTTCTCTGCAAGTTGCATGGGGAGAAAAATTTCTCTTGGTTTTCAGAGGCTTGGATTCCCCTAGCTTATACGGTGGCCATTTTAGGAACGGGTTTCAATTGGGGTGCCATAATCTCCAAATAGTTGAGCACCTGCATAAGACAAGCCCAGACACCAAAAGAGGGGGAAACCCCCTCCTTCTACATGGTCTCGTATCTGTTAGACATCATCTGCGCCATGAACGTTTTCTCTATAATGAACTTGAACTGACACTCCTCGGAACTCCTGGTCCATGTATACTTCAACATCTTATGGGATAACAGGTACAAAAAGTCCTATGCCCTTATCTGTGACTAGTTTATTGCACATATCTATTTTTTTCTATTCGGGAAAGAGTGCCCTAGGTTGTCAAAAGAAGCAAAAAAGGTTATATCCAAAATGGGTCACTGGTATCTAGACGAGCACAAAACCTATATCAGGTTTTTCATAGCCATAGGGGCACCCCATTTGTTACCCATATATGTTCCCGACCGACTAGTGTTAGGGGAAATTTGCTACCAGACCATCCTCCAAGGATACAATGCCACTTTAGTAAAGGACAAGAAGAGGGCCTTCATTCCGTATGTGTTTCATATTGGCTTCTACATGGTCAAAGACACCGTGCATGCTAAGCAAGAAGGGCTGAGTCAACTAGAATACTGGTTCCGCACCGATCGATTTTTCAAACGCGATCCCAAAGGCCTGGTTCTACAACATGCATCGTAGGTATCATCATGTTGGCCTTATGCCCATGATCAGTTCGAAGATGAAATTTTCATTGAAAAACCTCAAGATTGGGATGAAGTGGTGCTAAGGAGGGTTGATTCTCGAACGACTAGATTGAAATCTATGAGTTGGGAAGAGAAAGCGACGTCTTTGGAGTAGACAAATCAAGAAATTCTCAGGGCTCAGGAAGTAACTGTAGCATCTAAACCAGGAGAAGGAATAGGTGATCCCTAAGAGGGCATCGATGTGGTGACAATTTATCAGGATTCCCTGATACAAATCAGGGATTTCTCCGAAGTTCAAGATGCACAAGGGATGGGTGCACTTTTTTACTAGCAAAGCCAACTACTAATGAAATGGATGCAGGATGATCCTTACCTTATCACAACACCTGCACTTCCAAATGGTACCCGAGATATAATCCTGACGGTGTCGAGCGGCCCCGATTCCACAGACCTTGGGAACACTGATGGGTTAGGAAACACTGGATCCACAACATCACCGGTCAAGTCCCCTTTGGACAGGACAAGTCAAACAGAGACAGGTTGGGTGTCAATAGAAACATGAGTGCCTAATCCCCTCAACAAACTTATACATATAGATAGCGACAGCGAAAGCCTAGAACCATCTCATGACTCCCTTGTGCGTGTCCAAGAGGAAAAGGGTCCCGAGAAAGTTTCTTCCCCTAAGCCCAAGGTTCAAGACGAGGAGGTCTCGGAAAATAAAACAGAAGCCGAAAGCGGTCTCGACACAAAAGAACCCAATGAATCGAAAACCAAAGCAGATCCGAATGACGAACCCAAACTGGAGCAGACAAAGAAAGGATCCCTGCAAAAGGAAATCAATAGTTTTTTGGCCGAAGAACAAATATGTAACGAGTCTATGCCTGACACCTCTATGTTTCCCAATACTCAAATCCCCGATGAGCGACAAGTAGAAGTCGGACCCACAAGGCACAGTGAGGAAGTTTGAGAGCCCAATCTTGAACAAATATACACCACCAACAGTTTGTGAAACAAACTAACGTGGGGCGATCAACAGATACCAGATCTGATAGACAAGGTAGCAGATATCTATGCGATCTCCTATGATCAAAAGAGAAAGGCCATTGTTCAAAGGATCGCGAAGAAAAGAAGGATATCGTTGGATCACTCCATTTTAGTTACTACAGAGGATAACTTTTTCAACACAGTAGACGACCGAATGTATGAACTTATCGGCATAGGAAAAGCCCTCTCAGATGCCACCTTGGACAAATCCAGAAGAGACGAAAGGGAACTAGCCATCGCCCTAAAGGAGCTCGAGCACTTGTGTCATCTTGTTGAATACCAAAAAGGTGCCACATAGACCATTGTGTATCTGAAAGGTGAGTTCGTAGGAGCTTACAACAAGTTTAAGAAGGAGAGACACCTGTTAACCGAAAACATAGCTGAGTTCTAGGAGGACACTCTCATGGAACTCAAAACATGCAAGGAGATGGAGCAATGGTATGAAAGGGCATAGAAAGTGGTAGAAAGACTTGAGTACATTGAGGCAGTCCAAGAAGGCCGAGATAAGGAAAAACATGGCATTGAGATGATAGGCAAAAGTAGTCTTAATCGCATGAAGCGATCAACCGAGTACTGGGCGAAGATGTCTCGGGAACCACATCGAGAGATACAAGAACAATGGACCAGGTGTAAGAAGCACTGGGATAAAATTAAAAAAATAATGAAGGATTTCAGGCTCCCTGAATTCGGCACCCCCGATAATTTCATTGCCCTGAGAGACGTTGTCAAGATGCATGTCGAACAAGATGCGCTATGGACCGAAGAGTTTGCAAAAATAGTCGATGCGAGGCCAGGGCAAGTGCGAAAATTCGCATAACATCCGATCAAAGCCCGAACCATGCTACAGTAGCTAAACTTCAGTTTAGTAAAGTACCATGCACATGCAGTAGACATTAGGGGAATATATGTGGCCCCGATGGAACATCATAGATTTCCATGGGCCCAAACTTGTGAAGAACCGTTTATCAGCTGGACTAAATACGAGAGAAGTCACCCTTTCCAAGAAGTATCTCAGGACGACTGTCAAAGAATCTGTTAGAAGATAACACCATGTGGTGATTTTTTTTTTTCTTAAACTGCACTTAGCCATTAGTTTCATTTAAAACTTTATGTTATAAATAAAGATACCATCCAATTAGAAAAGGGTCAATGGTTGTTGTAAGAACTCTTTCTTTTCTGGTTGTTAAGAATTATTTTGAGACTGCTATGAATTGAGAAGTCCTTTTGAACCAAAGAAAAACTATTTTCATCAAATGCATATGATTGGACTTGGAGAAGAACTACTTCCTATTTTGTTTCATGAATGATGCAGTAATGAGTAAGAGAAATTAATTATGTTGTCAAGTTATCTGGTGCAATGTCTTAATGTTCTATGCTTTAATGATGAAGTTAAATCGTTGTGTGATTATGTGATGCATGGTTATGGTAGATGAATTATTTTTCTTGCTATTATCTTATTACATATGTGCCTTCTTTCTGATATTTAGTTTCTCAGACAGTAATTTAATTCTCACATGGTTAGTGTATTAGTACTAGGCCTGTGGTATAGAGTAATTGTCTGCATGTTGAGTAGCGGGTTATCCCAAGCTTAACCTCCTCCCTAGTAGTTAAAACTTAATCCTGTTGTTTTTCAAGTTGGTTTATACTGGCTTGCATTTCTCATATCAGCCCCACCCAAGAGCAAATACAGAAGAAAATAGTCCTAACTAAAGGAAAAGACTTCATAAGAAAACACAAAATCCCATCGATAAATTGGCCAGATCGCAAGATCTGGGGAACCATTTCATTTTAAACGTTGCAGAGTCTTATCGGGCCTCGGTGACGGGTTTGGTTCCTAATGTTGAGTCAATGGATTTAGGACCCATCAACAGAATTAGTGCTAGAAGGAGGGCCTGAGAATGAATGGCTGAATATATATTTTATCTATCATTTCAAATAGCCTACAGATTCGTAACAACCCACATGCATGGCTAGTCCTTCACAAGAGAACCCACACATGCTGAGTATTCTTGAAACGAGGAACTCACCCCAGCGCGAGGAAGAACCTTTTCACCCTGAAATACCTTACACCCTTCCTCACGAGGAAGTGAATTAATTCAGGAGAATCACTAGAGCCTACGCCCGGTAGATCGGTGCATTATCCTTAGCTCCCATCCGCCTTCGAAGAAAAAAAAAGCAGACCAGTGGTTATCACTGCCGACGAGGTTTTCGTGCACTCCGTAGAAGACTTAATAGATTTCACAACTACTGAAATCCAAGAACCTCTCGATCTGATACCCGAAACGCCAACCGCCGACGTCTCTGAGCCAAACGAATTTTCGAAAGAAGAAGAGTTCGACTCAGATTCCGAAGATATGGAGGGTAATAATAACCATGAGTAAGAAAGAGAAATCGTGCTTCATAAAAATCATCCCTGGTTGGTCGGAGACACCATGGCCATCCCTAGACGAATACATAATCTTCCCCACCATCCGGAGAAACTACTTCCTAACTATGACCACGAAACTTCAGGATTACCTGAAGATCATATCAAGAAGTCCATACTCATGATCAAACTTATGAACGTTCAATATGAATATGTAGTATGTAGAATCTTCCCCTACACGTTTGAAAATTCAGCTTCCACGTGGTATTTCAACTTGGCAGTAGGATCGATAACTAGCTGGACTAAGTTCCATAAAGATTTTCTAGATAAATTTGCAGAGGAAACTACTATGGGAGCCCTTATGGTTGACTTGTTCGCAGCCACCATGAGTCTGAAAGAGAGGGTCAAAGATTTGAATCAGAGATTCACAACCATCTTAAACAAATTCCAGCCCCCGACAAAACCAACTCAAGAGTTGGAAATCGAGGTTTATGCCAACACGCTCCCAGCTTTTATTTCTATGTTTGTAAAAATATATGCTAAGAAAACCATGGTGGAAATTTTTGAGGAGGAAAAGACAATAGAATTCTAGTTGAAAAGATGTAAAGAGGGCCAAGTCTCCTTAGTGAAAAAATAAATCCAACCCCCTTCTAGGAGAGGTATCCTTCTAACTAGACCTCTAGGGAAACCGATTGAACATACTCCCGACAAAGGTAATGGTGATATAGAATATCTACAATGCATGGTTAAGAAATTATCAAATGAAATCATAGACATGAAGAGAAATGCAAGGGAGGGAAACCAAGGCCAAAGGCCATATAATCCTTTCTTTAAAATAAACCCTCTTTTCAAAGCAATTGAACCTCCCCTCGCTAACTTAAATATTGATCTAGGGAATGCCGCATATGATTCTTTCTGTACTTATCATCAGGAAAACCACTCTGAAAGAGACTGCCTTCAATGGGTACATGCCATGAATTTGATGGCCAATCGATTTGCAGGGTTTCCATGTTGCTCATGAATGTTCCATGGCCTATATAACAACCTAGGATTCTCTACAAACCCTTAGCATCATTTCTGGCACTCTGCGCTTGGTTCTCTCATATTCAATTCTATTGCAAATTCATGCAAGAATTTTACAGATCAAAAAATATACATACAACATTTGGAATCTTGGGCAATCTCATTCCATCCCTTTCTCGGTTTACCCATAAATGTATGGCCTCCATAGCATCACAATCATCGATGGAATATAGTGCAATTATCTTATGCAAACTTTATACATGTTCCATGACCTCTATAGAGCATTTCATAGGGAAAACTATATCTCATTTTAAAGGAATCTCTGTTAGCTCAAATGGTTTTTTTAACATAATTTCATTTTGTTTCCCGATTTGTGAGATACAATTGATTTAAGCACCAATGATCTATAAAACAATGCGGCCACGCATCCCTTGAGTTTCAAGTAGAGTTTTCTCACTCCACAAGCTACAAAAGAGAAAGTATCTTACATCAATGGAAATCTTTCTTCGATACCTCAAATGGGTCTTAAACGGAATTTGATTTTATCATCTGCATCAAAAGATATGAACAAATTGCAACTAGAGGTCCACTGCCTTGAAAAGAGTATTTTTTTTTTCATTTCAATTTGTATTTTTTGAATTTATTAAATCCTATTGTAATTTTTTTTTACCCATGTAAAATACCCCATAAATTGTAATTGGAATTAACAAGAATTTTTCCATTTCTAAATTGGTTATGGGTCATCCACAAACCCACTATTAGGGGTTAATCACACAAAACCCTTCTCTTCATTGGCACTCCACACATTGTAATCATGATGGTACCATGAACATAATGGGGTCTCTTTCTTTTTAGCATGGGTGAAATGATGGGGACCATCATTTTCTAAAGGGGGGGATTGATCCAAATCTTAGGGGGGCTTATAGTCTAAGTTTAGATGTATAAGTTATAAATTCATATTTTTATGTAAAAGGGAACTTGATAGATATGTAATTGACGTAGTCAAAACTAATCAAAATTATCTTCGTCAAAAATACACCTTACAAAAAGGCAATAGGAAGAGAGTGAAGGTTGGGAAGGATAGGTCGAAAAATTGTCCTAATTGCATGTAATGGTTCTTCTTAATGGGATCCTTCTTCTCCAACTCTCTCTCTTTTTCATATTTTTGTGGTGTATTTAGTTCATAGATTTTCTCCAATGTTCTCGTGATTAATTTTATGGCACATTTGTATGGTTTCTCTCCTCCTCTCTCGACATTCATGCCTTCTGAATCTTAGCCCTCAATATCTGGATCAGTGATCCCATTTCATGTATTTTTTTACTATTGATTTGCAAGCTAGGGCATGCAAAGACCACAATAACAATTGATTGCTTTCTTTGTTGGTTACAATTATACAATGTTTTCTCTTTTTTTATTCATGGTTTGTATATGTGGGTGACCCATGAGGCTCAAACTTGTAATTTTGTTATCCACTCCCATTCAATAGATTTGAATGCATTCCCTTGATCATACCCATTACCCTTGGAATATTATAAATAATAATATAATATAAAAAAAAATCAAAGGTTCTTGTTGGCTCGATGTTTCAAACCCAGCGTTCGAAAGTATTTACCAACAAATACCCCATAGGTGCTATCATATTCAATATTCAATGACTGAAGATGGTCTCACCCAAAATAATGGCCTTTTAACACAAAGAAAAACTCTTAATGGTCCAAAACTCTGACCCTAGGAGGTGAAGTGCCAAAAGGTTTGCAGGCCCCAAGGTGCTTAGTTGATACACTAACTCCTCGGGGGCACAAATTTTGCATACAATATCCATTTGGAGCTCACATTAGCTTTTTGGAAAGATCTAACTAAGAATTGCAATTGTTGGTAGGGCGAGGGTAGGCCATGGCCACCCCTCTCCCATGAATGGCCAAAAAACATCATTGAAGGCCTCAAGATGGCCTCGAAAGGTTAGAACCCAAAAAACTATAGATAAAAAAATTGCCAAGATGGAGAGTCGTGTTGTCCAGACCATAAATATTTAAACGTGTACCCACAACTGTAGGAAAAATCTATCTCTCTTATCTGCAATCTAAAACGACAATAAATAAGGATATTCCATTGGCTTTTTTGTTGGTGCATCATAGGGGAACCCTCCTAAGGAAGATTCAAGAGGAATTCTATACTTATATTCAGATCATAAGTAACTTAAAGTTCGAATTGTTCAAGAAACCAATAAATTTTGTGAAATGATGCCTCTTAAGATGGACTTGAAACTATCATAAGAGTTTGGTGTAACCCAATTACAATTTTTTGGAGACTCATTGCTGGTTATTCAATGGATGCACAAAGAAATTGTTGT
>JZKD02S1651302.1:645621-733293 GCA_000966675.3 Picea glauca
TTACGAAATTTTTCAATACT
Source organism: Picea glauca (assembly GCA_000966675.3). Classification (NCBI taxonomy): domain Eukaryota; kingdom Viridiplantae; phylum Streptophyta; class Pinopsida; order Pinales; family Pinaceae; genus Picea; species Picea glauca. Next base: position 645,642 of record JZKD02S1651302.1, read on the forward strand.
TCCATGATCTCCCCTTTTAAACCATCCATCTTAGTATCCAACTTACCTTCCATTGAATCCATCTTAGTATCCAACTTAGCTTCCATTGAATCCATATTCTTTTGTAGTTCATTTATGTACTTATGAATTTCTTCACCTTCATCAAGAGTCCAAGTAGGATTTTCTGGAGGCTTAGTTGGTGTAGAAGTTCCCTTTTTTGGTGGCATGTTGGCCAAGTCTCACTTTTGAACCTTGATTTTGAGGTGGTTCTGCTAGACAATATTTCTTCTGTTGTATCTCCCAAGTTTCAACCCATCTGGGTATGAAACTTTATTTTATGTAGTTCTCTGATATTTCTTCTCTGCAATGCCACAGGTCTGATCAAAATTGGATGTGCCAAGTGGAATTTACGATAACTTCCCCACAACTTGCTGATTTTGGTCCTTTCCAGGAGATCTCACTTGTATAGCGTGACCCGCACAAAATAATTGATATAAATTCTAAAAATTGCACCAGAAATACTGCAGACTGTCCACGATCCAATGAAACTAGTTCCACTCAATTTGGGTACTCTAGGAAGAAGTTATGATTGTTTTACCTTGAACACCTTCTTGATACTAGTCAATAGGACTAGTCAGATACCCCATCTTACACAGGGTGTATCTACATATTTAAGATGACCCAGAAGATGAAATGTTTACCTTTAATACCTTACTAATTTCCATAAATATCCTCCCAAGTTCAGGGTCTGAAATGTTACGAAAAAGATTTTATAGCGAAAATGCTGCAATGACTCATTTCAGGATGATTCCATAACCCTATATTGTACAGGCTGTATCTCCAAAAGTATAAGACCTCAAGAGATGAATTTTGAACCCAATGTACCTTGATCCTTCTGATAAATATCCTCCAATACGTTTTGTCTAAAACGTTGTAGAAAACAAGTTATAGCGAAAATGCCAAGGTGTCTCAGATGTAGCAGCGAAACCCCAAGACCTTGAGCTCTAATACCATATGTTAAGAGCCAAATACCAATATAGCATAGAAAAACCTCAGAAAAAGTACTCAACGCCTTGAAAAAGAGATAATTTCAGATAATAAGCCTCTTTGAGGGGGAAACCTCCTTTTACCCCACTTAAATGTTGAAGTACAAGATGATTCAAAATGAAAATGTCTCCTTGGTATATATAGGAGACTAGGAGGTATAATTAGAACTAATGGCCTAAAGCCGACATAAATAAAATAACATTACAAATATAATATGCCCCAATTAAGGGGTAATGAGCCAATATTAGGGCTTAACAGTGGTTAAGTTACATTTTTATATGCATATGGTGGAAATTTTAGTGGTGCATTTTGGCAAGGGGATAATACAATGGTTATGCATTGGTTGATTAATGGTGTTAATGAGGGCTCGTTGGCATGTAATATGGAGTAAATTTGATATGGGTGGAGGCGACGTGCATTTACTGCACGTCACCTTTACCCTTCCCATTAGCCACCACCCTAGTCAGACTATTGTTTGATCTGGCTGTTGTGATTGTGCTTCGGATTTTTGGCAGGGTGAAACCGCTCAACCACCACTCGTCTTAAGGTTTCGATTAATAAGTATGTCTCTTTTTGCCATTCTTGACTTCACTCTGGTTACGAAATATTTTTTGGCTCAGTTGTGTGGGTTTGTGTTTTTCCTGAGTACTGCAACTGTGTGGAATTTTGGGTTTAGAATGAAAATTGGATGGTTCTGCTTATAATTGTTTTGAGTTCATCGGATTTGGTGGTCTTCCTGGGTGGTAGTTTTTGGTTACCAGCATTTGGTTAAAGGGTTCTTAAATCATGGTTGGATGGTTGTCTTCATGATTCTTGGGTTTAATTAGAGCCATGTTTTCCTATTCATCCCTGTCAAGGAACTGCCTCCCGTTCACAAGCATCATAGCCCTCCTTGTGCGTACACCTGCAGCTTCAAAGTTTCACTATAGTTGGTGCCTTTCCTCCTGTGATGGATGTTGTGCAAACCCTTAACCCTCCAGACTGTAGCCGCATAGGGAGTCTATCGAGCCTTTTAATTTGTTCCTGATTGTTGTGGTCTATGACTTCAAACGTGAGCTCACTCGTTGGTCGTTTGGCGATCTTGTGGTTTTGGTTTTTTGTCATTGCCTTTGTGATAAAGTATGAACCTTACATTTCCAGTTTGCATTTCTAAAGCTCGCAAGTCACCCACCTGTTATCAAGGAAACTTAGTTGTTTTTAAATGGAAAGGCCTCTGCCATGTCGATTAGATGCGTGGTTATGTACAGATACCATGACTTGTTCGATTGATTGTTTTTTTACCACAATGGCGAATTGTTGGTTGATGTGGTTTCTCACATAGGTCACATTCTGTGTGTGGTGTTTTTCAAATGAAACATGAGGCATGATAACTATGTTATCTCTGGGGCCGAATGATAATAGAACTAGTTAGCTATTGAAGACATATCCACATCATCCTTCATTGGTTGAATAGCCTGAATATGCACATCTTGGTTAAATCGCGATGTGACTTAAATGAACTAACCACTTAGTAATATACACCGTCTTTGCACGATAAGTTGATTTACTGACATGACTGGTGTTTGTTGTGATAAGTCAAATTGTTGTATTGTGGTGTTTGGTTGGTTGCGCTCAGTTTGTAGTATGGATAGTTGGTTCTTATACTCAGTGATACCCTCATATATATATTTTTAAGCATGTTGTTTATTGAAATTGATCACTGTTATTTATTTAAATCAACCACTGTTGATGAAAGTCGTGTTGGGTATTTGGATCGACTTTTAAGGTGCATTGAGATGTCCTATTTTACAGTGGCATGGTTACATTGTCTTGGACATTTTAACCTTGCATATCTCATGTCAAAGTGTTGGTTGTTGGTTGTATAGTAAATTGTCATTTCAGACATGGCATGCGAGGTTTTGGTCTTTATTATTTTAACTGTGTATATGTATGGGGACGAATATCATTACAAATATTGATTGGCTCTATTACATAAATAGTGGCTTCATTGTTATCTTTGGAAACACTACTTTGAAATATAGATGTGGATTTTGGAAATGTATGACAGTGATGGATGTTAATAATTATGGATTGGGAATATGTGTTGTTGTTGACTGTTATAAAGTGTAGAATATGTGAATAAAGGAAACAAAACCTCTTACAGATTGTGTGAATTACTTCTATTTTGTAATGATTGTGGGATGTTAATGGACAGTGAAATTAGAAAAATACACAGGGATTTTACTCAGTGATCATGTAACTTCCCCGACCATCCATGTCAAACCACGCTATGCCAAAGAACTCTTTTGTTCTCTCTCTGGAACATATTGTAACATACCCAGTATCCAACTGATCTATGCCACATAAATGTTTCGAACTACATGCAATTAAAATATACACACAGATAACTCTTGTGGAAGCATTATATACATAAAACATAAACAACCAAATACATGTGTAAATGCACGGATTCACACTGAAATAACACTAAACATGTACATGCAACATAAACAAGAAATACCCATAAAAATAAACACAGTTATAACTGCACATATGATAACCCATAAAAATAAGCACGTAAATAACAATGCAGCATGTAAATTTATTACACAATTGGCAGTTATCTTGGTAAGAATGTCACCAATTGTGTGAAGACCTTCCACAAACCTCCTAGACTTAGACCACACTGTTCATCACTCTCAACAGTGAGTCACCCCCAAGTTGGGACTAAGCTCCACCTGGGTAAAGGGATTCGTAACCAAGATAAAGGCTTATAGACAACAGGAAAGACTTCGTCTCAGGTGCCAACTCAAACTAATAGCCTACAGTCCCTCATTCCACACATGCCTTTCCCACCACAAGAAGTGTGCCCCTTCTCTATTCAATAGTCGTTTGGCTACCCCACTTCCTTTCCGGGCTTCAACAACAGGCCAGACATGAAGTCTCAGAGCACTGTAGTTGCAGTTCAACACCTTCAGGAAATAATTTCCCAACAATTCTCTCATCCAGAGAGAAATTGATCATGGGCCTGACAAACCACCTCTTAAATATCCCATTGGCTTGATAACCCGCTTCTTCAGTCTATCTCCCAAGATAACCAGCTACACGAACAGAACAAAGGCTATGGATACAGGTTCATGTACAATCATGAATATACAAAAGATAGCTCAATGGGTGTGTGCATGCTCATGGATGATTGACTAGATGACTGAATGATGGAAGGAATGATGGGAAGGATGATGGAATAGATGGGAAAATGAACTAATTCCCAACAATATGTATGCATGTCCCCAACTTGACACTTGTCATGTTGGGAGCTACTTTGGCCCTACTTGTCCCCAACTTTAGAACTTAGGATAAAATAATTACCCATACTTTATGATTTAAGAAATATTAATATAATATTCATTTTTGGCTTAATCTCCCTAGCCTAGCCCCTTTCCTTAACTTATCCCCTCCATTTCCCTAACTAGTGGAGTTTAGTCCCCCATCTCTTTTATCATGGTCGGTTTGCGCGCAACAATGTATTTTATATTAATTATGAGACATATACAAAAGTAGGCACACTGGCCTTTAACATCTAGGCTCTCTGGCCTAATCAAAACATAAGCATCCTAGCTCATAATAACTGGCTCACCAGCCTATAAAACACAGTATATACACAAAAGGCTCCCTAGCCTCAAAATCGCACGCAGTTAAGTTGTTTCACGCGGTATCCAAGAATGTGCACACTTCATCATTTTACTGCACAGTACATGTGTGCACTAAGCCATGAAAGGTGCATACACAATGATATCAAACAACTCACCAGCTCAAGTACATTTGCATTTACATTTAGAATTGGGTTTGGCCTAGGGATATTACAATCCTCTCCCCTTATTTATGCACTGTCCTTAGTGCATCATGTACCCATATACAACAATATTTCAAAAATCCTCAAAAAGATGTGGGTATTCTGCCTGCATTGCATCCTCATGCTCCCAAGTAGCATCCTTAGGACCGTACCAAGTCCATTAGACCTTTACAAGCCATATGGATCGATTCTGGAGCTGTTTGATTTTCCGGTCCAGAATGCGCATCAGATGCACTTGGAAAGCGCCTTCTTGATCCACCTAGATCACATTCCAATCAATAACATGATTAGCATCAGGTATATATTTCTTGAGCAATGATACATGGAATACATTATGAACAAACATAGATATAGGCAATGCAATCATATAAGCCACTGAACCAATCCTCTCTAGTATTTCAAACGGTCCACAATAGCGAGCTTCCAACTTTGAACAATTTCCCAACTTTAGGGAACTTTTGTTGGCCTTCACTTTAAAAAATACATGATCACCCACTTTAAATTCCCTGTGAGTTCTGCCCTTATCAACATAACTTTTATTCCCATCTTGGGCAGCCTTTAAATTTTGCTTTATTTTTATCATTTGCTCCATTTCCCGGAGAAAATCTGGCCCAACCACTACCCTGTTTGCTGGGTTATCCCAGCTTACTGGTGTTTTTCACTTTCTGCCATAAAGTGCCTCAAATGGGCTCATGTATAGAGATGCTTGGTACCCATTGTTATAAGAAAACTCTACCAAGTGTAGGTAGTCTTCCCATTTTGATGGTTTATCCATCACATACATCCTTAACATATCTTCAATCACTTGATTCACCCTCTCTGTTTTCCCATCTAATTCTAGATGATAAGCTGTACTAAAATTCAAATTTATTCCAAATCCTTTAAATAATCCCTTCCAAAATTTAGAGGTAAATTTTAGATCTTTGTCAGACATAATTTTCTTAGGTATGCCATGTAATATAGAAATTTTCTTCATATAAAAATCAACAATGTTAGCTTCCTTGTGAGTGAGCTTAACTGGAACAAAACGGGTAGCTTTAGTAAGCTTATCCACCACTACCATGATAGAATCATGTTGATTGTTTGTTCTGGGAAGTTTGGTGATGAAATCCATTGTTACAACTTCCCATTTCCACTCAAGAATGGGTAATGGCTGTAGCAAACCAACTAGGTGTTTATGCTCAGCCTTTACATTTTGGCATTCCAAACATCTGCCAATAAAATTAGTAACCTCTTTCTTCATGCCTGGCCAATAATATTGGCTCTTGACAGCTGCAATAGTTTTCTGATATCCTGGGTGCCTTGCATAAGACACATTATGCATTTCCTTCAATATCATATTTTTCAATTCCTGAGAATTTGGTACATAAATTCTTCCCTTGTACATGAGAATTTCATCATTATCTAGCTTATATTCCTCAATTTTCTACTGCAAAATACCTTACTGTAATTTTACCACTAATTCCTTGTATTGCAAATCTGATTTGGCAGCCTCTGTAATTTTGTCTTTCAAATCTAATTGGTACATGATAATGGATGTAGCATGCAATTCATGCACTCTTTTGTTGAGTGCATCAGCCACTTTGTTCTCTTTTCCCTTGATATGCTTTATATCAAAGTCATATTCGCATAGAAATTCTAACCATATGCTTTGCCTAACATTTAGAGTTGGCTGATCAAATAAATATTTCAGACCATTATGGTTTGTTCTTAGTTCAAACCTTTTCCCCATGAGGTAATGTCTCCATTTCCTCAAGGCATGCACTATGGAAGCCAACTCGAAATCATGAGTGGCATAATGTCTTTCATGCTCTTTCAACTTCCTTAATTCATAACATATAATAAACCGATTTTGAGCGAGGACTCCACCAAGTCCTTCTTTACATGCATATGTGCATACAATGAATTCTTCATTTGCGCATGTAATCCTTAGTATTGGAACACTTGTTAATAATTGTTTCAAGTGTTGGAAACTCTTTTCACAATCCAATGTCCACTAAAAATTCACACTCTTTCTTTGCAAGGAAGAGATTGGGTGTGAAATCTTTGAGAATCCTTGAATAAATCTCCTATAGTAGCCTGCAAGACCCATGAATGATCTTACTTCTGTCACATTCTTTGGTGCTGACCACTCTCAAATGGCTTCTATCTTCTCAGGATCCACTGCTATCCCATCCTTTGAAATGATATGCCCCAAATAATGAATTTGCTTCTGATAAAATGAGCACTTACTCAATTTGACGTACAACTGATGCTCCCTTAATACTTGCAACACCATCCTCAAATGATGTTCATGCTCTTCCTCTGTATTAGAATATATAATAATGTCATCCAAAAAGACAATGACAAACGTGTTTAAATATTCTCAGAAAACACCATTCATTAAGCACATGAAAACAACTGGTGCATTTGACAACCCAAATGGAACCACTGTGAACTAATAATGACCATACCTTGTCCTGAAGGCATTGTTGCTGATATGTTCCTCTTTAATCCTTACCTGATGGTATTCTAACCTGAGATCTATCTTTGAAAATATTTTTGCATCCTTCAATTGATCAAAAATATGATCAATCCTTCAAAGAGGATACTTGTTCTTAACAGTCACTTTATTCAACTATCTGAAATCAATGCACAATATTAATGTTCCATATTTCTTATTCACAAACAATACTGGGGCACCCCAAGGTGACACACTTGGGCATATATACCCCTTCTTCATAAGCTCTTCAAGTTGCATTTGCAACTCCTTAAGCTCTGGTGTAATCATTCTGTAAGGAGTCTTTGACACTGGAGCTGGTCCACGCATTAAATTTATAGAGAAATCAATATCTCTCTTTGGGGGTAGTCCCGATACCTCCCTGAACACATCTTCAAAATTTTCCAAGACTGCATAATCTTCCAAATTTGACACCTTATCTTTAGGTGTCTCTTCCATATGTGCTGCAAATATTTGACACCCTTTTCTGTAACATTTCTTTAGTTGCAATGATGAAATTTCTTGTATGGTTACTACCCTAGGAATTCCCTGCACCTTCCTTAGGGTCCCTTCCTCATCCAAGAAAGTAAAGGCCTTTTTATGTCATTCTAGGATGGAAAGATGATGGTCCAACCAATCCATCCCAATTAGATAGTCATAGGAACCTAAAGGCAAGATGTTCAAATCTACCATGGTGTTCAGTCCATTCATGTCCATAAGACATGACTTAACCATCTCATTAACTTTTCTTTTGGCTTCTGTAGCCAGCTGCGCGAACCAAGAATTCTCATGCTTGCTTCTTGGAAAATGCAAACTTTCCACTATCTTAGGATCTATATAACTATGACTAGCTCCTGAATAAATTAAAATAACAATGGTTTGGTTGTTGATCATACCTTCCACTTCAATCATATGTGATTGATACTCTTCTTGCTTTTTGTCCAAGGCTACATAGATCCTTGGAACATTTCCACCCATGTCCTCTACTGTTTCAGCTTGCTATACATTGTGAACAATTATCATTTTTTCACCTCTGTGGGGACAATCTCTGAACATATGATCCCCTTTACAACCCCAACATTGAATAGGTTGTTTCCTTGGCCTTTGACCCCCTATCTTAATTGTTCTCGATTCTCTAGGAGTTTTTTATCCTTGTGGAGTATTTCTGAAGAATGGTGGCTTAGATCCCTTCTTCCTCTGATCCACCTTGAATTTATTTCAGTCTTCCAAAGATTTTTTGAAAGTTGGCCTTGATTTTTGTTAATCATATAGGCATTTAGTTTGACTTAGGGTCTCCTCCAATGTCTTGGGATCATCATATTGTATTTTGTCACTGATGAATGATGGCAATCCACTCAAACACCTTTGAATTTTAACTGTCTCATCCTTGATGAAAGAGACATACTTCAGCAGTTCTAAAAACCTTCTCTCATATTCATCTATTTTCATACTCTCAAGCTTGAGTTAAAATAACTCTTTCATTTTCTTATCATAGTATCTCTTAGTCAAGTATTTCTTATCAAAATACTTCTTGAATTCCCTCCAAGTAACACTTTTCTATTTAATGTGTTGCACCTGCACAAGCTGATCCCACCACATGGATGTCTTTCCCTTGAGTTAATAGATATCAATTCTACCTTCTGCATGAGAAGAATAATTATGAAATTGAAAATGCTTTCTCATGCCCATAAACCATGTCTCTTCATCTTCATGCTTCTTGTGCTCGCCATCAAATGTAGGAGCTTTTATTTGGTTCATTTCTCCTCATAGCTCATCCACCCTAGACCTCTTATGATTTATGACAGGGGATGGAATTGATCTACTATGTGATGTATTATTGTAATTCCTCAGGGAGTGATGGTGATGTCTGCTAACACTTCTGGTTCTTATTTTCTCATCAGGAAGCCTGTGACTTCCATATTTTCTTGAGCCACTCTCCTTGTCCAATTTCTTTTCTATTCAGTTCAAGCTCTCCATTAACTTCATGCTGAATTCATTATGCTTCTCCTTGTCTTTGATAAATCTTTCATTATCATATTTATGGCTTTGGACATCCTTCTACAAATTTTTAATGGTCTTTTCCATATTCATGTTTTCATTCCTTTCATGTCAATGTCCATTGGAGTTTGTTCCTTCAATGCCCAAATGGACATCCATCCCTCTAATCTCATCCTCCTGAATGTAAGTCCCCTATGCCTCTTCCATTTCTCTGGAATGTATGATGATATTGAACTGATCTAATTTTTGTTAACTCTGCAAAATGTGCAGCCAACAAAACTTTGTCAGGCTAATTGTTTCAACAATTTCATGAAAATATGAACCATTCTGGTTCAATAATATATCGGAACTATTTCTTCTGATTTCCTAAAAAAATTGAATTCCCAAATCACTTTTTTGGGTGTATAATTATATTCCACTTTCCAATACCTTTCCAACGCCTACTCCCATGCTCAATTCTGAGTCTTGAGCAGAAAGTTATGGTTATTTGAAAATTGTCCATTAATTTTTCTGTTCATTTTTTTCAACTTGGTGCAACTCTGCGCTATAAATATGCATTTTGCACCTACTCACTTGGAGTTTTCATAGGATATCATTTGGGTTTCCTCATATGCATATTATGGACACTCTGTCCAAATTTAACCTTTTTTTGGGTTCTGGGATGCTAGTTACAGCCTGTTGAAATTCTAGACCAAAATACCATATTGTAACTGGAATGCTACAGGTACCCTCCTTTCCATATTAAACAATTTTGAAATGCTCAGAAAATTAATTCAGTTCTTGGAATGTCTTCTATGGCTCAATATATTTCCATTGACTTCTCCTGCGCCTCAATCTGATTTCGGAGAAGGAAGTTATGGCTCTTTGAAGTTAGATGGGTCTTAAAATTTACCCTCCATTGTTTGTGCTGTAACTTTCTCATAAAAGCTTCATTTGATGAATGGTTTACACCATTAGAAAGATCTCTCCGAGAGATATTTTATTTGAGCTGCAGAGACCTATTCTCGTGGTTTTTTCATTGCTAAAACCTCTCTTAAGGACTTCAAAAATGCGCTACAAAAAAATGATGTTCAAAAGATATAAAACGTCGAAGAAAATCACTGGTTTTCTGCTGTTGTTCACCCTTCAAACAACTTCGCGCACACAAATTTCAACCTGCAAAACCATATTAACCATGCGCAAAAAAAACACAAGGTAAATCGTGCTTCGCACACTTTAAAACCACTGTGTATCACTTCTCTTTCGCGCCAATGAATTGCACGCACTACTTTTGTGTTGCGCGCCAATATCCACTGCGCCCAATTTTGTTTCTTGCAATATTACCTGTTGCACGCAGCTTTTGTATCGTGCACTGATATTTCATGTGCATTTTGCTCTACACGTTGCACCATGCCAAAGTTTAGTATGTTTCCACTGTGCACCAAAACTCTGTGTGCACCACTAACTAAACTATTGTGCGACAACATATACCCACATTGCGCACGCAACTACCAAACTCCACTGCATTGTGCCAACACTGCGCACACCACGCTCGTCATTATTATGTGTGTGCACACTGTGCAATGCTAAATTTATCGCGCAGTCTTGTACACCAACATTTTTCTGCACAGTGCTGAAATTTAGCACACACACTTGCACACAAACTTTTTTCCGCGCGACACCGAAATTTAGCGTGCAAACTTGAACGCTAACATTTTTCCGTGCGGTACCAAAATTTAGCGCATGCACTAGCACGCCAATATATTGCCGCGTAGTGCCAAATTTTATGTATTACAAGATTTTCACTACGCATCATGCATTTTTAGTGCACCGACCTGTGCACATTCAGTTTTATGCGCACCAATTCCTCATGAATTTTGCTGCAGAAATTTGGGCTTTTGGCTTAACTTTTTTCCCAATTTACCATCGACATTCTGAAACCATGAAATTTTTTCAATTTCCCCCGATAACACCAGTTCAACCTATGTAACAACAAATCATTGTAAGTTGACATTTCTTGAATGAATTTACCCAAAATCAATTCGTGAATTGAGAAATTTAACCACTAAACTTGTTCCATCTTTCATGTCTTCACTGTAACTTCAAATTCGACCCATTCTAGATCCGAATTTTTTAGAACAGATATTAAATTGGGAATATCTCATCACTTGGACGAATTTCTCCATTTTCTCATTAATTTAACAACATAAATTGGGGATTTTTCCGAATTCCACCCAGTTGTTGTTACGTTTTACCATGGACGCTCTACAAACTGAAATTTGGCCACCTTGAAATAAATCCTATGTGACATTTCGCTTCAACTCAACTTTCTCAGCCCATCTAGGCTCAGTGTTGAAAACTGAAGCTCTGATACCATATTGTAACGTCCCTGACCATCCATGTCGGGCCACGCTACACTAGAGAACTCTTTTGTTCTCTCTACAGAACATATTGTAACATACCCAGTATCCAACTGAGCTATGACAGATAAAATTTTTGAACTGGATGCAATTAAAATATACACACACAAAACTCTTGAGGAAGCATTATATACATAAAACGTAAACAACCAGATACATGTGTAAATGCATAGATTCACACTGAAATAACAGTAAACATGTACATGCATCATATACAGGAAATACCCATAAAAATAAACACAATTATAACTGCACATATGATAAACCATAAAAATAAGCATGTAAATAACAATGCAACATGTAAATTTATCACACAATTGGCACTTATCTTGGTAATAATGTCACCAACTGCGTGCAGACCTTTCACAGACCTCCCAGACTTAGACCACACTATTCATCACTCTCAATAGTGAGCCACCCCTGAGCTGGGACTAAACTCCACTCGGGTAAAGGGATTCCTAACCAGGCTAAAGGCTCATAGACAACAGGAAAGACTCTGTCTCAAGTTCCAACTCAAACTAACAACCTACAGTCCCTCATTTCCCATATGCCTGTCCCACCCCAGGAAGTGTGCCCCTTCTCTGCTCAACATTCCTTTGATTGCCTAGTTCCGTTCCAGGCTTCAGCAACATGCTGGACAGGAAGTCTCAGAGCACTGTAGCTGTAGTTCAACACCTTCAGGAAATCAATTACCAACAATTCTCTCACCCAGAGAGAAATTTCTCATGGGCCTGACAACCCGCCTCTTCAATATCCCTTGGGCCTAACAACCAGTTTCTTTATCCCATCTCCCAAGCTAACCAGCTACACGAACAAAATAAAGGCTATGGATACAGGTTCAGGTACAGTCATGAAGATATGAAAGATAGCTCAATGGGTGTGTGCATGCTCATGGATATTTGACTAGATCATTGAATGATGGAAGGAATGATGGGAAGAATGATGGAAAAGATGGGCAAATGAACTAAGTCTCAATAATGTGTATGCATGTCCCCAACTTGACACTTGTCATGTTAGGAGATACTTTGGCCCCACTTGTCCCCAACTTTAGAACTTAGGATAAAACAATTACCCATACTTTATGATTTAAGAAATATTAATATAATATTCCTTTTTCTTTTAATCTCCCTAGATTATCCCCTTTCCTTAACTTAGCCCCTCCCTTTCCCTAACTAATGGAGTTTAGTCCCCCATCTCTTTTATCGTGGTTGGTCTATGCGCATCGATGTATTTTATATTAATTATGAGACATATACAAAAATAGGTGCAATGGCCTTTAACATATAGGCTCTCCGGCCTAATCAAAACATAATCATCCTCGCTTATAATAACTGGCTCACCAGCCTATAAAAAACAACATATACACAAAATGATCCCTGCCCTCAAAATCGTGCGCACTTAAGTTGTTGCGTGCAGTATCCAAGAATGTGCACACTTCATCATTTTACTGCATAGTACATGTGCACACTATGCCATGAAAGGTGCATACCCAATGATATCAAACAACTCACCAGCTCAAGTACATTTTCATTTACATTTACAATTGGGTTCGGCCTAGGGATATTACACATCTGATTGTTGGTTGATGCATATTTTTCTTACTACAAAATATGTTATGGATTGCTTGATTAATATCATGAACAGTAATGTTTCCCCCCCCCTCATTATCTCATTTTCCACTAATTACAACCCCCTCACATATCCCATATTTATTTTGTTCATCCCATGTTCTGATGTTGATTACAGCTAAGACAATTTCTGTGTTAAGTGGATGAAGTGTCAGTTCCTTGTGTGGATTGCAATGAGGTTTTATTTGGTTGATTTACAGTTGATTGTTTTTATCATTGAGCAGTGGCCATTTTTTCTCCCCTTTCATTATATCATATTTTCTCCTAATACAAACCCCTCACGTTTCCCAGAACATTGTTTCACACCCCTACTCATTGATTAACATTAGGACAATTTGTATGGATTGGACTGCATGAGACTGATACATTCTGAGCCAAATCCATTTCATATTTTTAAGGAGTTGTCATGCATGGTTATTTAAAAAGACTATTTTCTAATCGTTAACATATGCAGAATGAGCTTTTTTAGTTGGGGAAGCCATGGATGAGGAAACAGAGGTAGAGGTAACTGGAACCGAGGCCCAAGAAGGCCCACGTTTTCTATACATTTTGGCATTGACTCAGAGGAGCTTGGCCAAATGTTTCATGCATGATTCTTTGATTGGATTGGGTAGGGAATAGTCCGACCTAGGAATGAAAGGCTTCCTTTCCAAGCCCCACAATCCCTCGGCATACCTGTGCCTCCTCATGTCTCTTTACAGCCTGAAGTCCTTGAAAATGATGGGTGGAAGCAGTTTTTTCACCCAACAATCTCCCAACACTGTGGCTGGCCCAACTTGACCTTACTTTCTCCTCCACCTTTGAACCCCATTGTCCAATATGCCCCTAACCACTCACCAGTGTAACCCTCCCATGCCAACAAGAGATTGAAGACTGAATCCCACCATGCATTTGATAAAGGAAAAACTACAGTGACCCCTTCCTCACCCTCTGATGACTCTGATAAATCCGTGTCTTCACGGATGCATTTAAGGGATGATTGTTCCCATGTGATCAGTGAGATAAAGCTTAAAGTATCTGCCCATCTCAAGGAAAATTCAGGAAATTCAAGAGGTGACAACAACAACCAAGGAAGGGTTGCATCACAGACTGGAAAATATGGCTTTTGAATTTTATGTTGTTTATTGTTTTATGACAATGGACTCTAGGGATTTTGGACAACATGTTTTATTTTGGATATATGAGTATTATTTTTGAAATAATTTCAATTTTCATGAGCTAAAATTGCCAAAATTAAATATGTTGATGGGACAAACAAGGAGGGTTTCTGTTTAACTAATGGATTATGTTATGATTGTTATGATTGTTAGGGTTGTTATGAACTAAAGGGAGTCACAAGGGGTCTCACCTACTAGTTATTATTTATTGATGAACCTTATTATAATTATTACTAGCACCCCCTAACTAAAGTTAGTTGAGTCTTTTAATTAACTTAACTAATGAGTTGGTTTAACTACTCCAACCAATTCTAACTTGTTAAAGGAAATATGAAGGGAAGGAACAAAAAAAAAGAGAAAAGAAAAAGCATGCTAAGGTTTGCTCCTTGATTTTATGTTGAGATAGTTCAGTTTTCATTCATTCACATATTCATCATAGCCTAATTCTCTTTTGTGATAGTAGGGTCTTATTGTAGAAAACAATATTCAGGGATGAATCAAACCATTCAGACACTTGTTCTTCAGAGGTGTTGATCTATCTTTGATAGTCTCTGTAGACTTTTCTGTTTGTGAATTAATTTTCATGACTGATAAAGGCTATTGTGTAGAGTCGAGTGGGCAACAATCTGTGGCAAGATGATCCAAATTTTAGAGTTCAGTTTTGGTTTTCTGTCAGAGGTCCTTTTGTATGTTCCATCGGGGATTTCAAAGTTTGACTTTGGTCCAAGATTTCTGTGTGAAGTTTTGTAAAGACAATGACTCTTTGGTGAATTGGAATGAAATAAAGGATTGATTTATGTCTCATATATCTTGAATATCATCTTGGCGTATTTACTTACATTCTTACATTTATTTCAGCAATTGATATGTTCAAAAAAATACATAAAAATTGAATTTCCTTAAGCTTTTTTTTGATAAAAGACTAGCCTAAGCACTTGTGATTAATACTTGTGAGTTAGGATATATATTTTTGTTGGCTATAAACATAGGGTGATATTCCCGTCTACTTTACTTTAGCTAAGTAAACTCTGAAAATACTTGAGTAAGATCAACTCAAATCTTTTCCTCAACATTTATTTGGCGACCATACTGGGGAGATCTTCGATATTTCTCTGGTTAAATTTTATACTCAATTTTCATTGATACATCTTTCTTTTTCTGATTTTGATTCCTTGATTGTTTTTCTATTCATGACTGTTCCTATTGCAAAACAACCCAATCTTGAGCCCGATCTCCAAGACCAGAAAAACATTGCTTTGAACCTGTTTCATACTATTTTAGACACTACTAGGACCCGTGCTGAGCTTAATTGTTCTTGGCCAGCAATTGAAAGAGATATTAATATTCAAGAACAATTGGAAGCTAGGTGTAGGCAGCCTAGAAATCAACAATAACCTTTTGTTCATTCAATTTTTGCCTTTCTTTCATGTCCTTAGATTCTCATGCTTCAATAAGAAGAAGAGGATTATCACCTAAAATCAATCCTATTGCTGAAATAGGAAGAAGAAACATTGTGTTATCTTCCCAACAAAGTGCTCTAAGGATAACTTTATTTGATTCATCTAGCTCATCTTTATTTTCCCTACCTATCATCCACAATATGGCATCTAGTGGTGGCTCCAGTGGCACTGGAAGTGCTCCATATTCCTAATATTCATCGTCATCAGTGATTGGAAGCTTGTACAACCACCATATCCCTATCCAATATACTACAAACCCCACCAAATTCATTAAAAAGTATGGTCTTTTTCAGTTCGAAGAAGATGCCACAACCACACCATGGCATGTTTTCTCTCCTCTTAACCTAGCATCTACTACTCGCCCACTTCTGAATTTTAAGGAGAATTTGCCTAAGTTTTCAGGAAATAACATTGTCAGTACCAATGAACACCTAGTGGCATTTTCTAATGCTTGTCATAACATAGGGGCCAACGACAACAATACTTGCATGTGCCTATTTGTCAATTCCTTGGAAGGGAAGGATGCGACTGACTTTTTTTACCTTCCTCCTAAGATTTTGTCTACCTAGGAGGAATTAATCTATTGGATTAGATCCACTTATGGGAAATCCAAAATCCCTTTTAATAAGTTAAGGGAGTACAATAACACCACTTACGAAGATGGTGATGCCATCAGGGCTTTCAACTTGCGTTTCACCAAGTTGTATAATCAAATCCCTGAACTTATCCGCCCTCATAACCAAGCCACCTTCATGCATTACTACAATGAATTTACTTCTCCTTACCATCATATGCTTGAATAAAAGGCCATTGATAATCTCAGTTCCACTCTGCACACTTGTTCAGAGTACGAAGAACATCTTGAACGAATTGGTCTACCCCAAGGAGAATCAGTCAGATAGACAGACATGTTCTCTCTCTTACAGCTAGTACAAGATATGAACAATCATATGATAACATTTGAGCAGAAGGGTACTATCTCCTCTCCCACCCCTGGAGCTTCATCCTTTTAGAGATCTAGTTGAAAATAATTTTTAACCCAAGGCTATCCTGCCTAGGAGTTGGTGTAATTTTTGCGAGGAACACCATGAAGAAACCACGTGCGAGGTAAGGAAGAGTGCAAGAGAAAAAATATTTGGTAAAATACTAGAAGCAACTATCACTATCCTCGATTTTTCCAAGCCAGAAGATGTCATGGATATCAATGCAAAAAACAAAGTCTATGCCCCAAAAGGCAATTTTGACCCTCCTCGTAGTTCTTCTAGCCCGAGATCATCCTCAACCATTGTTGTGCCCCAGGTTCCTAAAATCCCTGAGAGGAAAAGAATCACCCCTTCCCCCCCTCTTCCAAATACAACATATTGGATCAATTGGCTAACATCAAGACAGATGCAACCATCCTAAACATGGTTTTCATCCCTGAACAACAGATGCATCTGAAAAATTCATGGAAGGAAAGGATTTTGTTGTCAGCAATATTTATGAAGAGGATACTTCTGTAAATAAAGTAGGTGTACATAACTCTAGATACCCTGTAAAAAATCACCCTTTTTATATTTCTGTAAAGATCATGGATAAAATTGCCCATTGTTGCCTCATTGATGGTGGTTCAGGCCCAAGTGTTATGTCGAAGATTATTATGGAAGAGATAGGCTTATCTTGTACAAACTAAAATGGTTGAAGCATGATTTCCTATAATAGTCTACAACAAACAACCATAGGCGATATTAAGGATGTAACCTTGGTTTTATGTGCTTATCTTGAGATAAGGAAAACCCTCAACATTCAGGTGATTGATATGCCTATAAGAAATTATTCAATTATCTTGGGGAGATATTATCAAGCCCTAACAGGTGGATACCTCTCACTCGACGGGACACATTTATTCATTCCTCGGAATGAGAAGAATATCATAGTCCTTATATAAGGAATACTCTCACTCTACATAGAGAGAATTGCTTAATCTAGCATAAACTATATTGAAGAAGATACAGGAGTGTATTCCATATTCGCTAAAGAGGATAATATTCCTCTAGAGAGAATTGACTTAGAGGATGAATTGTGGCATATGCACTTTGATGGTTCACACTCAAATGAGGGTAATGGGGTTGGTATTATAATGGTTTACCTTGTAGGAAAGATCCATAATTTTTCATACAGGTTGGAGTTCCCTTTCTCAAACAATGTCATTGGATTCAAATCTTTGATGTTAGGCATTGAGAACGCCCTTAATCTTGGTTGTGGTCACCTTTCGGTTTTCAGAAATTCTAATCTTGTCATGAACCTGATACGTAAGACATGATTTCCTAGAAACAAGCTAATGGAACAATATTCCCAAATTGTTTGGGCACTTGTCTTGAATCTACTATCTTTTAACATGACTCATATCAAGAAGGAGTTGAATTCAATAACTGATCGATTAGAATCCTTCGCAACCTCTCCTATTGAGCAACTCTTGCCTCACTGGCCTAATTGTGCTTTCCAATATATGCATCATCCATACATTTATGAGAATGAATAATTCTGGAAGGCCATTCATAACAATGAAAGAAATTGTGTTGTCATTCAAAATGAACCTCTCAAGCCTGAGGAGATTATATCTCTAGAAAATAATAAAATTCCTGAAGTCTTGACTCCTATCGAGGGTTCATTTTTTGTGAGTGTTGTAAGAAACAAATAAAAACAGGAAGAAGAGGCGTTACAATGAAAGGTTGTTGAAGCCATCTCCATGAAAGTGACGACACCTGGATCTTCAACGAACGTTAAAATATATATCCAGGGTTCTAATAAGGAAGAGATGAGGTCTGTTGAGTTACTTGGTGGATTTAAAAAGTTTTTTTCTTTGTTTAATGTGGTTCTTCATGGTTTTTATCCAGGTATTGTTCAACATATCATGAACCCATCTAGTTAGAAACAAAGACTTGTTAAATTTTCACTGAAAGCAACCTTTCATAGGGAGTCGAGGAATTTCTCAAGGAATAAATTTTTTTTTCTAGTCCACCCTAAATGGGTTTCCAAATGGCAACCTGCTTTAAAGAAAATTGATGACATTAGAACCTACATTAGTCTTCAAACTTTCAAACAAGCAATTATAAGAAATCCTTTCCCCCCTCTCAGCATGAAAATATTTCTGCAACAGGTTGTGGAGTTACACTTGGAGCCCTTACTTGACAGTTTGTTTGGTTACAATAAAACCAAGGTAAAAGGGGAAAATATTAACAAAACCACTTTTATTACAAATTGCATTACTACATCTTACAATTTCCTACCTTATGGCATATTTGATACTAGTATTTCCTTAAGAATGCCTATACACATAACTTTTGAGAACTTGGTCAGTCTCCATGTTTATCTCAATGATTTAATAGTATGCGTCAAAATGATGATAGTTACGCGGAGTGTCGAGTGTTGTGTCATTTCCAAATTACTTTTGTCTTGGATACTAAGTCGAAAATTTTAAATTAATTACGGGGACAATGGTTTTCTTATAACACTAACAATCCTCGCTTGAAGTATGGCGAAGGACCATCGTGAATTTTTTTTTTGTTGATTGGATCTTTATGTATACTAGTAGCTTAGGTTTGTTTTCAAATTTTTGTGCTTCCTTTTTCTGCCTTATGACGCTTTGATTTCTACTTTCTAAGTTGAATTTTTTTACATTTATTTTTGTCTTTTACTGATGTTGTTTTGATTTCTGCATTATTATTTCTGTTGCGATTTTGTCTTTATCATCTTTTGTTATTTGGTCAAGTTATATTGTTGGATCAATTTTTCCACAGTGACACTCCTGCAAAGTATTGTTAGTCAATAACAATCAAGCTTGCACAGCTACTATGATCTCTCCGCTGAAGGGCCCTTGAATTTGTTACATATTTCCATTGCTATCTTACGAGGAATTGGTTGTTTCCCACTTCTTATTTCCCTTTCTTCACCCATCGAGATCTTAAGAGAAAATCTATAAGTCTTCCTATTTCAGGATTAAGAGCATATTACAATCAAACGATTATGCATGCAGTGATAAAACCCCTCATACTTAACACTTTTCATGATTTATTCTTAAATTCTTGGTCATGCTTCCATTAAATCCGCTCACTTCCCCCTGTTGCATAATCATTCGAGTCATGTATTCTTGAGATTATTGTTCTTGGTCTGTGAAACCATGAGTTCTGAGTTCCAATCTGTTGATTTTTTTTTTCCCTGTGGAGTTGCCAGTTTGTTGATGATTGAAAATGTCAACATAACATCGCCCGCAAAGTGTTTCTAAAGCCTATTATTATATAAGACTAAATAATGCTAGTAGGTGGGACCCTCTTGGACTTTTAAAGATCAGGTTGTTCATTTTTATAAATGATGAGCTACAAGGGTTTGTACGGTTGATGAGAATATGGTTGTCATTAGTTAAGATTTGGGATGTTGTTCTTTCATGATACTACAACCTGCTATTCATTTATGGTATTTGTTCTTCTCGCACCTACACAACAAAATGTTAGTGAAAATTGCAGAAAGGAATTTTGAGGAAAAACAAAATACTATATCTAATGAAAAAGAGACCTAGCTCTGCGATACTATGTGCATGAAAATGCTTGTTGATAGTGGTTAAGCCCTAACTAACAAGAAAATGGCTATGAAATATTGTTAAAGTTACATTTTTATATGCATATGGTGGAAATTTTAGTGATGCATTTTGGCAAGGGGATAATACAATGGTTATGCATTGGTTGATGAATTCAGTGGTTGATATGTTTATGTTATAAACCTTGGTGGTTCATGGAAGTAATGGCTTTGCAATTTTTATGGTAATTATGCTATCGGTGATGATTCTATTGTATAGAGGTCAAGCGATTTATTTAAGTTATGACATGGGTGGTGCATTTGGCAAGGTAACGATGCAAATGGTTGAATTGTGGGCTTGGATTATGTTATGGTTTAAACGTGTTGATATTCTCGATGCATTGGTTGATTAATTGTGTTAATGAGGACTCATTGGCATGTACTATGGAGTAAATGTGATATGGGTGGAGGCAACATGCATTTACTGCATGTCACCTTTACCCTTCTCATTGGCCTCCACCCTAGTCAGACTATTGTTTGAACTGGTTGTTGTGATTGCACTCCAGATTTTTGGCAGGGTGAAATCGCTCAACCACCTCTCGTCTTAAGGTTTCGATTAACAGGTATGTCTCTTTTGGCCATTCTTGAATTCACTCTGGTTACAAAATATTTTTTGGCTCAGTTGTGTGGGTTTGTGTTTGTCCTGAGTATTGCAACTGTGTGGAATTTCAGGTTTAGAATGAAAAATGGATGGTTCTGCTTATAATTGTTTTGAGTTCATTGGATTTGGTGGTCTTTGTGGGTGGTAGTTTTTGGTTACCGCTGCATTTGGTTAAAGGGTTATTAAATCATGGATGGATGGTTGTCTTCATGATTCTTGGGTTTAATTAGAGCCATGCTTTCCTTTTCGGCCCTGCTAAGGAACTGCCTCCCGCTCACAAGCAGCATAGCCCTCCCTATGCATACGCCTGCAACTTCAAAGCTTCACTATAGTTGGTGCCTTTCCTCCTGTGATGGATACTGTGCAAGCCCTTAAACCTCCAGACTGGAGCTGCATAGGGAGTCTGTCAAGCCTGTTAAGTTTTTCTCGATTGTTGTGGTCTATGACTACAAACGTGGGCTCACCCGCTGGTTGTATGGCGGTTGTGTGGTTTTAGTTTTTCATCATTGCCTTTGTGATAAAGTATGAACCTTACATTGCCAGTTTGTGTTTCTAAAGATCGCAAGTCACCCTCCTGTTATCAAGGAAACTCAGTTGTTTTTTAATGGAAAGGCCTCTGCCATGTAGATTAGATGCGTGGTTATGTACAGATACCACGACTTTCTTGATTGATTGTTTTAACATGGGTCACAAATTCTTAGAGTTGCTCACACAGGTCGCATTATATGTGTAGTGTTTTGGAAGTGAAACATGAGGCATGATAACTATGTTCTCTCTGGGACTAAATGATAATCAAACTGGGTAGCTATCGAAGAGATATCCACAACATCCTTCATTGGCTAAATAGCTCGAGTATACACATCTTGGTTAAATCGCGATGTGACTTAAACGAACCAACAACTCAGTAATATACACAGTCTTTGCACGATAAGTTGAGTTATTGACATGACTGTTGTTTGTTGTGATAACTCGAATTGTTGTATCGTGGTGTTTGGTTGGTTGCGCTCTATTTGTAGTATGGATAGTTGGTTCTTATACTCAGTGATACCCTTAGAGTTTTTTTTTAAGCATGTTGTTTATTGAAACCGACCACTGTTGATGATAGTCATGTAGGGTATTTGGCTTGGCTTTTAAGGCACATTGAGATGTCCTATTTTACAGTGGCATGGTTACATTGCCTTGGACATTTTTCCCCTACATAACCTGTGTCAAAGTGTTGGTTGTTGGTTGTATAGTAAATTGTCATTTCAGACATGGCATGTGAGGTTTTGGTTGTTTTGGTATTGATTATTTTAACTGCGTATATGTATGGGAACAAATATCATTACCGATCTTGATTGACTCTATTACACAAATAGTCACTTCCTTGTTATCTTTGGAAACCTTACCTTGAAATATAGATGTGGATTTTGGAAATGTATGACAGTGATGGATGTTAATAATTACGGATTGGGAATGAGTGATGTTGTTCACTATTATAAAGTGCAGAATGTGCGAATAAAGGAAACATAAACTCTTATATATTGTGTGAATTACTTCTGTTTTGTAATGACTGTGGGATGTTAATGGACAGTGAAATTAGGCAAATACACATGGATTTTACTCAGTCATCTTATTGTTGGTTGATGCATATTTTTCTTACTGCAAAAATGTTATGGATTTCTTGATTAGTGTCATGAACAGTAAACATCCCCCCCCCCGCTCATTATCTCATTTTCTGCTTTTTACAACCCCCTCACATATCCCATATTCAGTTTGTTCACCCCCTATTCTGATGTTGATTATAGCTAAGAGAATTTATGTGTTAAGTGGATGAAGTGGCAGTGTCTTGAGAGGATTATAGTGAGGTTTCATTTGGTTTATTTACATTTGATTGTTGTTATCATTGAGCAGTGACCATTTCTTCTCCCCTTTCATTATATCATATTTTCTCCCAATACAAACCCCTCATGTTTCCCAGAACACTGTTTAACCCCCCTGCTCGTTGATTAACGTTAGGACAATTTGTATGGATTGGATTGCATGAGCCTAATACATTTTGAGTCAGGGAATAGTCTGACCTAGGCCTGAAAGGCCTCCTTTCCAAGCCCTGCAAGCCCCCTACATCCATGTGCCTCCTCATGTCTCTTTACAGCCTAAAGTCCCTGAAAATGATGGGTGGCAGGAGATTGTTGACCCGACAGTCTCCCAAGAACATGGCTAGCCCAAATTGACCTTGCATGCTCCTCCACCTTTGAACCCCATTCCCAAGCTCCCCCTAATCACTCTTCAGTGCAATCCTCCCATGACAACAAGAGATTGAATACTGAATCCTACCATGCATTTGATAAAGGAAATGTTATTGTTGCCCCTTCCTCACCCTCTGATGAATATGACAAATATGTGTCTCCACGGATGCATTTGAGGGATGATTGTTCCCATGTGATTAGTGAGATAAAGCCTAAAGACTCTACCCAGCCCAAGGAAAATTTAGGAAAGTCAAGAGGTCAAAACATCAACCAAGGAAGGGTTGCATCACAGATTGGAAAATATGGATTTTGAATTTTATGGTGTCTATTGTTTTATGACAGTGGGCTTTAGGGATTTTGGACAACATGTTTTATTTTGGATATATGAGTATTATTTTTGAAATAATTTCAATTTTCATGAGCTAAAATTGCCAAAAGTAAATATGTTGATGGGAGGCACAAGGAGGGTGTTTTCTGAACTAATGAATTATGTTATGATTGTTATGATTGTTACGAACTAAAGGGAGTCACAAGGGGTCCCACCTACTAGTTATTATTTATTGATGACCCTTATTATAATTATTACAAGTCCCCCCCCCCCCGCTAATTAAAGTTAGTTGAGTCTTTTAATTAACTTAACTAATGAGTTGGTTTAACTACTCCAACCAATTATAATTTGTTAAAGGAAATATGAAGGGGAGGAACCAAAAAAAAGAGAGAAGAAAAAGCATGTTAAGGTTTTCTTCTTGAGTTTATGTTGAGATAGTTCAGTTTTCATTCATCCACATTCATCATAGCCTAATTCTCTTTTGTGAAAGCATAGTCTTATTGTAGACAACAATATTCAGGGATGAATCAAAGCATTCAAACACTTGTTCTTCAGAGATGTTGATCTATCTTTGATAGTCTGTGTAGACTTGTCTATTTGTGAATTAATTTTCATGACTGATAAAGGCTATTGGGAAGAGACGAGTGGGAAGCAATCTGTGGCAAGATGATCCAGCTTTTAGAGTTTTGTTTTGGTTTTTTTTCAGAGGTCCTTTTGTATGTTCCATCGGGGAATTCTAAGTTTGACTTTGGTCCAAGATTTATGTCTGAAGTTTTGTAAAGACAATGACTCTTTGGTGAATTGGAATGGAATAAAGGATTTCTTTATGTCTCATATATATTGAATATCATCTTGGCGTCTTTACTTATGTTCTTACATTTATTTCAACAACTCATATGTTAACAAAAATACATAAAAAGTTAATTCCCAACAAGCTTTTTTTTGATAAAAGAATAGCCTAAGCACTTGTAATTAATACTTGTGAGTTAGGATATATATTTTTGTTGGCTATAAACATAGGGTGATATTCCCGTCTACTTCACTTTAGCCAAGTAAAGTCTAAAAATGATTGAGTAATATCAACTCATATATTTTCCTCAACACAACGGAAGCCAAGTTCCGTGTATGATGACTGGCCCCATCTACGAATCCTAGGTAGACTGAAGACTCCGTTGACATATATCAACGAAGTGAAAACTCGATAAGCAACTCGAATATGAAAAGAAAAGAGATATATAAATTGAATTGCATTAGTATACAAAGAGTTTCACCCAAGCCTGGGGCTCAAGTGTAATATCTTTTCAAGTAGATCCCATTTATGGGCTTGACCAACTTATTCCCTTCATAATATTCTAACTAATAGGCTCATTTTTCTAGGACACATCACACGATGTAAGGACCGTGCCACATGGGTTTAAACTTGTCTTCCCCTAGCGGTTCTTTGGCTTGATCATACAACAGGACCAAGTCACCCTCAACATACAACCGAGGACTGAAAGACTTATCGTACTGGAACTTGACATGTATTTTTTTCACCTCGATGGCCATAGAGGCATCTCGACATTGCTCATCAAGACTCTCTAGGTGTACAAGGTGTCACTCAAGATTGAAAGTGTGAGGTAGGAGCGCGAGTGCCAAATTAAGAGAAGGGATTTCGCATTCAATAGGTAAAATTGACTCAATAACATGTACTAATTGGAAAGGGGAAAATCTGGTGGCAGTCTTGATTGAGGTTCGATATGCCTAGAGTGTAGGATATAGCATGATGTGCCAGTCAGACTTACTCTGACTGGTAGTTTTTTTCAAAATGGTCTTGAGAGACCTGTTGATGGCCTCTACTTGTCCATTTTCCTAGTGTTAGTAAGGAGAAGAATGAACATGTCTAAACCCTAAACTAACTGCTAGTTCTTCTATCATTTCATTTTGAAAGTGACTTCCATGATTAGTGACAATCTCACTCGGGATACCAAACCGGGCGATAATTTGATTGAATATGAAGAAGGTTGCAATCTTCCCATTGTATTCAACAGTAGGCATGCCCTTGGCCCACTTAGTAAAGTATTCGACGACCATGATAATGTGTTGATTCCCCCCAGCCAGAGTTGGGTTGTAATTGACGAAGTCCACCCCCCACTTGGTGAAGGGACCGACGGTAATGACTGGGTGAAGAGGGGATGGATGCGAGTGCATTTTCCGAGTGAACACCTGGCAGGGGTGACACTTCTTAATCTCTTCAATATAATATTTAAATATAGTAGGCCATAAATAACTGGCTCGCAAATTTTTTTGGGGTGTTGCAAGCCCAGATAGATGACCACCACAAACCCCACTATGGCAATTGTTCAGAATAGACTCGACTTCTCCATGAGTTAAAAAACAACGCAAGATATTGTCTATTCCTCGTTGATACAAAGTGCCACCGATGATAGTATATTTCTTAGCTTGGTATCTTATATGCCGTCGGTCATCTCATGAGAGATGTTGGGGGAACTTCAAGGTCTGAAGATAGAGAACAATGTCTCCATACCAGGGGTTAGACGATGAGACAAGAAAAATGTGTTCGTCCACAAATGAATCAACATGGATAACATCTTCATCTAATCGTGGAAAATTAGATATTACCTCTGTGAAGACTGGGGATTTCTTGGATTTCACAGAAGTGAAATTGAGATCAAATTCTTGTAAAATGACAATCCATTTATTATATTTTCCTGATATGATACACCTCGTAAGGACATATTGAAATGGATTGACATATGCAATGACAGTAGTCTTGAAAAGTAATATATAATGAAACAAACGTTGGACTGCATGAATGAGATCCAAAGATAGCTTTTTGACGTGAGAGTAATTAAGTTCAGGACCTAGCAAAGTTTGACTAAGATAGTAGATGACGTGCTCATGGAGTTTGTCATCCTCCTAAAATAGAACCATAATAATCGTATCCTCAGACGCGACGATATAAAGCAAGTAATATCTATTGTAGTCAAGTGGCTTCTACAGAGGCACCGACACCAAATATTTCTTCAAAGCATTGAAGGACTCCTGGGCTGGCTCATCCCAGATAAAAGGGGTGTCCTTCTTCAAGAGACGGATGAAACCTTTAGTGATAGTGGCATAGTTTACTATAAACCCACGAAGAATGTTAGCTTTCCCCTATAAACCTTGAAGTTTTCTAATCATGTGCGGGGGAGGCAACCAAAGTATTGACTCAACCTTAAGTGGATCTACCATGATCCCAGTATCAGAAACTAGAAAACCTAAAAGACGACCAGAATTAACGCAAAATATACACTTGTGAGGGTTCAACCGGATTCTATAATTGTTACAGGTGAATCCTCCTGTGGACAAGCAGAGTCGCTCTTGGTCTCTAGACTCCTAAGGCCAAGACAGAAAAGTGCTTAACATGGACACTGACATTCATTTTAGATCTGTTTAAGCTAATATGAGAAAATGGAGAAGAGGGATATGTACCTTGTTAACAACGTTTGTCCTCGCAATATCCAAGATGAGTTCCAATCCAGAGCTCCTCGATAGGTCCTGTAAAAAAAACAAAGGTACAAAGAACTTCCTATTCTATTGATATTTTCTCAAACATAGATCTATCTACTGAAGACAAATTAATGTGGAATGAACATAAATTTGAAAGAAACAAGCCAAGCATTGATTATTAATGAGAACAAGTAAAAGGTGCTTACAATCCTTTGATGGAGGTGCAACAACCTCTTCCATCTCTCCTTGTCCAACCCATTTGCTCAAGTAATCTACACTGATTATGCTTTGATAACGTCTCACTTATGGGATCATAAGTTTGATGTAATTCTCAATCTCCATATCTCCCTTCTACCATGAGGAGGCCTCCTTATATAGGCTTGGAGAGGCCTAACCACTTGAGATATCCTTGGGATAAGTTAAGGATTCCTCTCCTTTAGTTGTGGATCTCTCCTAAGATCATGCCTTGACCCAAGATTCAAACCCAACTACCTTCAGATATTGAGGGGATTGTCCCCTGATTTCTTCCAACAAACTGAATTTCGCCCAAAAAAGAGCATCTCTCCCTCAAAATGGGCATAGAGCATTATAACGCTCCTCTATAAGGGAGTACAGAGCACCAACGCTCCCTCCCAAAATTGATGTTTTAGTGGATTTTTCAGTGGCACAAGGTTTGTACTCTTCTGTCAATTGATTTTACTTCTTCAAAACTAGTCTTTGAGTTGTCTTAGTGTCCTTATGATGTCATTAAAGAGACGACACAAGAAACATGATGTTTGTGACACTTGCGACACTTGCGACCAATATGCGATGCTTGCAATATTTATAATGAAAACTCTAGCCATCATTGCAATGAGTGATTTTGACGTGTAACAATAATAACGACATATTTAAAAAACAAGGCAAAGGTGTATAATGTGATCCTCTCTCTTGTGAGAGTGAGCAACAAGATCATCAAGGTAAGCTTCGACTATGTGATTAAGATTGTGAAAAGTGAAATTCATGGCACGTTGAAAGGTTGCTCCAGCGTTTTTAAGACCGAAAGGAATTTTCCAGTATGCAAAAGTACCCCAAGGAAAAATAAATGTCATCTTGTGTTGATCCTCAGGTTTGATTTGAATTTGATCATATCCCGAAAATCCATCCATAAAGGAAAATAATTCGCTTCCCGCATACTCGTCGAGAATCTAATCGATGAAAGGTGTGGGAAATTTATCTTTAGGATAGGCCTTATTCGGGTCAAGAAAAACCATACATACATGGATGGTTCCTTGATTATTATCTACAGGAACAGGGTTGGATACCCATTCGGTCAAGGGAACCAGGTAGATGAAGCCAACATTAAGTAGCTTCTCCACCTCTACCTTAATAGCAGGGGCCTTTCAAGGGTTGACAACTCTAAGATGTTTTTGAATAGGTTTAGCATTCAGATAAGTTCTAATATCATGTTTGACAATGCGAGGGTCGATTCCTAACATCTCTTCATAGGACCAATCAAATATGTCTCAGAATTCCTTGAAGAGCTCGGTGTAGATAAGGATTTCTTCTGGCGAACAATCTGCACCAATATTTACATTTTCAACCTTACCAGGGGTACAAGAGATGTCGATCATGACGGTAGGAGAAATACTCTCTATATTTCCTTCGGCACAAATGTCATGCGTATCAAGTGGAACTATGATGTGACCGACTATCTCACTCGAAGTAGATCGAAAGTTGTCTTGTTCAATTCTTCAATATCTGGGAGAAAATAAGAGCGGTGATGCATATCATCCCAAGGTTTGTCGAAACCATTCATGGATTTGATGGTAGATTCATCTGAAGGAAAAGTCCCATCGAGGAAATCATGTGAACAAGAAAACAAAGTGGCCCACACATGCCTAAGAATGATATCTTCCTCGTTCGTCGGAAAGGGAATAGGATCGGGATTAGCGGAAGAGTCGAGAAAAACTTGATACGCAATCTCTGTTGGCGATAGTGTCATAGCCATTCCAACATGCGACTGACCTTCACAAGATGAAGTCAGGGAAGGTAGGGTCCACGGGTCACTAAAATAAGAAGTGTAGAAAGGAATGGACCTCCCTGTTGACATGAGCCTACTGGACATAGCATAAACTTGATGGCTTGGTGCTGAGAAGTCAAAAGTACCCATAAGGGAAGAATACATTCCAACACCAATATTCTCATCTGTCGGATAAGAATTCTCGATCACAGGGATCGATGATCCAAGAGATGCATTAGGACTAGATTATGAAAAGGATAACTGATCGATTGTCATGATCTTCCCTTCACAAGGAAAACAGAGAGTACGGAAGACGGACGTCATGACGATGATCATACAATAAGTCCAATTGCAACCTAGTAATAGGTTATAATAAAGAGGTGCATCAACTACCTCTACCTCCAACTCTACCATATTCCCACCTAAATCGAATGGAAAGGTAGGGATAATACCATGAGGGTGGAAGGAATGACCTTCAAAAGAAGTCAACATGTTCGATGACTTGGAAAGAGTCAGAGAACC
Source organism: Picea glauca (assembly GCA_000966675.3). Taxonomy (NCBI): domain Eukaryota; kingdom Viridiplantae; phylum Streptophyta; class Pinopsida; order Pinales; family Pinaceae; genus Picea; species Picea glauca. The sequence continues at coordinate 675,405 of JZKD02S1651302.1, forward strand.
GAGAGATTTCCAATAGACCAGGGACATCACACACGTAGTAGTGCCTTCATAAACAATTGCACATTTGATGGTATACTTTGAGTACTCCATGTGGATTTGGAAAGCCACATGGTAAGGCAAGTGAGGCTTAACATCTATGACGTCAAACTTGATAAATTTTGAGCCACTGGGTTCTAGAGCTCCTAAGGAAGAGAGTAAGGAATTTCTTTGTGAAGCACATGTCTGGAGTACCTACAAAGCTGACATTGCACAAGGGGCTTGACCCATGTCCTCAACAATAGAGTAATTTTGGGTGGCTCTAGCATTTGAATTATGTGTAGAGTGCTTAAGTACTCCTTTTTGAATACAAGGCGGTGGCTCTGGTTTCTCAAGCTGTAATGTCGTCTCTAGGGGAGGAGGAGGATATTCTAGACCAAGAATATCTTTTGAAGAGCTATAGTCTCAAGATCAAGTGGCTACATTAACTTTCACATCGACCATATTGATACATAAATAGTCTCCATATTGCGCCTGTTGGTTTTGACCCCCAACAACCACATTTTCGATGTTTGAGGATCTTGAGTCTAGGTGTTGATTATTTGGTGTTGGCCCTTGTGTATGGAAGTACACAAAGATCAAGGAAGAAAAAGGAGAATGAAAACTTCATGGAAGACACAGTGACTGTTACTGGGTTGAAGTGAGAAAAAGAGCAGAAAAGACGGAGTGAATCCCGAGAAAGCAAGCCATTGGACGAGGAGATCAAGGATGACAAGTCATAAAGGAATAAGGATCGTGGACAACTCAGCAAGCAGAAAAATCCACCGTTAGATTCTTTGGAGAACTGTGCGAGAAGGATGGAAGGATAGGCTAGAAAAGCCCTGAAAATGCAGGTCAAGTTGACCTAGGGTTGTAGACACCTAGGGTTTTGGTATCTAGGGTTTTGGACACCTAGTTTTCGAACTAAGGATGTCTATGATTTATTGTAATATATAAATAAAGGTCAAGAGGACCTGGGTTGGGTTGTTGTCATTATTACTAGTCTTGATCTAGTTGTTGTTTGTATGATTGTTGTTATTTGAGAGAAGTGTTAAGTGTGAGAGCCTTCTAGTATTGTAAGATTTTCAGTTGGGTGTGAAGATCAACCCTGCAACTGGGTGTGCAGGAAGGGGGAGAGATAGAGAGAAGAGAGAGATATGTTGGTTAAGATCGTAGATCAGAAATGTATTCTTTCATCTTAATATATTATAAAGAAGTGTGAACCACGTATATTTGTCTTGTGTGTGTGATTGATGTTGTGTTATTTTGCCTTGATATACTGTTATTGCATTGTTGTGATAGATCTGATAGGTGTATGGAGTAGATCTAAGATGATAAGTGATATATGCATGTTGTATTGTTCTGGTATTGGATACACTTGATATTCCCCTTGGTTGTAGACACTCCTATCATCCAAGCCCCCCATAACTTATTTGGGTGAGACTACATATTCTTTGCAGGTGTAGCCGAAAGGGACAATAGTTAGGGCTTGTTGGTGTTCTCTTGGACCTGAACCCTAGGTCTACCCCTATGCCAACAAATGGTTCTGTTGTCAGGATAGGAATCTTCTTGAGGGAATGTCAAGGTGGTTCCCATCAAAGATAGAGATTCAAAAGTGGATAGAGGATCAAGAAAAGGACTTTGATGAAGCCCAGAACAAGAACCCTAATCTGAGTACAGAGGATTGGTTGGAGAGACATATTTTTACTGATACACACGAGATATTCTTTAGAGGAATCCATCAGGAACTATACGAGTGGTTAGCCAGGTTGGCAGATACCCAATTTGAGGTTATATCTAGACCTCTTGTAGTTTGGATGTCGATGTTGATCAAGAAGATCAAGAGAATTGATAACACTATGTCAAGAGTAGTGGATCATTGGTTCAATAACACCATTGGAGGCTACATCACCGAGTTTGTTGTTGACATAGTAGAGTCATATAGCCGAGCCGAGAGATATTTTTTCAAGGAACCCAGGGGAAAATTTTTACACTTTCTAAAGTTGAGAATCAAGATGTTGTTGCATGAGAAGAACATCTTGAAGATACAGTAGATTGGTCAAATCGAAAAAGGCTAATGTTCAAAAATTTAGACAGTGACAATGACATAGAGGCTGGACATACGTACAGTGGGACAGTGTTTAGAGAAGTTCATATTGTGAACTTGTTCAAGAAGAACTACAAAGATGAGGGTTTTTATAGTGGAGAAGAAGAAGATCTCACCGACGAAGAGAATTCAAAACCCACTAGGGCAAAGGAAGAGAAAGTCAAAGAACTTCGTTGGGACGAGCCAGAAACTTCAGGAACTATGCAGACTATTGAAGTAAGTTCTATTACCCCTCCTATTGATTCAATAGTATTAAGAAATCAGAGTAATCCAAGCCACCAGAGCGTCTAGAGCATCGTCACTAATAGTCCACCACATACTCCGTCAGGGATCCTAGGAAGATCTATGGAAGATGAGATGAGACTCCCTATCTTTAGGGGAGATGGATCTAAATATCCTGACCGACATTGGTTCCTATGTGAAGCCATATGGAATATTAAGAATGTCACCAATGAAGAAGTTAATGGAACCCAGTCTAGTACTACCCTAAGAGATCGCGCACTAAGCTGGTACATGAAGCTTGTCCAAGGACTTGTGTAGCCTAAACCACTGAATGAGATCAAGAATGTGTTAATTACATAATTTAAGAAACCTAATTTAGAGTCCCAATTTATTACAAAAATGAAGGAGATCAATAATAAGGTAGTTGAGTCAGTTTGGGAGTTCGATAAGAGATTCAAGACCCTAACAGGCCAATTGACCTTTCAGATTCCATATAAGAAGAACAAAGAATGGTTCATTTCTGCCCTCTTACCACACATCAGAGTTCCTATGATGTGACACAATATTGATTCATAGGATGAGGCATTGGATATTGACATAAAGTTAGAATCAACCCCTATGGGCGAATCTAGCTCAGGTATGAGTCAGATCTTGAGTCAGCTGACTAGTTTGTCTTTACAGGTCGAAGATATGAAGAAAGACAAGGGAAAAGATAAAAGAGAAGACATCTAGTGTGTCAGATGCAGATCAGAAGGCCATGACAAGGAGCACTTCCCTCTATTCCATGAATACTTGGCCTTTGGATCCCTGAGCCTTTTGAAGCAAGTCACCTTACCCTGGTGCGAGGTATGCAGAAATAGGCATCACCCTAGTGACTACTATTACATGAAAAAATATGTTCAGACACCCACAAATTTGTATTTCACGTTCTATAAGTCCGTGGGATATGATGATAGGGACTGTAGATCTTATGATCTCATGCATGAAAGTTCAAGAGACATATACAATATTCAAGGCGAAGTATAACAAGAAGGAAACTCTACGCACTACAACTCCTCTGGGAGAGGAAACTTCAATCTTCGTAATGGATTTAGAGGAAGAGGACAAGGAGGAGGTATGGGTCGAGGCCGAGGAAATATCATCTGTTATAACTGCGCACAACTGGGACACTTAGCAAGGGACTGTCAGATCCCTTGTACCACTTGTATCTACTGCAAATCGTTCGACCACATTATCAAGGAATGTCCATCATTATTGGCTAAACTTCAAGAGAAACGAGGAACTCAACAGAACCCACAAATACAATTGATAAAATATGAACCTCATGGTGAAGACCCTAGAGTCATTGTTATTACTAGAGGATTCATTGTTACAGGAGATGACAGAATGACCCAAGGGAAGACTACAAAATATTCATGAATTAGGAAAGTTGAAGAGAAGATCCAAACCTTTGATCCAAAGAAAGAAAGACAAATATTTGAGGAAGAAAGAAAAGAGTTCAAAGGAGACCAAGGTTCTTCATCAAAGACAAGACCATAAGTAAGAGAGTATCGAATTCCTAAGGAATTTGATCATTTTTCTTCGCCAAGAGAAGGAAAAAAGGTAAGAAAGCTCATGGAATTTCTATATACTTGTGTTCAGTTGATTCAGGATGAGAGCACTTTCCAAGAACTAAAAAATTTAATCAGACAATATGATGCAGGAAAGACAGACCCGTTACTAAATAGGGAAGTACACCAAATCGGTAAGAAGAGAAGGACCAATAAGGAATTACATTTGAATGCTCAAATAGGAGAATATGATATAGATTATGTAGTCCTCGACTTAGGTTCAGAGGTCAATGTCATGATGAAGCAAACCTAGGCACTGATGGGAAAACCGAAGTTGATGTATTCCCCTATCAGGATTAGGATGGCCAATCAGCAAGCTGTAAGCCCATTTGGCAGACTGGAACATGTCCCCGTGGACATCGATGGAGTAAGAACATTTGTAGATTTTGAGGTAATTGAGATAGTTGATGACAACTACCCTTACCCTACATTGTTAGGAATTGATTGGGCCTTCAATAATTCCACTGTGGTTGATTTAAAGAAGAGACACATGAATTTTGAAAAATATGGCCTTAGGGTCATTGCACCTTTAGATCTAGATGAAGGTCAGCGATACACAGAGCCCATTAGAGAAGAAGACCGTGCATATGAACTAGAAAATATATACAAATTAACAGCCAGACAACAAGATTACATTAATCCTACAACCAATGGAAACTTAGTCTGGCGAAGTGACAGTGCATGCTCATCAGACTCATAATAATCACTGGAGAATTGGAAGAATAAAATGTATGAAGTATCTACAAGGATATGTGCTAGACTAACCAGAGAAGTTCATTGGATAGGCACAACAGTAAGTAACTTACCCGCTTTTGATGGTATAAACCCTTTAGAAACCTTCTTGTCAGACTTTGAAGAAAGTGTACCAATGAAACAAAGATTGTTGGCAATGGATGAGGCCCTGAGAACAACCCCAACAAGATGGGGGGGGGCAAACAAAAGTAACATTACAAATTCGGTACAATGTCATACCTTGATGGCAACGTGGTTCTCAGCACAAGTAGAAGGCTGCGAAGTTCGATACACAGGTCAAAGCTTCCCAAAGGACCATGTGAGAATCTATGAGGAATCTTGGAGAAACGTTCCTTAAGAACAATGGGTACACAAATTCATCAATACATTAGACACGAAACCTATCAACTAGTACCTTCAAGCAAAGTTGTGCCTCATCACTACATATTGAAAAGGTATGACTCAGAATTTTGTAACCACCTTCTTATTTGAAATTCAATATCCTTCAGTAGATCAATCATTAAAGATTTTCAGATAGAAAGTATTTGAGGAGGCCTCTAGCCTCTCCTTAGAGAAGAAGAGGATGAATGGACTGCGACTCTCTAGAAATTACAAGGCTATTACAACGTCAATGCTAATGAAGATCACGATCTGAGGAAGGTGAACATCGCAGAAACAAAAGGCCAAAGAGATGTGGAAGGACCAAGAGTTGAGTTACCATTCATTGAACAACCAATCAATATTAAGAAGGTCAATATTGGAACAAAACAGACCTCGAAGCTTGCTATTGTCAGAGATTATTGGGATGTTGCTACCATTGACAAGATTACAAAAATACTGCATGAATATTAGGACTTGTTTCCAACCAAGTTCACTGATATGAAGGGAATTAAAGGGACTATGGGAGAGATGAGGATCTGTTTGAATCTAGATGCTAGACCATTCAAATAGAGACCCTACATATTGAACCCTAAGTACAAAGAGAAACTGAAAATTGAGCTCGACAGAATGCTGGAAGCAGGGATTATAGAACCTATCAAAGAATCATAATGGATTATCCCTATGGTGGTACAAGACAAGAAGACAAGAAAGATAAGGATATGCGTAGATCTCAGGAAGCTGAATGATGATTTTTTGCATGATCCCTTCCCTACACCATTCACTGACGAAGTGTTAGATAATGTGGGAGGCTAGGAAGTATATTCTTTTACAGGTGGATTTTCAGGATACCATCATATCTGGATTTCCAAGGAATATGTGCATAAGGCCACATTTGCAACAGAATGGGGATCCTACCAATATACAGTGATGCCATTTGGATTAAAGAATGCCCCAACCATATTTTCCAGGGTGGTGGTTGAAGAATTCAATGAGTTTTTGCATAAATTTCTAGAATCATACTTTGATGATTGGACTGTTTTTAGTTTATTAAAAAATCATATTGAATGTCTAAGGCTAATGTTGGACAATTGCAGGTAGTGTCAAATTTCTTTGAATCTGAAGAAGTGCATCTTCTTCTCACCATTTGGAGTGTTGTTAGGTCATATTGTATGCAAGCAGGGATTGCTGGTTGATCCATCTAAAATTTCCATTATAGTTGATCTGCCACCTCCTACTTTAGTCAAAAAACTGCACACTGCGCTAGGACACACAGGATATTACAGGAAGTTCATTAAAGGATATGCTCAGACCACATCACCCATGGAGAATCTTTTGAATAAATATTGTCAGTTTAGTTGGACAGAAGAATGCCAGTAGAGGTTCGACACATTGAAAAAAAAAAATGGTTACTGTGCCTATTTTGGTGTTTCTAGATTGGAGTAAGGAGTTTCATGTGCATGTCGATGCGTCTTCTATTTCCTTAGGAGCAGTGATAGCACAAACTAGTGAAGGAGATATTGATCATCCATTATCTTTTGCTAGTAGGAAGCTATCAATTGCAGAGGTCAACTACACCACCACTGAGAGAGAAGGGCTAGCCATGGTGTACGCATTGCAGAAATTTCGCCACCACTTGTTGGGAGGACACTTTAAAATGTTTACTGGTCACTCCGCATTGAAATACCTAGTCAACAAGCCAGTGTTGGGGGGAAGAATATGCATATGGATTCTTCTATTTCAAAAATATGACTTTGAGATCATAATCAATCCAAGAAGAATGAACAAAGGTCTTGATCACTTGTCAAGGTTAGAACATGGAGAAGAGCCCACTAGTTTGGAAGATAGACTACCGGATGGACATCTGCTAGCCATTAAAAAAATTGATGACCACTTCACAAAAATAGTCTAGGTCCTATCAACAAGAATGAAACCTACTAAATATACAATTCCTCATAAGAAACAACTAGTAGTGCATGTTGCAGACTTCTCACTTATATCAGGACATCTATACAAAATGGGACCTGATGAGATATTGAGAAGGTGTGTTATGGAGGAAGAGAACCCACTGATCCTTGCATAAGCTAATTAAGGCATCGCATGACGACATTATGTAGGTAAAGAAACTGTGTAGAAGGTTCTTAGAGCTGGCCTTTGGTGGCCTACCTTACACAAAGATTCTAAAGACTATTCCAGAGCCTACGACATATGCCAAAGAGTTGGGAAACAATCCAGAAGAGATGAAATGTCATTAAAATCACAACTGACCCTACAAGCATTCAAGAAATGGTCCATTGACTTCGTTGGACCTATAAACCCACTACGAAAGCACACAGGAGCAAGGTACATCATCACTGCGACAAAATACTTGACCAGATGGGCTAAAGCAAGAGCAGTTAAGGACTATAGTGCAACTACAATTGCGAGCTTTATATTTTATGACATCATAACTAAGTTTGTCTGCCCAAAGATCCTTATGAGTGATCAAGGTACACATTTCATCAATAAGACAGTTGAAGCCCTGACTGAAGAATTTGCAGTCCACCATTAGAAGAGCACACTGTACCATCCACAAGAAAATGGGGCAGTTGAAGCATTCAATAAGATTTCGGAAACAACACTAACATAGATTTGCAGTGTGAACAAGGATGATTGGTATTTAAGTGTACCAATAGTATTATGGGCCTATAGAACCACTTGCAAGTAGATGACAATGAAGACACGTTTTAAGTTGGTATATGGTCTTGACATTGTTGTTCCAATGGAATATCTGTTACCAAGCCTAAGAATTGTTTCCTTTACAGATATGGATGACCCTGGTGTTGTTCAAGAGAGGCTTGCATAGTTGGTTGAACTAGAGGAAGATATATTTATTGCAAGATTCCACCAGCAGGTTCAGAAGGAAAGAGAGAAGGCCTACCATGATAGGCACATCAAGAAGAAGGCATTTAAACAAGGTGATCTAGTACTGATATATGACAGTAAGTTCATCAAACATCCTGGGAAGTTCATAATGCATTGTCTAGGGTCATATGAGATCACCTATGTTACATAAGGAGGAGTTGCACAGTTGAAAAATTTAAAGGGAGAGTGCAAGGAAGGATTAGTGAATGGGAGCCGGTTGAAATTGTACTATGACAACCAGCTGCACCGCATCTCTTAGTAAACGTAAGAATAAAAGGGTCTAGGTACTAGGTTCAATTGAAACTGGGTACCAGACACAGAAAATATAGTCTGCACAAGGAAGGAGATGAGGCAAAGAGAACAAAGAAGAGGCTACACCACACAGTCTAAAATCGAAGTAAAACAGGAAGCTGAGATCTGAAGTTCCTTGGGATGAGTCACAGGTGAGTGTTGTGGGCATTTTGGCCCTTGGGTATGGAAGTACATGAAGATCAAGGAAGAAAGAGGAGAATGTGAACATCGCGGAAGACACAGTTACTGTTACTGGGTTGAAGTGAGAAAAATAGCAGAATCCCAAGAAAGCAAGTCGTTGGATGAGAAGATTGAGGATGACAAGTCAGAAAGGAAGAAGGATCGTGGACAACTTAGTAAGCAGAAAAATCCACCATTAGAAGCTTTGGAGCACCATGCAAGAAGGAAGGAAAGACATGCTGGTGAAGCCTTGAAAACGTGGGTCAAGTTGACCTAGGGTTGTATACACCTAGGGTTTTGGTATCTAGGGTTTTGGACACCTAGGTTTCGGCCTAAGGATGTCGGTGAGCTATTGTAATGTATAAATAAAGGTCAAGAGGACCTGGTTTGTGTTGTTGTCATTATTACTAGTCTTGATCTAGTTGTTCTTGGTATGATTGTTGTTATTTGAGAGAAGTGCTAAGTGTGTGAGCTTTCTTGTATTGTAATATATTCAATTAGGTGTGAAGATCAACCTTACAGCTGGGTGCACAGGAAGGGGGAGAGATAGAGAGAAGAGAGAGATCTGATGGTTAAGAGAATAGATCAGAACTGTATGCTTTCATCTCAATATATTATAAAGCACAGTTCTATGGATGTAGCCCTAGAGATAGGGTGAACCATGTATATATGTCTTGTGTGTGATTGATGTTGTGTTATTTTGCCTTGATATATTGTTATTGCATTGTTGTGATAGATCTGATAGGTGTATGGAGTAGATCTAAGATGATAAGTGATATATGCATGTTGCATTGTTCTAGTATTGGATCCACTTTATATTCCCCTTGGTAATAGACACTCCTTCCCTACAACCCCCCCATAGCTGCTTCGGGTGAGACTGCATCTACTTTGCAGGTGTAGCTGAAAGGGCCAGTAGTTAGGGTTTGTTGGTGTGCTCTTGGAGATAAACCCTGGGTCTGCCCCTGTGCCAACATGTGGGAATTGATTTGTCAGCACGACAGGCGATTGAGCTAATAGCATCACAACTTTTACAAGTTTGGGGAATAAATGGGTAAGGTGATGATCTGTGAAAAGATTACAGGAAAACTTCACCTTACATCTCTCTCATTTTCCCTCTCCAGCGTTACTACCCTTCTTCAAATTATTATTGTCCTTGGGTTTATTACCATTTTTCCCACCCTTACGTTTATTACATCCTTTCTTCTTATTCCCTCTTGGTTGTTGGTTACCATTTGGGTTAGTCGATGATTGCACAGAATGTGCATCCATCGACTGAGTGGGATTGGAAGAAAAAAACCAAGCTGGCCCTCCAATAGAATGTCTTAAAGAAAACTCTTTCAAATGGTTTGTCACCGAGTCTACAGACTTTACATTGGTGGCACCTACAATGCCATCGACATGAGGTCCAGGATTTTGTCTAGGGTTGTAAGTTGAGGGCGGTGCATTAGGAAGAAGGTGGTATAACATCCTATACTGAGCGTATATCGAGTCTAACTGTTGGGCCCTAAAGATCGCTTCTTCCTCAGTGGTAACATCAGAAGTAGCAACATCCTTCAAGATAGGAGAGTGCAAATACTTAAGAAACGATTCTAATAGAAAGGTCGAGGGTATAGGGGTCTTAATCAACCTCTTTCGTCTATGCCACTCCTAGATATGGTCTGAGATATGAGTGGAGGTATCTTGGCGTAAATTCGACAACAATTCTAAGCCATCATCATAACGAATGGGCAACTGGAATTGGTTAAGAAATACCATCACCAACTAGCTAAAAGTACCATATTCCCCCCTAGGTATTTCAATATACCATTTCACAGAAACTCCGATAAGGGTGCATTGAAATAATCTCAATCCAATAGAATCGTCATTAAGGGAATTTGATGAGCACCAAAGGTGAAAGGTAGTGACGTGATCACCAGGATTATCTCCATTCTTATCCTCGAACTTTGATATGTCCGAAAGAAGTTTGGTGGGGACGGGGGTCATTCATTAACTTATAAAAATCTGGTAGATTAAGTGTGGCTAGAAAAGGGAGACGAGGTTGCGACATATGGCCCCAACCTCCCAGGAAAGATTGTGCTTGAGGAACTGTAGGCCATATAGGGTTCTGGTAAACACCATGAACCCGTTCGGCATTATAAGGCACTCTTCTAGGCTGATTTATATAAGGTTGGTTGGACATCATTCCAACAAGAATGTTTTGTTGAGCGTTATATAAATTTCCCCTAACTGAATTCTATCCGGGTTGGGGGTTGACCAAAGTGTGAAACTGACCTCCTCCAGGTTGGAACCTGGAGAATAGAGGTAGATTCATCATGCCAAATGTATTGGTTGGAATCTACACCGAGGAGGTAGTGTTTTAGGACAGAACTTGAGTCGAATTTTGTCTGCTAGGTTGGTTTCTCCAGCCAGAAGTAGGAGGATTCGATCCAGGGCTAAAAGTAGGAATGCCTCCCATATTAGGAGTCATTTAAGGGATTTTAGATCCACCAAATGAAAAATTAGTGTAGGGAGGTATACTACCCCCAATCCCAATGCTAGCATTAGGGCCAACAGTTGGGATGGAGTTCAAAAACTATGAAGTGAAGTTGGGGATACCATAAGAAAAGGGACTAGAAGCCATAGGGATGGACTAGACATTGTAGCCCGGTGAGTGGCCAAGAGACCCAAAGGGGTTCGAGGCGGTATCTTGAGAATTTACTATAGGCAGGGCCATAGTAATGATAGGTACCTATGGAACTACAACCATAGAGGTTGTAGGATTCGAAGGGGTGCCATTAACTATAGTGGGTATGGGAGTCTAAGGGCTCCCAGAATTTTGAAGACTAGGTTCAATGCTCATCCTTGTAGAATCACAGGTCTGAATAGTGGATGTGTGTGTACTGTGTATAATAATTGTACGCCTTTTAGAAGGCAAAGAGTCAAAATTAAATGGTAACTGCAACAAGAAACGGGACCGGCGGGGAGGTTGGTCCGACTCCACGATGAATGAAGACTCTAAAGATAAAAATATATCCTTATGCCAACTAGTAATCAAAGATCGCACCAAAATTGAAATGTCCAATATGCATGCAAACAGGGTAAAGTGGCTGAGTGGCCTCCCTCCCTTAAGAAGGCATGTCTCTCCCAAGAGGGGCCTGAGACTCCCTGCTAAATATCGAAGGTAACAAAATCAGTTATAAGGGCCTTCGTGGGCTTAACAACCAGTCGATTAGATCCCCCCGGAGAGGTAATCCTCTATAAAGGTCGTGTGTTGTCCGACCCTTATCTGACCCAGGGTACTTGTAGAATAACCCTTGCAAGTAACCTATGAGACACCTAAGTCAAACAACTAATAAACCACTATATAACTGATGCACAGGTGAGTAGTCATAAGTCAGGTCCACCATATGGGAAGGGTAGCAAATCCGTACACCTTAAAATCACCACCTCTCACAGAGGTAAGGGAACTAACAAGATCCCCATATACAAATAGATCCCCAGAAATATCTCTGACGCTAGGAAGGTATAGGGGGGATATCCCTTCAACCAACTTCATGCGACCTCATGATTAACTCCGGTGTGAACGGAGCCTCCTGATCTTACCAATTATATAATGGATTTCCGCACTCCCTCACTCAGACACATATGTTAATTGAATAACCTTGGAGAAGTTTACTCACAAAATCTTATTGCAAGGCACTAAATCCTAAGTTAGTTTGTGCACCCTAGAAAAAATAAAATTGTTACTAATCAATTTTTAAATTATAGCGTTGATTTTAATGGTCATGATTACTCAAAAAGGTATGGTAGTGAAACTTATGGTGTTATGACTCTGCAAGAAAAGTAAATAGGAAAATAATGCAAAGTCCTAACTTTAACTTTCAATGAATGATATTCTTCTAAAAATGATGCAATTTTCAAATTCAACTTTGCAATTCAGAAGTAAAAATGAAATATTTCACTATATGCCCCAAGCTAATGATAAAAACTCAAAAGAAAAAAATGAAAAGCAATGAAAAATGCCTTTGTTTTTTTGTATTTTCAATATATCAAAACTGAAAATGCATGGACTGAAAAGTAACTTGATATATAACCATTCTGTGTATAAAAAAGAGATAACTCAAGAATGATACCAAGCAACAAAAAACCCAGCCCAATGTACAAGGACAATAAAAATGAAAATATGAAGAGAAATACTTCGCCCATAAATTCAACCAAAAGAGGGTTTCTTTTCATCCCACAAGCACTCAATAGGCACTATAGAGACCTAAGAAGGCTCATCAAGCATCAAATCCCACCCAAAAAATACCAGACCAGGAAAAAAGGCAAGGCAAACTGATGTATGTGACTATTCAGGAAAAAATAACGTATATACGTAGCTTGCAGTGAGATAGCCCACATGTATATACGGCTGTCAAGGAAAAATGCACGTATATGCTTTAAAGAAAGGCTAGGCAAGGGAGAGAGGCTAAAAAATTAGACCCAGAGTGAATAGAAGCTATCAAGCAATGATATGACAAGACCCACAATAGAAACAAGATTAATATAAGGAGAAAAGTACTTCAAACCCTAAGAAAGAAGAGTCATCCCCAGTATGGTCGTCCATTATGTTATGAGGAAAATATCTCTATGGCTAGGGTAAACCACAATAGATGGAAATGACTGCAGAAATCAACTATATCCCAACAATATAATATATAAACCAATTCACAAGGGAGATAGGAAAGAGGCCTACCTCGTCCAAATGTTAGATGATGTTCATTGTTGAGCAGCTTGACCAAAAGGTATATACCATGTTGGCCCTTGACCAGGAGAACATTGGTCACATTTGACTGGTTATGGGACTTCGACAGGTTGGTCGAAGGTGGAGTGCAAGGCGAAGTGGAGATCACAATATCTTGTCCCCTTCTTAGGGAATTTTTGGGTTTAGGGTTTATGTAATGGGTATGGGATGTCAGCCCCTTTTGTAATGTATAAATAGAAAGCTAGGTGATGTAAGTAGGAGAGACGTGGTGCTAAGTGCTATATTGTGCTGAGTGCAAGTGATGTAAGTAGTTGGATCTATGTCATTGAGTTAGCTTTGTGAATATTTTGTGCATGAGAACTTGTAGAGCTAAGTGCAAGTGACTATAAAGAGGCTTTGTGATGTAACCTAGCTCGGGGAAGGAGGGTCTGGCGAGGTGCACGCAGATCTCATGTCCTATGCGGAGTGGGTTCTTGTGGCTCTGTTATTGTAGAAGATTGAAAGTAGATAATAAAGAAGACAAAGAGTTGGTGGATGTAGCCCCATGTTGGGAGTGAACCACGTATATCCTGTGTTATGGTTTCTTTGTGCATTATGGTTGTTATTTGAGTTATGCTTAGTATAGAAATATATGTTAGATGCATCTAATATAGTATCTTAGTGCTTAGTAATGTGAATGAATACTAGATCAGATCCATTTCTATATGCTGAGTGCTTGGAGGTTTTAGATATTGTGGAATACTACGTTGTTTTGTAATTAGGGTCTTCTCCTGCGATGTGACTAAGGGTTAAATACTAATGAATGTTAACTACCAAGTGCTCTGTTAGTTATTGTAATGATAGATTTGTATCCCAGATAGGTTGTAGACACTTGAGTCCTACAACCACCCCTGCCTCTACCTCAGGTGAGACTTCATCTGCTTTGTAGGTGTTGCCAAAAGGGCTAGTAGTTAGGGTTTTGTTGGTGCGTTGTTGAAGCGTTGAAACCCGGGTCTGCCCCTGTGCCAAAAAATGGTTTCGTTGTTGGGAACTGAAACTATGATTGCTGGGAACTAAAGAAAACAAATCTCTGTGTGTAGATCTGTTGCTTTAGTGCACAATATTATACTTGACTGCGAAGCTCTATGCTAAAAAAGGAATCAAATCTGAATAAGAGAGGTAAGATATTAAAGGTTTGTTCTCTGAGAAAGGTAAGATAAGTGAAAATTTTTGTTTCGAAAGAATGGATATAGGTATGTCTAATAGATTTTGTCCTAGTCTAAAAACTAGGGCACATCTAGAAGAAAAACAATTTGATATGAGTAGATCTGATAAGAATAGTGAAAGATATGTTATTCCTATGCATAGAAAGAATGTTTGGACTAACAAATGGATGCAAGATCCTAGAAATAATTTTTTGCAGGTTAGTTACTGTGATCCCAGTGCGCAGTACAGGAAAGATTGGGGGTCATCTAAAATAAAGAGAGGATTAACCTTTTGTTATAGTTGTAGAAGACAGAGACATCTTGCTAAGGAATGCCCTGGTAGAGGTCCTAGTTTTCTTTGTTGTAAAGCTATGGACCATGAAGTTTTGGATTTCCCTAGAATGATTGCTAAAGTTGAAAATATGAATATGAGACAAGAAAACCATAAGATAGGACAAGAAACTAAGGATATGATGGAACCCCAGAAAGAATTAGAGAGTGTATTACTACAAATGATAGAAACCCTGAATGATCATGGACATATCAACTTATCAGAGGTCTTAAAAAAGGAGTACTGCATAGAAATAAGAATAGGAGACTTCGACATAGAATGTGTTCTGGATGAGGAAACCCAAGTGAATATCATGACAGAAAGAACTTGAGAAATTTTGGGAAAGCCTACTATGGTTCCTTCATTGGGAAGAATAGGATTATTTAGAGGAAAGTTGATAACCCTATGTGGAAGACTTACCCAAACACCTATGTGTACTCATGGAACTTCGACAGAGGAAGAATTTGAGTTCGTTAAATTTGTTGAGAACAATGCCCCATTTGCTATTTTCCTAGGAAAAAATTGGATTGAGAAAGATCAGATACAAAGGAAACAAGAAGAGGAATATCCAGAATAGAAAAAGAAAGAACTAAGAGATTTCATGGCTAGGAGAATAGCACACTTACTGAAAGAACAAAATGACAAGTTGAAGCTACTAAGGACTAGAGATCTGGATCTCGAAGTTGAAAGAACACAGGAATAATTGAAACACTTGTCTGTACAAGAGAGTAGAGAACCTACCCCAGAAAGAGAAGAAGTATTACTCTCAAAACCTTTGAAATAACTTCAGTAGTGTGAAGTTACTATGCCAAGAGGAGATAAGAACAATAATGGAAAGAGGAAAACAATGACTCAAATCACAGGAAAGAAATCCAGAAAGCTCAGTAAGAAGGAAGCAAAGTTAGAGAAATTGCAGAAAGTTCTAGAGAGAACTTCGTAGAAGGGAGGTTTGCAGCACTTGAACTTCACAAGAATAATATAACAATAAAGATTGGCACTTCACCACAATGAAGCAATATGACCGTTGGAGGCGTCCCGACCGTTAGCCCGACGCTCCAGAACGGCTCGAAAGGTAATTATGGCCAGAAAGATCAACATTATACCATTGCGACCACACCATAATAGATGGAATTGCATTTATTAAAGCATTCCAACCTATTGGAGGAATCCGTTACAATGTTAGATATTTATCCCGTCGAGTGTTGCACCGAGAAATTTTTTCAAATAGTGATTATTCAAGCCCATAGAGAACTAGTTGCTTTCATGCTATGCTTATTTGAGACCTCGCCACCCATTCTGTTACATCAAGTATTTGATCACCGACCTGAGATACTTGATCTCAAGAGTGCATGTCGGGTGACTTCAACACAGTAGATAAATTCATCGAGGAGATCCTCATAGACCTCATGGATGAGAAGGTTATGTCCACATGAGTCTAAGCCTCATCGACAAGAGGAGTGCAAACATCCCCGTCAATTGCTCGTGGATATGGACCATCCCAAGATGCGATAGAGAAACGAACCAAGCATCGTGATGACTTGGCGAATGTGAATCTCATCCCATCTATCATGCTCAACTATATCCCACCTCTGGCTAGAACAGTGAGCCATGACAGTGTCCCGAGGGACTTCGACTACACCTTGATTACTGCGTATGATGTGGATTATTTTCGGCATGAAATGAGAATGGAGATATAATAAAGAAATGCACAGAGATATCACAGATATTAAATAATATAATAGAAATGTATCATAGATGCAACCATAAAAATAGATATACAGTAATACATGATTTCTATTAATCAAAGAAATGTACAGAGACTATAAAAATACAGAGTGAAAGACTTGCTAGAATTGTGGTAGCTTATCTCTGAGAAGAGATGTGACTGCTACTCGCATTCACAAGAAGATGATTACAATGAGGCTCTAAAGGCATTTTTACAATAAACATGAATGAAAAAAACCCTAGACATCCAAAAACCTAACCCTAGGAGATGAAGTTCCAAAAGTCATGTGGGCCTTGTTTGGGTAAGTTAGTACATCAACTTCCCAATGTCGTAACTTTTGCATACAATCTTTGTTTTAGGCATGTGATAGCCTGTTGGAAAGGTATCATCGAGGAGATTCATTTTGGGTGATCAATATGCCTTTGGATATCATTGAGAACCTCTATCCCGAAAAACCTTCATTTGGGCCCTCAAAATGGCCCCAGAAGTTAAAAACTGCTAAAATAGTAAATTACCAAATTTGCCAAAAAATTGTTTTGAGCTAGTCGGAAAAGCTGGGTGGCCACCGATATCCACCTGGATAAATCCTCCCTCATTAGGAAGAAATGGTCTCCATTGCATTGAGTTCCCGAGGGAGAGGGGAAATAATTTACTGAATCTTCATCTTGGTGAGTTGTTTGCCTTGCTGGAGACGTCGCGCTGCTCAGTTTGTGGAAGTATGTCATGAACCTGTTGAAGTTGAGGTTGTTCAACAAGTCAGGCTACATGAGAGGATGGTGTGCATAAGGAATATTTGTGCTTTTCTACAGCCTTTTCAACCTGCTTATGTTGGATAGAAGGTGCTTGAGGAGAGGATGTAGTGGTTGCAGTGTCCTTCTGTTCTCTTTTTGAACAGATTGTGAAGAAGATAAATTTTGCAGTATGAGATACCACCTTGCGGAAAGTTTTAGGTGGAATAGTAGTTGGAACTACCTCTGGTACTCTATAGAGATGACCCCCCAGAGAAACAATGACACTGAGGGTCAAGACTCATAAACAACATGGCGCTTCCACATATATGGTTGGCCTAAGAGAACATCACAGACATCCAGTGGGGAAATGCCACATAATACCTCATCCTTGAAGGTTTGGATACCATATGACAATCGACATTTTTGGCTGACACGGAGATCTCGTCCTTGGTGAAGCCACCCGATGTTGTATGGCTGTGGGTGTGGTGTTGTCAACAATCCCAACTGTTTGTCGACCTCTACTGAGATGAGGTTCTTCTGGATTCTGCTATCAACAATAAAATGTAGCGGGGTCCCCTTCACCCACATATGTGAAATAAGAAGGTGCTCCCCCTCTTCAGGATCTGTTGGTTCTTCTGGTTGAATTGTTGTAGTCGTGACAATAGCAGTGGGGTCTACATCAATGATCTGTCCTTTACCATTATTTTTAGAATCAGATTTTGAATCATGGTTCAGCTCTTTGTCTTTGATCTCGGCCACCAATGACTGTTTTGAGTGACATTCATTGGTGTTGTGCCAGGGGCTTTTGTGGAACTCACACCATTTTCCGGTGTCCTTATTTGTCTTCCCGTGACCCTTCTTTTCCTGTGTCTTGGACTAGTTTTCGGGAGACTGTTTGTTAGGGCCATCTTTGTCATACTTTGGTTGTTTTAGATTTGGAGACCCGAACTCTCGTTTGTTCTAGTGCCTAAATTTCTTCTCAATTTTAACATCATATTGATAAGTAACACCGAGTGATGATATGTTCAGAAAATCCATTTTAGTCTGGATGTATCTATGTAGAGCCCCACAGTATTTCAGAACCAAATGTCGCTTGGAGTCTTTGATACCCAGCTTGGTGTGCAAGGTATGGAAGGAATTGGTGAACTCCATAACTTCTTGGCCCCTCTCTTGCCGTAGTGTGGTCCATCTCATGTACTGGTCCTCATAGTTTCCAACAGGGTAATATTGTTCCTTTACCGCATCCACAAAAAAATCCCAAGTGGGATCGACCGCATTTATTCCAGACTCCTCCGTGGAACTTTTCTCCTAGTAAGTTTCCCACCAATGTTTGACATGAGAGAAAGATTTAAGGAGTGTGAAGGTGATCTTTTCTTTGTTGAAAAAATTGTGAACATAGAAATAACCTTCTAACAGAGTTAACCATTTTTCTAGGGCTTCTGCATCTATCTGTCCTTCAAATATAGAAATATCAAAATTAACTTGTACCTTGAAAGGTGAGGTGCATAAAAAGTGGTCGCTTGATGAAGATGCACCTACTACTATCGGTAGGCATTGAAGGATGTGGGAAAAATTCTCCATCATTTCGTCCCTCTTTCACGTGAGAGATTGCTCAAGAAATAGATTGATAGGATCGTTTGCTCTGTCATTTCTCTTTTCTTCCACCATTGAGTGTTTCTTGGGTGTGTGAGAGTGATTGTCTTCAAGAGAGACAAGATCGAGACCCAACTTGCTATACTCGGACATAGTCGGGGACATGCATTGAAAAAACAATCAAGAGCAACCTACTCTAATACCACTGATCCAAATTATTTTCGGCACGAATTGAGAACAGAGATATAATAAAGAAATACACAGAGATATCACAGATATTCAATAATATAACAAAAATGTATTAGAGATGCAACCATAAACACAGATATATCGTAATACACAATTTCTATTAATCAAAGAAATGTACAGAGACTGTTAAAATACAGAGTGAAAGACTCGCTAAAATGGTGGCAACTTATCTCTGAGAAGAGATGTGACGGTGACTCACATTCGCAAGAAGATAATTACAATGAGGCTCTAAAGGCCCTTTTACAATAAACAAGAATTCCAAAAACCCTAGACATCCAAAAACCTAACCCTAGGAGATGAAGCACCAAAAGTCATGTGGGCCCCATTTGGGTAAGTTAGTACATCAACTTCCCGAGGTCGTAACTTTTGCATACGATCTTCATTTTAGGCGTGTGATAGCCCGTTGGAAAGGTATCATTGTGGAGATTAATTTTGGGTTCTCAATAATTCCTTTGAATATCATTAAGAACTTTGATATTGAAAAACCTTCATTTGGGCCCTCAAAATGGCCTCGAAAATTAAAAACTGCTAAAAATAGTAAATTGCCAAATTTGCTAGAAAATTGTTTTGAGCTAGTCAGAAAAGGTGGGTGGCCACTGATATCCACCTGGATCAGCGTACCTCCCAAATGGGATATAGGAAATAGGACCATATTTAGGACAAATCTTGACGTTGAAGATCAATGACTTGAACTTGGGAGACCGCAAGAACTATGGCATGCTCGTCCCACATAAGTATTTCACTAAGACAAAGGGAAAGAAGTTGAAGATCATCCCCCAACTGTGGACTATGGACATCGCGAGGTCCACCATCCTGAACGTGATGAATATACCACACTTTGGAAGGCATCAAGAGGTTAACGCGTGCGTTAAACTCCTATTGTCTTGCTTCATGGAGGTTATCTTTGGCTGGACAGACACATCACCGTAGATCTAGCATTGATCCATTAGATCATCGGATTAAGAATGCAAGGACTAGAACCACACAGATTTTATCCAGGGAAGGCTGCAGATCACGCCCTAGCACAGAAAATTAAAGATACCTATGGCAATGTGGAAAAGGGGAAGCGAGGCTACAAGGTAGCCTCCATTTAGAATGGTGCAGTGCACCTAGCCTGTCATTTCATCGTTGGTAAGATAGTAAGGAAGAACAAACTCACGCAGGTCACGGGGTTCGATGTTGACCTCACGGGAAAATGCATTGAAGGACGAGGTGCAAAACTAGAACAAGTGGTCACCACAGTGGAACAATGCTTGGAAGGACCTATGATTGAAAAGGTTATTCAAGAGTTCGTCGAGCAGGAGGCTCTCGCGAAGCAATAGGTCGAGGCAGTTCGAGCCAAGCTCTAGGAATTTGAGGCAGAGTTACCCAGATTAGAGTGGCTTAGGATGAGTCACAGGTGAGCGTTGGGGGTCTGTTGGTCCTTAACCAAGTTTTGGAGAACCTTGGTCATGCTTGACCAGCTTTGGGACTTTGACAGGCTGGTCGAAGGCAGAGCACAAGGTGTAGCAGAGATCGTGGGATATTGACCCCTTCTTAGGGAATTTTTGGGTTTAGGGTTTATGTAACGGGTATGGGATGTCGGCCCATGGGTTTACCCATGCCTTGGCCCCTTTTGTAATATATAAATAGAAATCTAGGCGATGTAAGTAGGAGAGACGTGGTGCTAAGTGGTCTATTGTGCTGAGTACAAGTGATGTAAGTAGTTGGATCTATGTGATTGAGTTAGCTTTGTGCATACTATGTGCATGAGAACTTGTAGAGCTAAGTGAAAGTGACTTTAAAGAGGCTTTGTGCTATAACCTATCTCAGGGAAAGAGAGTCTGGCAAGGTGCACGCAGATCTCTTGTTCTATGTGGAGTGGGTTCTTGTGGTTTTGTGCTTGTAGAAGATTGAAAGGAGATAATAAAGAAGACGAAGAGGTTGTGGAAATAGCCCCACTTTGGGGTTGGACCACGTATATCATGTCTTATGGTTTCTTTGTGCATTATGGTTGTTATTTGAGTTATGCTTAGTATAGAAATATATGTTATATGCATATGATATAGTAGCTTAGTGCTTAGTAATGTGAATGAATACCAGATCAGATCTATTTCTATATGATGAGTGCTTGGAGGTGTTATATCTTGTGGAATACTACGTTGTTCTGTAATTAGGGTCTTCTCCTGCGATGTGACTAAGGGTTAAATACTAATGACTGTTAATTGCTAAGTGCTTTGTTAGGTATTGTAATCGCAGATCTGTGTCCCAACTAGGTTGTAGACACTTGAGTCCTGCAACCACCCCTGCCTATAGCTCGGGTGAGACTTCATCTGCTTCGTAGGTATTGCTGAAAGGGCCAGTAGTTAGGGTTTTGTTGGTGCGTTGTTGAAGCATTGAACCCTAAGTCTGCGCCTGACATACCTACAACAAGTTCTCAACAAACAAGCAAAACCAAGCATATGGTGGTAATATAAAAGGTTAGTACATTAGATAGAATAATCCATCAATATACATAACAAATACGCCCATGGATAATAACTAATATATTTTCAAGATATTAATTCGATGGGAAATGAGTATTTCTATTAATAAATGATCAGTAAAAGTGAAAATATTACAGACTTCCATGTCGGCACGGTTCGAAACCGAGTAACTAAGTTCTTTCCAGCTGGGCCTCCACCACTTCAATCCTCCACCAAAGGCAAGTTCATAGAAGGGAGACAATGAAGTTCTCCATCAATAATGGAAGAGCTTGGGGGTTGAACACTGTGTTCAGACTTAAAGGACAAAGGGATGTAGACTCAATATGAAGTAAATAATTTCTCCAGAGTAACTTTTCTCTCAAAGTTGAATTCTTTTTCTTTTTCCATAGCTCAGAATTGGTCTCTTTATAGCCTTCAAAATGAAACTAAAGGGTCGATTCAGAATGTTTCCATTATATGGAAGGCCAAGGATTAGAGATCTCATGTCGTGACATGGAAACCCAAAATTTAATTTTCATTTTATGACACAAATCATGATGTATGTGGGCTATAGTGGAGCAGCCTGCATATACACTTGTTGTATAGTGTGAAAGATGCGTACAAGTGGAAAATTTTGTATTTTTGTCTCTGGATTCTTTCAATAGGGAAGACAAGTCTGCATAGGGAAATGGAATAAGGCCTTCTATGCAAGATTGCATAGGATGAGGCAAATCTTTCTCTAACACTAACTGTCTTTATATTTATGGGTATTTCCTATGTATGTTGCATGTATATGTTTACTATTATTTCAGTATGAATCTGTTCATTTACATAATGTATTTGTATGTTTACATTTTATATATAAAGTTATGCAAGAGTTATGTGTGTATATGTTTTAATTACATGCAGTTCGAAAAAATTATGTGGGATAACTCAATTGGATGTTGGGTATGTTACAGTATGTTGAGAAAAGAATGAAAGTGTTTTCTGGAGTAGCATGGCCTGGGACAGGTGGTCGAGGATGTTACAGGTGTTCCTCCAGGGAAACTAGCTCGAGACCCAAATATCTATACCCTGACCTCGTTAGGGACAGACTACTCTAATACCTCTGATCCATATTATTTTGAGAACGACATGAAGGAAAAAATATACCAAGATATAACAATGAAATTCACAAAAACATAGAAGAGAACACCAAAATACATTGAAACCCAACTTCTATAACTGAATAAGATAAAAAAACACTGCAAAACACAAACTAAAAAAATGGTGTAGATTATCTCTAAAAAGAAAGAGATGTTGGTTGTGCTTCATTCACAAGAATATTTACATCACACTCCATTACATCCTTAAAGGGCCTCCTTCACCTCAATTATATATGATAGAGTGAGAGGAGAACAATTCCCATGATGCATGTGGGATAAATTGGACTAAGTTTATAAAATGTCATAGGCACATAAAACACTAGGACTTCTCGGGCGATCACCCATCCCAGTACTACTCTAGCTTGAGCACGCTTAACTATAGAGTTCTAATGGGATTCGATGCATCAATTTTATGATGTAGGCATGTACATAAGACCACTAGGAAATCATTAAATGATGTCTTTAATTAACAAATGAAGATGACATTACATTCCATTCCACATCAAAAGGGTGAATATCATGGTTTATCAAAACCACTGGCTCAAAGTGGTGATTCAATGGAAGAGGTGGATGGCCACTGAGATCCATCTGGATCATTCGGGCCTGTAGTTGGTCGAATTTCAGAAATTATAGAGTAACCATGGAAAGGGCGAAATTGGGTAAAATTCCCCAAGATCTTAGTGAATCCAACTGGAATTCAAGCCCAGAAATGTTAACTAGTTGTGCATAGAAGTAATTGGATGGTTGCAAGGTTTAATTTTTCCACAACTACTTTAATTTCATAGTTCCATGGCATCTTGTGTACAAAATTGAGAATTATGTAATTATGGAAAATTTTGAAATTGGGAAAATTTGGGTATTTTTCCTCACATGATGTCAGCATGATGTGGAAGTGATATGGCGATGAAGTGGCGGTGATGTGGTGGTGATGTGGTAGAGGTGATGTGGAATTCCATATTGGTGGGTCCATGGTGGCACATGTACAGTGGTAGTTGGTGGCACAGTGACATGTGACGTGGTGGGGATACGTGAGACAATGACATAGCCAATAGCATAAACCACTATTCCATGGGGGCTAAGCGGCTTTGGCTTCCGACCCTTTACCATGAGAAATAACTCAGATCATGCCACGTATCATGGGATAAACCACTATCATGACCCAAGGGGTTTGTTAAACCTAAGGCACTTTTGGGATGCGACATGGCCTCTCTGTTGTCGATCTTGCCAAGTATCAACTGTCCGATTTGGAAGATGTGCAAGTTCACGTGCACCAAGGAAAAGGTGTGGAATGGGACCCACCCGTCCATGTCACCAATGAAGGGGAACTACATGGAAATTTGATAGCCAAAGTGGGACCCTTGTCCCATTCGGGTCAAATATACACCATCTTGGAAGGTGGGGCCCATAGAATATGAATAATTTATTTAAAATGAAGGCCAACGTAAAGGAAAAAGAGAGAAAAAAGAGAGAGAAGGACAATGATTTAGGTCCAGGAAATCGAGGAGGATGACATGGAATCATTTTTGGGCTCCATCTAGACCCATAACACTATAGCAGTCGCTAATTCAGTAGAAATTAGCGATATACTTCAATAACTTTACAACGTTTTATAGGTCATTATCTTCTAGGCCATTTTGAAGGCCTAAACAACATTTTTAGAAGATAAAATTTGTACAAAATTGTGTTTAATTTTAACACACACAATTTATTCTTCTAAAATGAAATGTCTCAGAGAGATATTTTCAATGAGCTAACCTGTTGACAAAATCGGGCTTGTATGAAGAAGTTACAGGTCAAACATGCAAGGTAATTTTTTGGTACTAATTTATTCCAGAGGCCATAACTTCCTACTTAGAAGTCATTTTGGGGCACAAGAGTAGTTTATGGAAATATATTGAGATATAGAATACATCCATGGAACCATATTGGAATTATGAGTATCCAAAAGTGCACACGATAAGAGAAAATAATCATGTAGCATTCAGTACTAAAAGATGAAAATAACCAAAACTTCAATAAGTTGTAACTAGTAACCTAGATCATGGATGATGGTGACACTTGGACAGATTGCTGAAAATGTAAGAATGAAGAAATAAAATTGATCTTATTTAAAAACCCCAAAGGGTTTTGTGTAGGGATGCAAGAACAAGGTTGGAAATGAATTAGACTAGAAAGTGTACAAAATGAGTAAGTGGGTAATAATAAAATGGTTATAACTTGTTTCTCAAAAATCAGAATTGAACAAGAAGATAGACATTGGAAAGGTATTTGATAGAAGAATCTAAATATACACCCATAAGTGTGAATTGAGTATTAAAACTCACAAGAAATATGAAATAATAATTCTAGTACACTTAAAGGGTAAGAATTGTGCAGAATTTTAATAAATTTGTTAAACTATTGTGGTCTAACAAATCCTATTGCATGCAAATTTTGTAGAACTAAGGAAATAAATAGAACAAAGAATAATTCAAAAAAGATATAAGATACATGGATGATGCAAAGAGGACCTACAACCATGAAGATTAAGTCAGGGGTTTGTGTGTCAGCATCAGTAATGTAGGGACATAATCAAATGGGCATGGAGAAGGCAAAGAAGAAATCATGAATTTGGTAGAGGAAATAAAGATCCTACAAATAGATTTTTTGATATATAAGGTTGGTAATGAGAAGATTATGAAATATAAAGAGAAACAATATGGCATCAACATCAGGTTGTTGCATATCTTGGACATAATAGAGAAAAAGGTGGATAAAGGGACAAATTCAAGTAATTCAAAGAGTTATAGATATCATGCCAAAAGAAGAGAATATAGAAGTGTTGGTAGTCATAAACATCACTCACCAATGCACTCAGTTAGAATAACATACATTATTCCAAGTTTATCTCATGTCATAAAGAACAAAAAAAAAAGGTCTAGAGTAGATGAAATGCAAGTATAAATGAGGAAGATGAAACCTCCTACCTTTTATGGTGAGCATAAGAAAGATAAAGATGAAGAGACTTGGATATTGGGGATGAGGGAGTATTTTAAATTACATAATTTTTCCTCACTAGAAGGAGGAATAATTTCAATTTACTAGTTGAAGGGAAAAACATCTATGTGGTGGGACCACTTTTTGCAAGTAAATCACATTGATGAGAAGAATATTACTTGGAGGCAGTTCAAAAAATATTTCCAGAAAAAATAATTATCCAAGCATTATTACGATAGGAATATGAAATATTTATTTGAACTCAGGCTTGGAAGCATGACCATGGCTGAGTATGAGAGAAGATTCATGGATATGCTAAGGTATGTTGAATTCATCAAGTATGAGCAGGTCAATATTCAAATATTTTTTAGTGGGTTTCGTTCAATATTCAATAATAAGATACAATATGATGTTCCCAAGACATTGGAGGTAGAAATAAGGAGAGGCAAGTTCCTTTATGATCAACATAGAGGAATACCAACTTTTCAAAAGGATTGAGAAGATAATAAGAAAGGAAATATAGAGTAGAGGAAGAAATGACACAAGCCACAATTATTCATAAATAGTTCTCAAGGGTAGCCAACTCAAAAGGAAAGTAGATTGATAGAGTCTTTGAGAAAAATGCAAGGTAGAAAGCTATTAAATGTTGGGGTTGTGAGGGAGATCACATGTATAGAGATTTGTGACATCCCTCTCTTGCACACCCACATGAATTGACTTATTCTTTGAGGACACTTGCGTGCAAGTGGTCCAGTTCATTATATGATTGATTGTTTCGCTTATGGATTATGATTATGTTGTGGATATGATGATATGTTATTTGATTATGTATATGTCAAAAGATGCTATTGACTGGTTTCTCCTGAGTGTGCAGGACTCTTGATAGATTGAGGATGTCGATGGCATCGATGAACCCCCTTGGACTTCATATCGATTTAAGGAGTGGACTGTTTATGGTTTGATTATTTCTTTTATTGCATATGTGACATATGACTGGTATATTATGAGGTTTTTTATGGCTCGCTGACATGTTTTGTTGATGGATGTAGGCTGACGATAACTTGCTAATCAAGCTCACATTTGGAGTAAAGGGGTCATGCACAACAACCATAGATATTGAGGGAGAGGTGTGGCAACAACCCTGCCACATCCTACTAGCACTCACGTCGTGGCTCAAACTGTAGGTTAACAATTACCTAGTTCGAGAGATCCACGATGTCGTGAGGGCAGACCGAGACATTCTCTCCCGATGATTCTAAAGGGAGCACAATAAGGAAGAGTCCTTATTCCTTAGAGGCACTTAGTCTCCCACAAGGTCGCCTAATGGAGTTTTGAATCCAAGGGTTAGACATCTAGCAAAATCAATCAAAAGGCGAGTGGAACTCTTGGAGCACGTAGTAAGTCTTGAAGGGCATGTCGAAGAAACATGAATAAAGGTGAGTGGCACCCTTGGAGTACGTAGTGTGTCTTGAAGGACACGTCGTGGTTTTAGCATCGGTTAGTCAATGAACCTAGGTACCTAGAAAACAATATCTCCTTTTGACTTGGTAAACCTTAAAATAAATATTGTATGAGTACAGTCTAATAATTATAAAATTTCCCTTAAAAACAATTTTGCTAAGCCTAATTGAAATTAGAGAATAGGTCTAATTGGGGGTATAAAGACTAAAACTAATTAATCAATTAATAAAGGGGGGATGAAAAAAAATCAATTTAAAAATTAAAGGAGAAAGAATTTATCTAGAAAAAATAATTGTTGACTATGTGCAAAACTTGCTAATTTAGAAATTAGACCAAAAAGGGGAAACTTAAATACAAAGGAATGTGGAAGATAGAAGGGAATCTAGTCTAGATAACTTTTCAATTTTGAACTCAACTAAGGTTTAAGAAATACATCAGTCATTAAGGGAATGTGAGGGAATAAAGGGACATCGATGAACATTTTTAAGAACACTTTTAGGTGGGTGAGGGAAATTGGAAAATTAATTCAATTAATTAAATGAATTTATGGTGTAACTAAGGGATCAGGTGACAAGTGTATATGGGGGATAATTTTCCTAATAAAAATAAATTAATGTGCATTTTGGAAACTTGTCACTAAGAGAACTCTATAAAGGAAATGGAAGAGGAGGGGAATGAAACACGTCTGGTATGCGTAAGGTTATGCTTTGCTTTCGAATTTTACTCTTGACTGATTTTTCTTGTGGGAGTTGGGATACCCAACTCGAGGAAGAGGAGGGGAATGAAACACGTCTGGTATGCGTAAGGTTATGCTTTGCTTTCGAATTTTACTCTTGACTGATTTTTCTTGTGGGAGTTGGGATACCCAACTCGATTAAAGAGTGGTAGCTCGATCTTCCGAGGCGAGCTGAGAGATATTTTTAACTGGTTGGTGTTTATGATCCCTTTACGGCTCAGGGGGAAGAAGAGTACCCCTAGCATTTGTTGAGAGGTACTGGTAAAGTTTCCCGATTAACAGGGCATGGCGCTAGCGTTCTTATGGAGATCAACAATACACTCAACACTCACGCTCCTCAGTATGTAATGATATATCAATTGCTGTAATTTTCACTATAAAATCTTAGTTTAGATTGTTGTAAATTATCTTGTAAAATGTGCATGAGATCATTGTTCCTGCAAAAGAATTGGGAATGGACGAATTGGAAACTGGTAGTCGAATTTCCTTGATTGACACTTAGGTGCAGATAATGGGGTTCTGTAGAAAATCTTTCAAATATATGGTTGAACCTCTCTTGTTCATGGAAGTTTCACAGAACTTCAAGTTGTCAAGAAAATACCGGGTCTATAGGTTCTGTTTTCCTGTGTACTTTATTAATTTGCATTCTTGAAGGAAACCTTGAGAATCTTGAAAGGAGCTCTCAATCCCTTCCTCTTGAATTTCTCCCAACCTGTCTCAGTACCGTCCCTCCCGATCGTGTAATTCGATTTTTAACCATTACCAAGACTCACCGAGTGTGTCTCTCCTTTGCTAAATGACAAAGATCTTGCAGAATAGAGCTGGGTCATCGTTCAGACTTTGGCGTGCCTCCCATTGGAAGAATTTTCTTGGGTATTCCCTACCGATGAAAGAACAGCTACAACCTGTGTTCCTTGGCTGCTGGGTATTCCGCCCCTTTTCTTCCTTCGAATTTCCTTTTATTTCATTCGCGAACAGTAAGGCTAATCTATCCCTGCATATTAAGGAACTTCCCTTCTGGATTTTAGAATCCTAATTTGTCAATCGACAGTAGTTAAAGAACTGAAATTGTTCAGTCCTCCATTTAGGCGCTGTCCATTTACTGAAGGAGGTTTTCCTCTTCTCCGTTTCACTGCGTAGAAGTGTATGACGAATTCTTGGGATGCCTAACAATGGTCAGGTTTGGGCGATTTAGGCGATATCTTCTCAACCCTCAGTTAGGTGTTATCTTGTGGTTCAAAACTTATTCCTTCCTCTTCTACGCTTGGTGCATCAAAACCTCAGCACCCATTCTGTCCAAACACCTGTTTCTGTTCATATCATTTATGAACAGATAACCAACAGCCTTCTGTCCCTCTTAAACCTTTAATCCAATTCAGACCTATCGTTGTTAATTCTAGTTTTATCCGAAATTACGTTTGCATGGGGAGAGAAACCTGTGGAAAATAGTGAGTTGTTGCTCTGGCGTTTCCCCCCTGAAGCAGATAGCAACCGTCGGCCTAAAATCAAACAGGTGTTTGGACAGAATGGGGGCTGTGGCTATCCACCATGCAGCAGCCTCCCAATGATTGGGCTGCTGCATGGTGGATAGCCACAGCCCTCCTTCCAACTTTACCTCAGCGCACGTGACCTCGCTATCCGTAGTGTCTTTTGTGAAGGGTTGAACAAGAGGGACTCTTCCAACTTTACCTCAGCGCACGTGACCTCGCTATCCGTAGTGTCTTTTGTGAAGGGTTGAACAAGAGGGACTCAACAACTGGAATGATTATGACTACCTTATTTCCATCCTTAAATCTTTCTTGTCTCTTAGTCCATCCGTTGGGTTGTCTTTAAAAAAAAACTGCCCTCCTTCGCTCCCTTCGAGAACCTTGAAGGACAAAACGATTGAAAGGTGTTGTTTAATTATATTCCTGCTGCCATGTACAAAGAAGCTGAGAATTATAACATGCTGTTATGTGGAGATGGGTCTGCAATTCCGAGCGCAATAATGGAGGAGAGTGCCAGAGTTATGAACAATGAATACATAGAGGTGAACTGGGAAGCTGGAGACGTGTTTCTTATAGACAACTTGGCTGTGATGCATGTGTGTAGACCTTCCAAGCCTCCTCTGTGTGTCTTGGTTTTTCTATGGCACTGATATTATCATTTAACGTAACATCCTCTGCGTGTATGGGTGCCAGTGATATATATCAAGGTCATATATATACTAGCTGCTGTAGCATTGAAGGTTGGCATCTCAGAAGGTTCACTCACTCGTTTTAGCTTCACTGGATTGAAGTTAAGTACCGGTCTCTACAGAGACCTGCGGCCAACAACTGTAACTATGAAATGAATGAACCAAATCTCCTTGTTCTGCCCTGTCCCGGGGTTAACATCGGGCTTAAGGTTAACTGCGGTTGTGATGGTAACTGTGTCTTTTCGGTTTCTGGATTCTTTTGTCCTTGGGGAAATCCTTCCAGGATTAAGAGGGGCTGTGATCACCCCAGATCAGATATATATACCAGTAACTGCAGCATTAAATGTTGGATAACACTGCAGCATTGAATATTGTATATCAGATTGGTTATTAAGATAATTTTTATGAAATAACATTGAAACTACTTTTTCATTGAAAAAAAAACCAACTAAATTTCGACCTGGTTCATCTAAAAGTTTTAACTGTCTTAATTTTTTTGACTTAAAAGTATTGACTCAGAAGTATGGCATCTTACTTTCAGCGAGATTTCTYCACTCCGAGACCTTTGAAATACATAGTGGTACATTCATAAGCATATTCACCCCCGTGGTGAGCAACCAACATTTTTATCACTGTTTATTTGTTTGATGAATTGTTATTTTACTGACCAAACTCCAGGGGTGTCTTAAACTCCTCTATGCGAACTCGGGTTCTTTATAAAACAAATAACTATGCATGACGTGACTTTGGATACTCTAAACTGTTTAGTAAAATCTTGTTTTATATAAACTCTATGTCTTCGTCTTCTTAAAGGAAGAGAGAATAGTACTCATTTTTATAGTATATTTTTCCCTAATTTATGTGTTATCATTAACCTTTATGCATACAAGGTTTTCCATTGTAGTGTGTAAAKTAGATTTATCTTGATCAGTGTAGCCTCTGGGCTCTCTAGGAATTACCCATGGGTTCCATGAGAGGAAGTAGAAAAAGGTCCTTGGATAAAAAATTATTTAGTGTAGCCTCTGGGCTCTCTAGGAATTACCCATGGGTTCCATGAGAGGAAGTAGAAAAAGGTCCTTGGATAAAAAATTATTTAATACTAGTATAGTATTGCATAGTATGGACTCCTTATTATACATGGATGGAAGTTAAATCAAGTATGGGTACGTTATATTCTAGTAGGATCAGTTCTATTATTAATTCCTTCCTTGGTCTTAGGATAATCTAGTTGGTAAATTGAATTGATGTTTTTGTTGGTTATCTGTTTGTAAATGATATGTCTTTGTTATATATAAATTTTGTGGGGATTGTGTTACACATATTATGGAATAGAGAAGTTGAATGGAAGACAATGGAGGTTTGGGTAATTTACTTATGGTGTGAAATTGTGTGATGAAACGACTTTTGTCGACTAGTAATGGGTCTTAAATAGAGTGATTGCGTCATGAATTATTTAGATTTATAATGATGGTGTAGCCATTAGACTTCCTTACCCTTTAGATTAATTGACAATTACCTTGCGTCCTGGTTTACGTCATGTTTAGATATTTTAGATTATTGCGTGCATTGAATAATGATGATGTATGTTAAATTAAGTAATTAAGATCAAATGCACGCATTGATTGATGTGCTAATCTGCTATGATTTTTATGTTTATGTATTGTGTGAAATTCATTCATTATGATATCGTCGAGTTGTGTCACTATGACTTTATTGTTGATGTTATCGTCTTAATTCTTTAAAAAAAAAAATTGCCTGTTGTACGTTGTTTTGTGTTGTAATGGTCGGGGCCATTACAAGATTTCCCTCATAGAGGTGAAAGAGTGAAGACTGTTCACAATGTGCAACAACATGATATAGTTGAGGACATGTCTAGAAGCATGTCAAGGATCTATCCATCCCTATTATAGCAAGATTTGCCTCACCATATGCAATCTTGCACAGAGTGTCTTTTTCCATTTC
This sequence comes from Picea glauca, assembly GCA_000966675.3. Classification (NCBI taxonomy): domain Eukaryota; kingdom Viridiplantae; phylum Streptophyta; class Pinopsida; order Pinales; family Pinaceae; genus Picea; species Picea glauca. The sequence goes on from JZKD02S1651302.1 coordinate 707,281, forward strand.
TTAAAACAATGCATCCCTAATTGAAAATCCTGATGTGCACGGGTTGTAGTGGTGCAACCTACATATACGCATGTTGTATAGTAGGCAAGATGCGTATATGCGGAAAAAATGTATTTTTATCTCTGGGATTTGCAAAAAGGGATGAAAAATTAGGGATGAAAAATGGGATCCCTAATTGAAAATTGCATTGTTTTAAGAAGCACATCATTCATTGAAAATTGAAGTTAGGACTTTGCATTGTATTCATATTTACTTTACTCGTTGAGTCATAAAATCATGAGTTTCATCACTGTACGTTTTTGAGTAAGCATGACCATTAAAATTAACGCTATAATTTAAAATTGATTAGTAATGATTTTAATTTCTAGGGTGCACAAACTAGCTTAGGATTTAGTACCTTGGAATAGGATTTTGTGAGTAAAATTCTCCAAGGCTATTAAATCAACTTATGTGTCTGACTAAGGGAGTGGAGAAATCCATTGTATAATAGGTAATATCAGGAGGCTCTGCTTACACCAGAGTTAATGACAAGGTCGCGCGAGGTCGGTTGAAGGAATATCCCCCCGATACCTTCTTAGCGCCAGAGATATTTTTGGGGATCTATTCATATCTGGGGATCTTGCTAGTTCACTTACCTCCATGAGAGGTAGTGCTTTCAAGGTTTCAGGCTTTGCTACCTTTCCCATACGGTGGACCTAACTTACAACTTCTCTCCTATGCATCGGTTATACATTGGTTTCTTAGTTTCTTGACTTAGGTTCCACGTAGGTTACTTGCAGGGGTTATTCTACAGGTACCCTGGGTCAGATAAGGGTCGAAAAACACACAACATTTATGGAGGCTAACCTCTCCGGGGGATCTGACTGACTAGTTGTTAAGCCCATGCGGGCCCTTACAACTAATTTTTTTACCTCCAATATTTAGCAGGGAGTCTCAAACCCCTCTTGGCTGAGACATACCTTCTTTAGGGAGGGAGGCCCCTTTCAACCACTTCATCTCGTTTGTGTGCATATTGGCCATTTGATTTTTGGTGTGCTCTTTGATCGCTAGTTTCCTTAGGATTTTTTATTGAGTTTTCATTATCATGGATAATGGAGTTCCTTTGGCTACCTCATTTATCACTGCCTCCCCCATGATGTTCGCTCATTTCATGGGGACAAATCCTTATGATTTTCATAATGGTATGAATAATTATGACACTCAATCCATGCCTTGGGTCTCTAATCATTTTCCTGTTGATATGTCGAATGTGACTTCGCCCTTTCCATCCTCTCCTTGTCCCAATTATATGAATCATAGCATTGGATATGGGGGCACTATGGCTCCACTTCCTACCTCTTTGTTTGATGTGAGTAATGTCCCTCAACTAACTCACTGTGGGAGGTTGGAACCTCCCTTATTACGGATCCAGTCCTAGCTACGTTCTTTCTGGATCTAGTATTCAAATGGGTTCTTATTCTACTTATTACACCCCATCTGTGTATCCTTCATCCACCATGCCGGTTCCTTCAAACACTTTAACCATGGCGGGTCCACATATATCCTCGGGTCTTTCATACGGGGAGAATCAGTTTTACGATTTAGACTACCCTCTTCACGGAACCCCTTCACATGGGGGAAACATATCTCCTCACTTGAATAATCATTATCATACTTTTGTCTCTACGCAGACTTTAGTAATGATGCCCATACAAACCTCTATGGATGATTTAGGTGGAGGATACTATGTCCCTTTCGAATAGGGACAAGGTGTAAACCATGACCCTTCCTGGCATGCAATGTTTCAAAGTCAAACTTTCCTTGGACCTTGGTATTAAATGCCACAAACCACCACCACTAGTCCAGTCACTGCTAGTCATTTTGGAGCTCCATCACCAACCTCTTCCAGTCATGTTGGAGATGGGTCGACAAACTATGCAAGTCATATTGAAGACCCGCAACCAGTCGCTACTAGTCATGATGGGGGAATCACTCTAGTCACCACGATTCATATCAATGTCACATCTCCAATCTCCATACATAATGTAGGAGAGAACTCTCTCACCTCTGCCAGTCACGTTGAGAGCATGTCACCAACCATTGTGAGTAACTTTGGGGGAATTGAGAATCCTAGATGTCTTAGACATAAGCCTAGATTCCTTTGCAAGACTTGAGGAGAAAATCACCTTACTTGTTTGTGTCCTGTTACTGTTGGGATACCAGAACCGTGGGGATCACCTAAGGGCACGTTGGATTCTGAGGTGTCTGTGGTTTTCTCACACTCTATTTCTGCTTTGATTGACACGACAATCATACCGATGAAATCCTCTCCTAACCACACCCTTGCTATCGAGGGTGATGTGTCTCCTATCTCCATTATCAAGAATCCTATTCAACCGAGAGTTGAAGAAGTGGTCATACCAGTGGAATCTTTGATCAGTCCAACTCTCCTTTTGGAGGGTGATGTGTCCTTCAACCATGTCGTCAACATTCCTAATACCCCTCCTTATGAACAAGAGAGAGTTTTACTCTCCCTAAGTACTCTCCCTTCAAGTCCTGGATAATTTCCCTTCGATTGGGATGGTATTTTGGGGTATCCAATGCCTCCACCTATGTTCTTTTCAGTAAGAGACATTATCAGATACATCACGGAGATGATAACCTCTGCTATCACTTTATCCTCCATGACTTGGAGAGATTTTGGTTTTTCCAAGCTTATGTCGACTATTTGTAAGATACTGACATGCCACATAAGTCTAGCATAGGAGCCTTGGCCTCCCCACTAACTTGTCAACTAGAAAATCCCAAGCGAGTCTGATTTAAGCTCTTTTCTAACTCGTCTAAAAAAGCAAAAAGATTCCCAAGAGAATTTTTCCCTTTCAAACTCGTTAAATTGGACTTGAAAGGTTGTGAGTCTTAGTTAAGCTCTTTTCCAACTCATTTTCAAAAAGAGAAAAGATTGTCGAGTGAACTTGTATCTTTCACACTCATAAATTGGATTTGAAAGGATGTCTATTTGGTACAAGTTTATCCCTTTTTCAAACCAAGTAGACTAAGCTTATGGAAAAGGACATATTTCGGCATTAAGTTGTGATTGCATCTCATGCCCTTGCTTGTAGTATTGAGTGTATAGTCGGTTATTTCTTTGCGTTATAAACCGTTTTCCTCAGCAGTTTGGCATCCTCAACCACATAGAGCCTTGTTTATATCCTTCGCAATTTGACACCCTATACCCATGAGGGAACATTCCCCATAGTGTCCATCTTCCGCATGCATCTCCTTGCATTGAGAATAGGTATGTTCCATTATTGGAACTAGTTTTAATTACTTGCGACACTTGTTTCCTCCTCTATATCATAGCATTCATTTGACTACAAAAAAACAAAAAAGACAGGTGGGAAGGGAGTATTATCTTATATTGGTAGCAGTCGTGACACCTTTGAACATAGCACAAAGTTATTGAGTCCATTTGTCATCATGATTTTGGGTTTAGCATGGCCTTAGGAAGTTGATCTCGTTACAGAGAGTTTTCTCCAACAACTGGTTACTCTTCCAATCCCTATGGAGAATTTCATTGATCCCTCCTGCATCTCATGGTTTCGTTTTTTATTCTATGTTGTCAAAGTCTCCCATATGTCTCATGCTCTTATTCAAAGGAATTCTATCAACCTATGTCGTCCATTCATCAGAACTCTTGACTTTGTATTTCAGCGATACCCTCATTTTGTCTCAGAATCACATGATGTTGTAGTTCTATCATGCACCCTGGTCCCATTATTGGTAGGTAACCTTGAACCCAACAATCGACATTTCATCATTGGTTGTTGACTGGGTGGTTTCCCTTTCTGTTAAATGACAAGAAATCTATTCACACATTGGGATTCATGTAGTGTCTTGCATGCCATTAGCCTTATTGGTGGTTTCCTTGCCTTTGTCAGCAATTTTGCTCATTGGTTTCTATTGAAAGGGTCCTTTTTGTGTACAGCTTTCACTGGGCACACGTGAAAGACACACAGGTTCATTGGTTCATGAACATGTTCTTTGTTCAATTTCCTCCACATCATGAAGCTCCTACTTTGTACCTCGTGCTGAATGATGAGAGATGCCTTAATTCTCTCCTTTCAACAGGTCTCCTTCCATCGACTTCTTCTCATCTATTCTGGAAATGATACCTAGAGTCCTATGAGTACCTTGAGGCTTGCAGTAATTAGTGGAAGGTTCTCTCATCATCGACAATTCAGAATACATCAATGTCTCCTGATTGATGGATTCTTGAAGTGTTCGATCTCGAATCCTTTATTCACACTTGTAATAATGTACTCGGTGCCTTGATACCTACTTTCATCATCGGTAGGATGTCTCTCTTTTTTTAACGGTACACCTGAATGACCAGTAATCAAACGATGTGTCATTGTGTTCGACCTCAACTCCTTTGTTCACATGATGTAGACTTTCACCTTTGGAGGATTGTGTACAAGACTTGAAGACATTAGTATGTGGCCGCAACATTCCTAAGCTATTGTTTACTTTTCATTGGACCAGTACCTATGTGACTTCAGTGATAATGGGAGATCAGATTGTACTCCATTGTATACAAATATCTTCAGATTAATTTTGAGACTGGTTCTACTAGGCCTTGTTCATGACCATGCAAACCTTTGGCATGTAACCACATTTGTATTTGCCTATTCATGGCCACAGACAGTTGTTTGGTACATTTACACATGGATTTGCAGTGTAATTCAAATTAGAAACCATGTATGCAAAGTAATTGCAGAATGTAATGAGCAACTAGTTCTTCCAGCTGGTTCCCCATCACTCCACTTCTGGGTTTTTATAATGTATTTTGGCCATCGCAGATACTCCTATGACCTCACACATTAGGGGGCATCTATTATAGCAATATTTTCCTCACTCTATGCAATCTCGCACATAGGGACTTTTTCCATTTCCCTATGCAGACTTTTCATCCCTTTTTGCAAATCCCAAAGAAAAAAATACATTTTTTCCACATATATGCACCTTGCCTACTATACAACAGGCGTATATGCAAGTTGCACCATTACAGCCCGCGTACATCGATATTTGTGCCAATAAATGAAAAATGGTGTCGGGTTTCCATGTCACGATAGGATATCAATGATCCTCAGCCTTCCATATACTGGAAACGTTCCGACTTGGCCCTTCAGTTCCATTTGAAGGATATAAATGGGACAATTCTGAGCTATGGAAAGGAGGAGAAAAGAATTCAACTTTGAGAGCAAAGTTACTCTGGAGGAATTATTCACTTCATATTGAGTCTGCATCCCTTTGTCCTTTAAGTCTGAACACAATGTTCATCCCCCAAGATCTTCCCTTATTGATTGAGAACTTCATTGTCTCTCTTTTATGAGCTTGCCTTTGGTGGAGGCCCAGCTGGAAGGAACTTAGTTTCTCGGTTTCGAACATTGCCGACATGAAAGTCTATAACTTTTTCACTTTTGTTGATCATATATTAATAGAAATACTCTTTTCACGTCCAATTGATATCTTGCAAATATTTGAATTATTATTCCATGGTCGTATTTGTTATGTATATTAATGGATTATGCTATTGAATGTGCTAGCATCATATATTATCACTATATGCTTGCTTTTCTTGGTTGTTGAGGAATAGTTGCAGGTATATTTCTTTGGGTCAAGTGCTCAACGGTGGACTTCGTCGAACATCTGGATCAGGTAGGCCTTTTATCTTGTCTTGCTAGCATATTTGTTTATATAGCATGCTTGAGAATAGAGTTGATTTATGCAGTCATTTCCATTTGTTGTGGTTTTCCCCTAGCCATAGAGAGATTTTCCTCATACCAATCTCTAGATAGCAAGCAAGATGAATTTCAATCTCATATGATTGAAGTGGAAGGTAATATCAATGATCAACCTATAGCTATTTTAATTCATTCAGGAGCTATTCATAGTTATATAAATCCCAATTTGGTGCAAGTATTTCACTTTCGAAGAGGTAAACTTGGGAAATCTTGGTTGGTTCAATTAGCTAGAAGAGATAAAAGAAGAATCAATGGGACAGTTAAATATTATCCAATGGACATGCATGGATTGAGTACAAAGGTAGATTTGGACATCATACCTTTAGGTTCATATGATTTCGTAATTGGTATGGATTGGTTAGATAAGAATCATGTTTTTCTATATTTCTATAACAAGACTTTTACTTGTTTGGATGAGGAAGAGAACTTGCAAATAGTTCAAGGTATTCTAAGGGCAGTAACTATCAAAGATATTTCAACTTTGCAGCTAAAAAGAAACTTCAGAAAATTATGTCAAATTTATGCAGCACATATGGAAGAGGAAATTGAGTATAAAGTGTCAAGTATTGAATATCATTCAGTCTTGAAATAATTTGAGGATGTATTTAGAGAGATACCAAGGTTTCCACCCAAGAGAGATATAGATTTCTCCATCAATTTGATTCTTGGAGCTACCGCAGTGGCCAAGACTCCTTATAGAATGAGTACACCAGAGTTGAAGGAATTGAAAATTCATCTTGAAGAACTTTCGAAGAAGGGGTATATATGCCCAAGTGTGTCACCTTGGGGTGGCCCAATGTTATTTGTGAAAAATATGGATGGTACCTTGAGGTTGTGCATTGATTTTAGGGATTTGAATAAGGTGACTATGAAGAACAGGTATCATTTTCCAATGATATATGATCATTTTGATCAAATGGAAGATGGAAATATATTTTCCAAGATTGAACTTAGGTCAGGATATCATTAGGCGAGGATTAAAGAAGAAGTTATTAGAAAGACAACATTAAGAACATTGTATGGCCATTGTGAGTTCACAGTGGTTCCATTTAGGTTGTAAAATGTGTTGGGCCCTTCATTTTTGGGACAAGGAATCACACAAGTTTTGAATGAACACAAGTTGTGCAAGCTTCAGAAGAAGATGGACAATAGAGTATGAAAGAGCAACAGAAAGCAGTTATGAAAGACAATGCAACACCAATTAAGCAAAAAATGGTTGCAATAGAATAAGGAAGCGTGCAAGTCAATATGGAAGACACAACCTATCTATATAGAGGGCAGAACATAATTGTAAAAGGGTTATTCGGTCGAGATTTTAGTGGTTGTGTGTAGCTTGATGGGTTAGCTAGTGATTCAGCTGAATTGCGATCAATCTCAGTCCGATATTTCTCTCTTGATGAGGTTGTTGTAAGTCGAGTCAAGAAAAGTCATGAGTTTGTAATGTAATCGACCTATTTTTTTGAGAATCGAAACTCTACGATATGAGTCCAAAGTCAAGTGTATGTACAGAGAACTACTGAGTGTTTCTGAGTCTGTAGCTAGAGAAATATTTTGAAGCTAATATGAAGAAGGACATGAATTTTCAAAATTATGTTTCTCTGTGTGTTTTACTTATGCATTATAATACTTATTTATGATTTATAAGTTCTTCTTGATGGTTCTATGTTTAAAGTCTTGTTCATAATGTAAGTAGGTTCAACTCTTAAACACTTACGATTAAGATCTGTTCATGTCTCTTGTGCAAGGTCAGGATGAGTCCTGAAGGTTTTGTGGATCCTCATAAGTCTTTGCGCCAACAAAATGGTTTCGTTGTCGAGATATGCATTAAAAGGTAAGCTGTAGGGAGAATGTGTCTGCAAATCCATAGATCTAGTATTGATCAATGGTGGGAAAGAAACTGTGATGTCTTCATATGGAAAAAAGAAGAACTGAGGGGAAAATCATTGGAAGACACTCGTGAAGCAATCTTTTACTCAGAAAGATTGAGCGACCAGTATGAGATTTTCTGGGTTAAGTTTTCGGAAGAAGTTTTCCACTAGATAAAGAGGCTCCAAGAAGCTCCAGAGTTCCAAGAATGAGTCAAGAGGATTTGTGCGTGGGACACCGAAAAGATAGCAACACTTAAGAGTATGGATTGTCCAGTCATGCGGGCGATTGATTTCTTGGTCAGTACCACATTAGAAGGATATATCATCAAATTTGCAGCTAAGAACCACTAGTATTTTTCGTGAACAGAGGTGATTTTCAAGAAAGATGCAATGGGAAGACTGTTGATAGAAATCCCCCTGTGGATTAAGGTTTTCTTGATGGAAGAGGGGATGTTGACTATGTCATTGAATGACATGGAAATGTAAACATCCTCTCTTAGGGTAGGGCGTGGCGGGGGTAGATTCATGGCTTGAGAGAGGGGAAGGGTTCTTTGAAAATTGGAGGGGAAATAACAAGAAACGAACTCAAAATATGAGCGAGCCTTGAAGAGATCCGTCATATTTGAGAAGTGGTGGCGTGGTGAGATCAAGAAAGCAACAAGATAGTATGAAAAGTTGAGGAAAGAAGGAGCATCAGGAGAAGTAGAGGAAAGACAGATGGAAGAGTTGCAGAAGATGAGAAGATAGGAAAGACTGGCCAGTCAAATATTAAATGAGAGAGAAGCGTAGAGAGAAAGAATTCCCCAGGAGGTTGGATAATAAGGATAAGGTGTATATGTAAGAGAGGAAGAAGCCGGCATGAATCTTGAAGAATAAAGAGAATATTTATCCCCGATAACAGGAGAGATCGAGAATCTGACCGAAGAGAGTGTCCCAGTGGAAGCAAATGAGACCCCCTAGATCAAAGAAAACCACCCCGAAGCCAGTGGCATTGGCCCCGAATCACCCATACCCCAAGTGTCTTCTATAAAAGAGGTAAGTTTGATACTACCTTCTCATGCTAGTTCTGTTCCCGTACAATTAGTTAGTCAATCACAACTAGGAAGTGCGAGTATAGGGAGGATATTGAGATCCCTTGGTAGATCACAAGCAAGACCGTTAGGGTTCATATTGATAAGACCAAAAATATCAACAATGGTTGCCCATGCGAGAGGCTTGATTGAACGATACCCAAAATTTTTGGGTAAGGGAGATGAAGACGTTGAACATCAATGGTTCTTGTGTGAAGCAATCTAGAGATCCAGAGGGACTCTGGATGCGAATCAGTTGGTCGAGTTCCAGACTACCTTGAGGGGTAGTGCTCCCAAGTGGTACATGAATATCACTGAGCTATGATTTCCAAGAATGCAAGGTCAAGTGTTCACTCTTGGTCAGGTATGAATAAGTTTCATAGCAGAGTTCAAACTACCCAAGTCAGAAAAACAGGCTCTATCTGAGTTGTGTGAGATCCAACAATGAGAAGGCGAATCAACATGGGAATACAACCAAAAATTCAAATATGATATAGGGAGGTTGACACATCCAATCCATGAAGAACATCAAAGGGAGTGCTAGATTCAGGGGTTGCTGCCTCTGACTTGTATTCCGCTAACGCAACAACGGATAGACACTTTAACAAATTCCTTGGAACAATCGATGAAGATTGAAGCCATGGAAGGATACCCTGGAAGCTTGAGAGTGACCAGACCCCAAGCAGATGTGAATCTGGTACACCTACAAGGGCATATATCGATGCTTACAGAAAATATTCAAGAGCTAACGATACCCAGACTAGGATGAACATAGGTTTGGTGCACCGGATGTTATACAGAAGGACATCWGGTGAAMAAATGTCTGTGAATAAGGGGAATGGGACCTCCTCAGAATTCGATGGTACCCCCACCAGAACCCACGAGAAGAGCTTCATAAGTGTCTATGAAATTACAATTCCATAACCCCATCCCGTATCATGCTTTTCCAAGAGACCAAGTAGCACTAGCAGTTGAGTATTGTGAAATCTACCGAATTCATGGGAATGATCCAAGACAGTGCCCCATTATGCAAAAATATTTGACAGTACCAAATATAGTTCACTGTGAATTTTGTGCATATACCACGCACACTACCAATCAATGTACAACACTGGATGCACTTCCAGACATGTTAGACTGAACAACATTTAGGGTCAATGAAAACCCTCAGGGACCAGGAACAGATCGAGGAGGTGGAGCTGAAGGAGACTTCAGAGGAGGGAGAACCAGGGGAAGAGGGCCAAGAAGATGTTATGACTGTGATGGGAAAGGTCACCTAGCTAGATACTATCCTCATCCAAGGTGGCCATTATGCTCGCATTGCAGAACCAATGGGCACACAACTGAAGACTACCCAAAATTAATTGCAAAAAAGGAAGATAGAGTACAACAACGAGGAACTAACCTCATAAGTTTATAAATCAAGAGAGTCATTAAGGGACAATTGCCTAACCTTAATATTGTTACTTGGGGAGAGAAAAGACAGGAGCTGATGTTGATACTCTACCTAAGATCTAGGAAGTAACACCTAAAGAAGACGGGCATGACCCTCTAAAACAAAAGTTGTTTTTTAAATACTCCATAGAAGTATTTCAGAATATTCCTAGCCTTGAGATGCAAGAGAAACCCCCACATCGTATTTTTTATCCTAAGATGGCACAAGTCCCTGCTTCACCCCCTCCACCCAGAAACCCTGTAGTCATAACAAGACAACCTGAGCAACCTCAAAATGTAGTTGAACTTTGGTTTGAATTATTCTCTGACATTCTGGGGAATGATCAACTAAAAGAAAAGTTGTGCAATGTTCTATACCTATTTTTAGGGAACGAAGAACCCTAAGAAGAAAGAATAAGGGCTAATATTTCTGACAAGAGTACTCAGAGAGTACAACAAAGAAAAGTATGAACTGGAAAATAATTCACACTAGTAGCCTAGTTAGATGAATTTGAGATTAAGGACGTCATGTTGGATCTAGGATTCGATGTGAACATTCTACCTAAAAATACCTGGGAAGCCCTAGGAAAACCTAGGCTAACATATTCCCCAATTCAGTTAAGAATGGAAAATCAATATTGTATATTCCCCATTGGAAGATTGGAGAACATGGTAATAGATGTTACAGGAGTAAAGACAATGGTTTACTTTGAAGTCATTGATATCATGGGAGATAAGGACCCTTACTCTGCACTACTTGGCATCGATTGGGCCTATGAAAACTATGTAGTAATCGACTTAAAGAAAGGCACCATGACCTTTGAGGTCAATGGAATCAAGGTAGTTCAACCTTTGGATCCATACATAGGACCCTTGTATACAAAGCCAACATACAATAATATGGAGGGAGAAGACTTGGACCAGTTGTACACCGTAAAAACAGGAAAAAGAGACGATTACATAAATCCTACTATTGATGGATCAGTAAGTTGGAGAAGCATACAGTTAGCAGACAAAGATTCATAATTGGCTTTTGACAGTTGGAAAAAAGGTTTGTACAAAATATTATCAAGAAGATGCGCAACTGTTAGAGTAACTAGATGGGTTGGGACCAAAGTTAGAGGACACCCAGTATGTGATGGCACCTCAGAACTACACAGGTTTATTCTCAACATGGAGGAAAAGGTAGTAGAAGATCAAATAATCTCAGTACTAGATGTAGCTTTTCATAACACCCCTCCCAGATGGTGGGTTAATCATAAATCCTTACTCAGAACTTGGGATGAGGTGAAGCAAGCTATCAAGTATAGGTTCTAGAATAAGGAGCAGCTGGAATCATAGATGCAGATAGATCTCCAAGTTGCGCAACTGTTCAATGAAGAATCAGATACTAGAATGCATATTGAATAGTGCGTGACATAGTGGCAAGATGTGGGAATACCCTCTCACTTCTGGGTTTAGGTATTTCCCCGCTCTTTAGGTCCAATCCTAAAAGATTGGTTCATACATGAGGAAAACATAATACAGACCAACGACTGACAAGCATTGGCAACTCATTTTTGCAAGGACTTCTCATTTACAGGTAAGTACCCTGAGCTTGAAGTAGTCCTACAAAAGACTAAAGAACTTCTTTTTACAGATAATGGTAATCAAAAACCAAACTTAGTGGTATGTGTTAAACATATCCAAGAACTTCAGACTAACCTTCACCTGGCCCCAACTGAGAAATCTATAGAATGCTATCATATTAGCAGAGATTCTAAAAGCTGAGATGACTTAGAGGAATTGAGAAACCTAGCCATCAAAGAGACAAAGGGGAGCAGATACATACAAAATAGCATACCCAACCAGACTGATAGTTCCTACAATCACCCATTAAAATTGTGAAAAATCAATATAGGGACCACAAAGCAACCCAATATAGCTATGGTGGGAGACTACTGGGACTAGCAAACCAGTCAAGAAATACAAAGTTTGTTGCGATAATATGAGGATTTGTTCCCAAAGTCTTTTTTAGAGTTAAAGGGAATCAAAAGAGGTATGGGTTAAATGAAAATTGAATTGAAACTAAGATCCAAACCTGTGAGACATAGACCATACCGTCCTAACCCTAGAGTAAAACAGAAGGTTAAGAAGGAAATAGATTAGATGTTGGAAGCATGACTCATTTTTCCATTAGAAGAAGCAGAATGGGTCAGCCCAATAGTCATTCAAAGAAATAAAGGCACCGAGGATATTAGAGTCTATGTGGACTACAAAAGACTTAACTCTGCCTATGTACATAACCCTTTCCCAACACCCTTTACTGATGAGGTGCTAGAACAGGTTGTGGGGAAGGAAGCATACTCATTCACAGATGTATTTTCAGGGTATCACCAAGTCAGGATCGCCAAAGAGAACAAAAACAAGACCACTTTCATAGAAGAATGGGGATCTTTCACATACAATGTGATGCCATTTGGATTAAAGAACACCCCTACAGTTTTTTCCAAGATTGTAATAGCAACTTTTAGAGATTTCATTCATAAATTTATAGAAGTCTATATGGATGATTGGACAATATATAGCCTGCTCAAGGAACATGTAGCACTGCTATGGCTAATGTTTGACAGATGCAAAGAATTGTAGATCTCATTGAATCTCATAAAGTGCATCTTATGTGTACCACATGGGAATTTGCTGGGCAACATAGTCTACCGAGAACGAGTATTGGTAGACCCAACAAAAGTTGCAATCATCACGAATATGCCACAACCTACGAGTTCTAAACAGTTGTGCTCCACACTGGGACACATAGGTTATTACATAGGTTCATCTGAAGATATGCCAACATTACTTCACCTCTGGAAAGCCTGCTGAAAAAGGTTGAACCATTCCAATGGACTCCACAATGTGATAAAGCACTTGAGACACTCAGGGAGAAGCTCAGCACATCACCGATTCTAATATTCCAAAATGGGAGAATGAATTTCACGTTCATGTAGATGCTTCAGGAATTTCCTTAAGAGCTATCTTAACGCAACCTGGAGATGGAGCTATGGATCATCCTATCTATTTTGCAAGTCGGAAGTTGTCGCAAGAAGAGTGCAACTACACAATGAAGGAAAGGGAGGGCTTAGCTATGATTTATGCTTTGCATAAATTTAAACATTATTTGTTAGGTTCTCATTCTAAGTTCTTTACTGATCACTCTGCATTGAAATATCTAGTTAGAAAACCTATGTTGGAAGGGAGAATTTGTATATGGTTGTTGTTATTTCATGAATTTTCCTTTGAAGTTACCATTAAGCCAGGGAGATGCAATGTAGGACTGGATCACCTGTCCAGATTAGAATCAGGGGAAAGTGGTAGAGTAGTAGATGATCAACTCCTAGATGAAGACTTGCTCTGGGTTGAAGCCATACCAGAGTACCTGGAGGACAAAACACTTTCTTAAGTATAGGGGCCTGCCTAGAAACATATTCCGCAACCCAGAAACGCCACATGGTAGTTAGAGCAAAAAATTACCAGCTTATTTTCGAACAACTGTATAAACTAGGACTCGACAGTATCCTCAGATGATGTGTCCTGGATCGTGAAAGACAAGATATACTATGGGAATGCCAGAGTGGAGTTGCAGGAGGTCACGTAGGAGGAAAGGCCACTGCATAGAAAGTGCTATAGGAAGGACTTTGGTGGGAAACACTCTTGAAGGACGCTAAAGTATACGCTAGATCATGTGATGTTTTTCAATGAGTGGGTAATCCCTCATGACGAGATGAACTACCACTGCAACCAGTTGGAGCTATACAAGCAATCAAGAAATGGGTAGTTGACTTCATTGGACTAGTCAACCCCACAACCAAGCATTCAAAGGATAGGTACATCATCACCGCAACTGAATACCTTACACGTTGAGCTAAAATAGTAGTTGTTCAGGACTGTTCGACCAATACTGCTGCCAGGCTCATCTTCGAGAATATCATCACCCATTTTGGATGTCCTAGGAGTTTAACCAGTGATCAGGGAGCTCATTTTATTAGTAACACTATAGAAATGCTTACAACTGAGTTCCTGATCCAACACCACAAAAGAAATCCCTACCACCCACAAGACAATGGAACAGTCGAAGCCTTCAACAAGATTCTAGAAAGAGGGTTAACAAAGGTTTGTTGCACAAACTGGGAGGATTGGGATGACAGAGTCCCAACAGTAGTATGGGCTTACAGGACAACCATAAAGAAACTCCACAAGCACACACCATTCTAGTTGTTTTATGGGCAAGAGGCAGTGGTTCTTGCAGAATTCATCACTCCAAGTTTATATATTGCACAAATCACACATATGTCAGAAGAGGAATCCATTGCATAGAGACTTATGGAGTTACAATAACTCGACGAGACCAGATTTCTAGTAGACTTCCATCAATTAGTGGAAAAAGAAAGACAAAAATCTTGGCACAACAGGTACATTAAGACCAAGGTATTTACACAAGGAGACAAGGTTCTACTCTATGATAGTCGGTACCAAAAGCATCCCGACAAGCTGTGCATGGACTAGTTGTGACCATTTATCATTACGGAGATCTGACCCTCAGGAGCAGTCCAACTCATGCAATTGGATGGTGTACTGTGACCAGGATGGGTGAACGATGCCCGCTTGAAGCCCTGTTTGTCTCAAAACTGAAAAAAAAGGGGATTGTTTCTCTAGTCCGAAGGAGCTTGTACAATAGTTAGATTTGAGTTTTTCTAAAATTTTGTAAATTCTGTTAATAAGGTCAATATGCACAGTGTTGCACCATGACACATAGTTCATTTTCTGTTTAAGTGTTGTTTGATAAATAACTAATGACTCGGTAGTGCAAGATCCAAAGAGTAAGAGAATCCATTAATGACAGTCATTAATATGACAGGAACCTCCTTTGTGGTCGGAGGGAGGAAGGACTTGAATATGATTTGAGTCCATGTGCCACACAAACCCAGTCTAGTCACAACCTTTATGACCATTACGGTACCCCACCCGAATTCAGTTAAGCCATAAAGCCGTGAAATGAAAATATTCCATTGGAGTTCACGCTGGGATACCCACCCGTCAAATCGAAAGGTATGAAATTGGCCACATCCCTATTCCACTCATGCAAGTAAGTAAATTCCAGAATCACCCAATAGGATTTACCCCGTTAAAATGTCTCATCTGAAAACTCAGATTTAGTTGCATCCATATGGTCATGATGAACAACATTTATTGCTAAACTTGCCCGCTAAGACAAGCATAAGGCCCTGAGAACTCGCCCAAGGACGCATCATTTTCAAAGAACATAGCTATTTCCAAATTCAGTAGAGCAAACCAGCCTGTACAATTGTGAAACCCTTAGTCATGATCCTAGTCCATAGCTTGCCAAAGAAGTGTGAATGTTGAGAGCCACAACAAACCGAAGCACCATGTCTAAAGAAGCGGTACCAAACGATCCCTATGACCCCCAATTCGAGGTCGTGGGCGATCTCAAAGGGAAGGTGGAGCATGTTAATCTCCTCGATATTGACCTAACAGATCAAGTTTTATTCCCTCAGATGCACACATATGTATTTTGGGAGAAGGCTCCAGATGGGTTAGGATACATGCAATTCATCCCAAGACCAAAATTTGTCAACTTATTTAATTTGACCATCATGAGCCTTAGAGACATAAAAATATTTGGAACCATTGGTGAGGTTGCGTGGTGCATAAAATTTCTGATAATTAGGGTGCATGACATAAGTCTCTGGTTGGATAAGAGATATCTAATCCATGTTGATGACATATATCAACCTACTGGACTGTCCTTCGAGGGAGAAGATGTGTCGAGAGGATTCCAGGGTCGTAGTAAGCATGACCAAAATAAAGGAGAGCTCAGCCTGTATGAAAAATTCAACACGAAGAGGGGGGGGGCGCACAAAAGTAATTGACCCCATATTACTAGAGATAGTCCGGATTGGTTTTCAAATCATATCCAACAAGGTTATGAGATCATACTGCAAGGGCGAATGCATGCTAGATGCATTATCAGTAGCATACTTTTGTGCCAACGACGTTGTGTTAAATTGGTGTAGTTACATGTTGGAGGAACTACTAGTGGCATACGAGGAAGCGCGGGAGAAGGGAGGAACCTTCAATTATGGATATATTCTCATGGCATTCACAATGTTCAAATGGAATCCACCTATTGGAAGGCCGCCAATGCTACCAGATAAGGGTCGCATGGCGAAGATGTTTGAGCCATAGCAGTCAAGGTCGCATTCAGAGAATACAACCTTCAACACCACAAAATTTTCTAAGTGGTACAAAGGCCTGATAGACGCAACACAAAGGTTGCGTATTCAACAGGAGATCCTCAACTACAATACGCAAAACATTGCCTTAAGTATGAACTGACACCATACATTTGTCTAGCCGAGACATGTTAGAAGGGAATATTTCCATACAAGGATGTTTTCATTCTATCTGGATGAGGAGTACTTCGACAAGGAAGTAATGTCATGGATAGGATTCAAACACAACCCATGCAAACACAACCCACGCAAGTCGGGAATGCACTATATTCTACCTGTGGAGCTGCTGAAGAAGACAGACAAAGAAGAAGGAGCAAGACCGAGCTCAGGTCTAGATTCATAGAAGCCAGAAGCTCCAACACAATCAAACTCTGAGGAGGAAGAATAGATGAATCCATTGGAGTGGAACAAAATAACGGCCCTCTATTGGTTTCCAACCAATGTCATGTTGTCAGGTGAGGATGTTAACTAGATACTAAGCATTGTGTTCATTACTGAACCATTGGTGAAGAGGCCCAGAACTGGGGTTTTTTTGAATAAAACTTTGAACCCCCAACCCCTTGTATCATCCATCCCCCGCACCCGCTCAATGGTCAAAGAAACCCCCATCATCCACATTTAGGATGAAGCTGAGCCTAAGACATTTCCATCCACATTTGTCACTGATCACCCTCTGTCATCACCACAACCCCACTTGCCAACGCTAAAAACCACCAGTTCACCCTAGAACACAAACCTAGAGCCGATGCAACTCGATTAGCCAGAGCAAGCAGAGTGAGAACTCCTAGGAAAAACCCAAGAGTTGGCTAAGCTGAGATCAAAATATTCTGGTCCAAACCCCAAATTACCAGAGCAGAGCATGAAGCTGACTGGTCTAAATCCAGATATCTAGGAACAAAATATTGAGCCTTCAATGGAAAAAAAAGACACCCAAACTGTGGAGGAGCCACAATCCCACAACAACCAACAAATCACCTCACCGATCAAGGGTGAGGGTGCCCAAGAAATCACAATGAATTAAGAAAATGTAATGAAAGAGAAGCAGATACCAGAAGCTCAGAAGGAACCATAATCAACAACCAGGCATAGCATGACATTCGAGCACGAACAGATGGAGCGGGTTCTCCAGAACCATCAGCAATGCGCAAAACCGATGAAACTATGCATATCCATAACAGAGGTTGTGAATCTCTTTCCCTCATCTCTAAGGTTGAGGATAGCGCCAGGTCCATCAACAGAGGAGGAGGTAGAGACTCGCTCAGATCATTCAATGACCAATGGAGTTCCACTGTAGACATGAGTACCTAGAGGCGCAGCCCCCTTCATGAGTTGACCTAGTATAGTGTCCAATGACGCACATATTTGGACTAATCAGAGCATCAACTGATCAATTATAACAAAGGCTCCAAGAGGCCGAGAGGTCTGCTGAGGTCACAAGGAAGGAAGAGCTTGTTGCGCAGGCATGCAGGACACGAGAAGTGCACAACAAGATCCAGGTTGAGCAAAATCCCGAATCCTGTCCAGATATTTTGAAGGTTGCACGTGAACTACTTGAAGTCGATGATGCAGGAGAACTAGAGCACCAAATTGAGATGCTACAAGGAGCATGGACACAAATCGCCACTCGTACTGAGCATCTGTAGGCACAGTTACGACAGACTCAACAAAAAGCAGAGCAACAACCTCAGAAGCTACAAGAGAATATGCAGAAGACCGTACTACAAGGCAACAATGCCAAAGCAACACTGCATAAGTACACAACGGAATGCACAAATATCTTTTGAGAAGTGAGTGATTGGATGGGCATCATCGCTTGACAAAAGCAAGTCTTGGAGGAGGTGCACACCAAAATCTAGGTGTTGAACGAAGATTTTGTGGCCACGATGGATCCGATGGAGCAACAACAGAAATTTGACCAAATCCAACAGGCAGACAATGAACTGAACACCCTCTTTGAGGCATAGTCCATAGCCAAGAAAGAGCTGCATGACTTCTGACCTGTCATTCAAACAACGTACATGCAGATGCATCAAGTTTATGCAACAACAAATTCTGAGTGGAACTTGTTGGTCGCATCCAAGCCAAAGGGTATAGTAAAAAGGAGACCCAACAGTTTGTTGTGGAGGCATCACTCCTTGCCAGGAAGTGGTAGGATAAAGTTGGAAAGTTTCAAGGATTAAAGGAGCGATCCTTATAGTTGGTCCCAGAGTTGGGCCCTTCGTTTGAAGAGGTAAAATAAGAGAAATCACAAACAAAAGAGCTGAAGGAACAAGAAAAGGAGGACAAGGGAAAACAACCAATGCTCCTGGAATATGCGAAAGAACCAAGCACTTGACTCAAGGGCGAGTCAAGGATTGTGGTTGGAGCCTGTTGGGCCCTTCATTTTTGGGATAAAGAATCATGCAAGTTTTGACTAAGCATGATTTGTGCAAGTTTCAGAAGAAGTTGGACAACAGAGTAAGAAAGAGCAACAAAAAGCAGTTGCGAAAGACAGCGCAATGCCAACTAAGCAACAAACGGTTGCAATAGAATAAGGAAGTGTGCAAGTCAATATGGATGACACAACCTAGCTATATATAGGGTTGAAGATAATTTTAAAAGGGTTAGTCGATCAGGATTTTAGTGGTTGTTTGTAGCTTGATGGGTTAGCTAGTGATTCAGCTGAATTGTGATCAATCTCAGTCTGATCTTTTCCTCTTGCTGAGGTTGTTGTAATTCGAGTCAAGAAAAGTATTGATTCTATAATGTAATCAAACTATTTGTCTGAGAATCAGAACTCTGCGACATGAGTCTAGAGTCAAGCGTATGTACAAAGGACTATTGAGTATTTCTGAGTTTGTAGCTAAAGAAAGATTCTAAAGCTAATATGAAGAAGGACCGGAATTTTCAAAATGATGTGTCTATGTGTTTTTTACTTATGCATTACAATAGTTATTTATGGTTTATAAGTTATTCTTGATGGTTCTTTGTTTAAAGTCTTGTTCATAATGTAAGTAGGTTCAATTCTTGCACACTTAAGATTCAGATATGTTCATGTCTCCTACGCAAGGTCAGGATGAGTCTTGAAGGTTCTGTGGATCCTCATAATTCTTTTCCTTACCCTTCCCTATCTATTTGTCTCAGCAGCACTTCGGGTCAGAATTCTTTTCTTCGGAGGAGATGAAAATTCTAGCGCTCTAGACTACTTGATACCTTTTGTTGGTAACCTGAGAAGGACCCTGGTCTGATCAAACTTGCGCCAACAAAATGCACCAATTTTCTTCATGTGTTTGATGAATGGTATTTTCATAAATTACTTGGATAAATTTTTCATTGTATTCTTGGATGGCATACTTATCTACTCTAAGTCTAAAAGAAGAGAATGAGAAACACTTGAGGATGGTGCTAAAAGTATTGAGGGAGTATCAGTTGTATTCTAAGCCCATCAAGTGCTCGTTTTATAAGAGGAAGATTCATTATTTGGGCCAATCATTTTGTAGGAAGGGATTGCAGTGGATTTTGAGAAGATAAAATCCATTGAAGGATGGACAACTCCAAATAATGTCTTAGAGGTAAGGTCATTCATGGGACTTACAGGTTATTACAAAAGGTTCATTGAAGGATTTTCAATAATTACACATCCAATCACTTATTTGCAAAAGAAGGGTGTGAAGTTCAAATGGACCTATGAATGTGAATAAATATTTCAACATTTGAAAAATTTATCGACAAGTGCATCAATATTAAAGATTATCGATTCAGGTGAGGATTTCATTGTGTGCATTGATGCTTGCAAGGAAGGGCTTGCAGGAGTCCTTAGCCAAAATGGACATGTGATATGCTATGAATCAAGAAAGCTAAAAGAACATGACAGACACTATGCCACTAATGATTTAGACTTGGAGGCCGTATTTCATGCCTTGAAGTTGTGGAGGCATTATCTTATTGGAAAAACATTCAAGTTGAAGACAAACCATAGTGGTATAAAATATTGGTTTGGAAAACCAAATTTGAATATGATACAAATTAGATGGCTGGAATTTCTCATTAAGTATGACTTTGATATAAAACATATCAAGGGAAAGGAGAACAAATTCGTTGATGCACTCAGTATAAGGGTGCATGATATGCATGCTACAACCATTAACATGTATGAATCTGATTTAAAGGATAGAATTTTGGGAGCTAGAAAATCAGATCAATATTATATGCAAACAATAGAAAAAATACAACAAGGTAATTTTGAGCAGAAAATTAAAGATTATGAGCTGAGAGAGGATGGAATCTTCATGTACATGGGATCCTAGGATGCTAGAAAACCATTGTAGTTGTAAGAGATAATATTTTTGGCTAGGTATGAATAATGAGATGGCTAATTATATAGCTAGATGTTTAGATATCAGAAGGTCAAGGTTGAGCATAGACATATACAATTGGTTTGCTACAACCATTTCCCATTAAAGAGTGTAAATGGGAAGTGGTGACAATTGATTTTATCACCAAGATGCCTAGAATGACAAAGAAGCATGATTCCATGATGGTGGTGGTGCATAAGCTAACTAAAGATGATCATTTTACTCCAATGAAGTTAATTAATAAGGAAACTAATATTGTAGAGATGTACATGAGAGAAATTTCCAAGCTACATGGTGTTCCTAACGAAATTGTTTTTGATAGAGATCCCAAATTTACATCAAATTTTTGAAAGCGATTATTTAAAGGATTTGGGAAAAATTTGAATCTTAGTGCAAGATATCACCTAG
This sequence comes from Picea glauca, assembly GCA_000966675.3. NCBI lineage: Eukaryota > Viridiplantae > Streptophyta > Pinopsida > Pinales > Pinaceae > Picea > Picea glauca. The sequence continues at coordinate 728,465 of JZKD02S1651302.1, forward strand.
AATTAGATGGGAAAATCGAGAGGGTTAATCAGGTGATTGAAGATATGGTAAGGATGCATGTGATGGATTAAAATACATTTAGTTGAGTCTGATTATAATAATGGGTATCGGACATCTTTAAATATGATCCCATTTGAAGCACTATATGGCAGAAAGTGCAACACACCAATGACTCGGGACAACTCAACAGACAAAGTAGTGGTTGGGATAGAGTTGCTCAAGGAAATGGAAGATAAGATGGTGAAAATAAAGTATAATTTAAAGGTTTCACAAGAAAGGAAGAAACATTATGCAAATAAGGGAATAAATCATGGAGATTTTAAAGTCAGTAACCATGTGTTTTTAAAAATGAAGGCAAAAAGAAGTTCCTTGAAGTCGGGGAATTGTTCAAAACTGGAAATAAATTATTGTGTCATGCTATTTTGAACCATTTGAGATCCTAGATAGGATTGGTTCTATTGCATACATGTTTTCATTTCCTTCATCCATGTGCATGCATAATATGTTTCATCTATATTTTCTTAAAAGGTATGTGCCCGATGCTAATCATGTAATTTATTGGAATGTGATTTAGGTGGAGCAAGAAGGAGACTTTAGAGTTTAGCTGGTGTGCATATTGGGTCAAAAATTTAAGCTTCTTTGGAATCGAGAAATAGGGTTGGTAAAGGTCCAGTTGACCTGTTACAGTCCTCAAGATGTAATGTGGGAGCATGAGGATGCCATGGAGGAAGAGTAACCTCATATTTTTGAATATTTTTTTATTGTAAATGTGTATATAATGCAATGAGGACAATGCATAAATAAGGGGGAGGGGAATGTAATACCCCTAGGCCAAACCTAAATTGTAAATGTACAAATGGTTTATAGGCTAGTGAGCCAGGATGTTTTGGGCCAGAGTGCCTTTGTATACATGTTTTGAGGCCAGAGTGCATGTGTGGTCAGAGAGCCTAGATGCTAAAAGGACAATGATCCTATAATTGTAATATGTAATCACACTTGTATATATTAATAAAAAACATCACTATTGTAGACCAATTCAGAAAAATAATTATGGTGGATAGAACTCCACGAGAGGGAAAGGGGGATAAGGGATTGAAGAAGAGGGTCTAAGTCAAGGGGGATTAAGCCAAGGGAGTATTATAATAATATTTCCTAATTCCTAAAGTTTTATGTAATGATTTTAGCCTAAGTTCATAAGTGAAGGAACAAATTACCAAGTGGGGGACAAATTAATTCCTTAATTTCCAAGTGTCAATATAAGAACATGCCAATATATTGTGGGAAAATAGTGTAGTTTCCATCATTCACTCATTCATTCTTCCATCATTCACTCACTCATTCCATCCATCATCCATACCTTTACTAGAGTGTAAGTTGAAGTTGGTTATCCTTTAAATCCTTAGTGGTTTGGGTTGAAGAGATAGGTTGTAATTCCTGTGGAGCAATCTCTCTCGGTGAGAGGATTGTTGGGATATGATTCCCTTTGTGCTGGGATGGTGAGTGTTTAAATCTTTATTAACCTTGAGTTCCAGGTGATATAGATATTTGAGACTTCCTAAATATCCTGCTGATGAATCCCTATAATGGAAGTGGGACAACTGTAGGACTTTTGAGTAGAGAAGGGGTACACTCCCCACGGTGGGACATACTATGTTGAATGAGAGGTTGTGAGCTGAGAATTGTTACTGGAGTTGGCACCAATGCTTAGTATTTGTTGAGTTATTTTTAGACCTTAGTTTGCTTTAGGATCCTTTTCGATGGTGGAGTCATAGCCCAAGCTCAGGGGTGACCTATTGTTGAGAGTATATGAACAAAAAGGTCTATGGTTGGGAGGAATGTTTGAGGTCTGCACAAAGTTGGTGATTTACCTTTAAAATATATGTGCTATTTTTATGTGTTTATGTGCCAATTAAAATGTCTATGTTTAAGTTAATTTTGTTCAGCTTAATTTTACATATTTATGCATGAAGGGTATATTGTTAGGGCTACATAATTGTATTCATATGTGGGGAATATTGGTAATTAAAATGGTCTCAGAGAAAGGAATTTTTGTGTGGCATGGACCAACTTGGGTTTGGGGACACTAAAGGAAATACCCACTCTTCAATACCTTGGTGTTTCCTCAAATAAATATTCCTGAATGAATATCTTTTGATGGATCTAATGATCATTAGACCTCCATATTCAGTAGTAAAGGATCGATTGGACCTCATAGCCACCCAATAGATAACCAACACTATTACTTCATCAGAGTTCCTTCTTTGAGATAGGTTCTCACTAGATCCAATGGATTATATCTTGTTGTCCCTGTCACCGATAAATCCAACAGATATTACCAGTCTCGAGTTCTCATCATTGTGTTTCTCTCATCACGAGTTTCATCCACTTACTCCTCACATACTTTTTCGAACTCTTCTTTTCTAAAAATATTGTTAGCTCAACGCTTGATATATCTATAGCCCATATCTCATTAGCTTACCCTCCTAATAGATCGATGGCTCTCATCGACTCAGGAATTTTCCACAGGGAAGTTCACCTTAGCATGGTTTATGGGTGTTCTGAAGGCTCCACCTTCCAATAAGATTCCTTTGAGCCCAAATCTCTAAAAAACAATATTTGAGATCAAATCTTCTCAGTGGATCACTGACTGACATTTCCTTTAGTATTTTAATCAGGATTCAATAAGGTTATGATTTATTTTAGGGATTATTGCCCCATGACATTCCTGGAAATCTTCCTACAAAGGTTTGAACTCTACTCCCTCTGGTTGTTAACCCACTTCCCCAATACATAGGAAAAAATCCACCATTAACCCCCAAAGGAAGGTTTTATATCCTACAAACTTTCCATTCAAAGGCTAGGGAAACATAGGGTTACATATTTTCACCAGCCTCCCATACAAAATCATTACAAGAAATCACTTAGCCATTTTCAAAAGAGATTACATTCACCATTTAATCTAAAATTTAACTTGTATTCAACATATGAAACTATAATTAAGAACATAATACAATTCATATTCATTTACAAACATTCACAAGGTGCATTGAAAAACACTTATCTATTCAGTTTAAATTTCGACCAACCAATTGACTGAGGGTGAATGCCTTTCCACCCAACCTTAGGCTATTCTACACTTTTTTCCTTATACAATAAACCACCCCCATGCTAGGCCATAATAACACTAAGGGACTCTCGCAAGTTGGATTATTAGGTTATAGAATTATTCAAGGAGGTTAATCTCCTTGACTCTATTGGAAACAATGGAAATCCCCTATTCCCATTGAGCTCAGGGCATCCACGAGATTAATAGGTTCCTTCCTAGTTGGATTTCCTCTACACAAGGGAGTCCCTTATCTACTATGTAGCCCCTCGATGCTCTCCCCTTATCGGTGTTGATTTCTTTTCAACAAGAATCAACTCACAACCCTCTTTTCTCAAGTCTGGATATGGGTATTCTGTATTCTAGGGTGACCATTCATGTCCTGAGAAAGATTCCCATTTTCCTCATGATAAATTCCTAGTTTCTACTATATTTTTTAGGTATGTGCACGTGAGACCCCTCAACTCAACCACGTTATCTCACCATCTATTTGTGAATCTATCTATGTATCTTTGTTTAAGTCCTCATGTCCATTCCTTCTTCATCCTCATTCATTTTCCTCAACTGGAACATTCTCCCTCTCCCTCAGGATCCCCACTCTCTCATGTTAGAAGTAAATCCCTGGGTTCAAGCTCCCAATTCGAAGGGGAAATTATTTATACTTATGGCTAACAATTGCAGCTAAACCTTCACTCTTCTGAGCACAAGTTCTGAAGGAAGTCATAAATGCTACAAATACATGATCATATGCTGTTAATGGGTTTCTAGTTGACAGGGTGGATAGGGTACTTCAGATAGGTTAAAAATTCAATATTGTACACGTGGAGGTTGTGTTTATGGGAAATATTCCCATTTTATTCATATAGAATTCCCAGTGTTCCCCTCACCAACTCACACTTATGGTATCATGGATAGTACTGCAAGGCTTCCCTCTTAGTCATTTGTTTGGTGTTTTTATTAAAATAATTCACAGTTAGAGTCTTAATCAATTAGCATGCATAAATCCTTAAACATAATTATAGACTTGGGGGAAAACAAGGTGTTACAACATCTCTTAGAGGGTTGTTTTTTGGAAGTCCCCTCTGTGCATTAGTTTTCCTGATGATAGAATAAAGTTTTTAGGGGTGTGCTCTTTGTTTCTGCATCTAATTAAGCCATAGGTTGATTGTGGTTATTTTCATATCAAACTTTATTCATAGTCTTAGAACAACAATTTCACTATTCCCATTGACATCTAGGACATTCACTAGAAGAAGTGGAAAGACCACTTATTAAATGAGTCAATACATGACATAGAAACTGCCTAGGTTGATTGAAGATCTGAGGAGTGTGAGAAATTAGAAGTTGAAGTGGTCGAAGAAATTCCTCCACCCAATTTTAACCCTCCTTTGCCTAATCCTAGATACCCCATATTCATCTAGATAAGGGGAAACTTCATTGATCCATTTTATTTATTCAGTGATCCTCACGATATCAGGCCCAAGTGTGACTTATAGTATGAATGAGCCTTCAATATCACCAAAATGTGTCCCAGGAGGCAACTCTGTGATGTCCTCCCTTCCATATATCAAGGCCATAGGACCTACACTATCTAGGCCTAGTTTACCAATATATCCATTGGGGATGCTGACTATTATTTCCCTTCCTACCATTTGTGTACCTAACATTAGCACACCCATTGCATCCATTGCGATGGCCACATTCATATTTTCATCTAGTTGGGTGG
>JZKD02S1651302.1:741737-752652 GCA_000966675.3 Picea glauca
TCATTAACCGTTGTGAATAATGAATAATTTACACATGATATACTCTGTATAACTCAATGAGTGCACAATGGAGGAGAACCAATGTGCCATAGTGGTGGTCTAGAGTAATATGGACACACACCAGTAGTTACTGTAGTGAACTTCCACCTAGTCTAGTCTCTCAGACAGTTACGACAGTGAACTGCCACCTAGTTGAGTTAACTAGTCAACTAGTCTTCAGTTAACTAACTGAACAGAGAGTAGTGAGGAGTTAACTCAGGGAATCATGGGTAATGTTCTAGTGTGGTGATGATACCAAGGCAAGGTATAATTATCATGGTGATGATCCCAATGTTGCATGGTGATAAAATCAATGCAACACCTAAACTCAACTCAACTAGTCAAACTAAAGTGTCAACTGAAAGAGAATATTCTCTAGGTGGAATATTCTCCCCTAAAATATAGGAGACTAGATAATGACTAATTATGACTAAAAAACAAGGAAAAACATTAGGAAAAATAAATCCTATGTGTGTGTGAAGTAACTCCAACACATGTGTCATGTCACATCAATAGTTGACATGACATCCTAGAAGTAGTCGATGGCCGATGGTCAGGTCGGTTGATTTGGGGAAGAGTTTTCGACAATCATCAGGGATTGTCGATCATCGATGGGATGATGGTCGGGCGTTAGACAGATTAGTGAGGAGTTTTCATTAACCAACAAATATAATCAACGATTGACATTTGATTCATCCAATTTAGAGTTGAGTGCAAATCGGTCATCGGGGAGCTAGGCCGATGGATGATAGTCGGGTCGACAGTTTGAGCAAGGAATCTTGCACAACCAACAAAAGTGTTGATCATTGATAAAACAAAGTAGTCATATCAACAGTTCATATTGCATGCGATTTTAAATAGACGACTCATATTTAAAGGGTTGTTACAATAGTAAAACAATGAATTTTATGTAAATGTTTTTGAATTTTTCATATTTTTGAAGGTCTTTAACTTGCGGGGCATTCTTGAGGGCCTAAATAACATTTTTAGGTAGTCAAAAACCATGAGAAAAGAGATTTCCAAGGTTCACTTGTCTCTACAACTCAAATAAAATAACTCGGAGATAGCTATCCAATGAGCTAAATGGTTTGCAAATCGGACCTCGTATGAGAAAGTTATAGTCAAAACACTAAGGGTAAAACTTTGGCACCAAATTTACTTCCGAAAGGAATAACTCCGTGCTCAGAAATCCATTTGGGACACATGAATAGTTTATGGAAATATTATGACCCATAGAAGCCAGTGGTGGAGTCAGAATTGAGTTATGGATATCTGAAAATGTGCAGGAAGAGAAATAAGACACTTGTAGCATACAAGGATAAATTGGGTAAAATGATAAAAACTTCTCTGGACCATAACTTTTAGCTCGGAGCTCACATTTGAGAAAATAAATAGTCGTTGGAAAGGTATTGAATAGAAGACATATTTCAATATAGAATTTTGAATTGGACATTATATTTTCTCTGAAAGTGATAAAATGGATTGTTGTAGTAGTAAATGAGTGGAAATTGCAATATGTGGATGTTGTAACTTTTCACTCATAACTGAGATTGAGGCATGAGTACAGTCATTGGAAATTGTTTTTGAAGAGGAATGAATAATTGGGGTTAGTGAATTAATATTATTCATAATTTAAAATGAATAATGAATTGTAATCTAAGTAATAAATATTTTGCAGTATGCTTAATTCTAACAATAATTATTGCATAAGATTCTTGTAGACTTAGATATACAAAAAATCAGACTTTAGTTCCTACATGAGAAATAGAGATATGGAGGATGATCAAGGGTCTTACAACCATGAATAATAAATTAGAGGTCAGCATTTCGGAATGCCTAGTGTTGAGACCGAGTCTAAAGGGAGAAGAGATGGGAAGGAACCTGTAACTATGAGAAGCCTGCAAAAAGAAGTGCAGAGATATAGGGCTGCTAATGAGAGGATCATGAAGGCTCAAGAACAAATAATTTTAAGAATGAGAATGCTACAGAAGAAATTCAACAAATATTCAATCACAAGGCAAGAATCTAGTGCCAACCAAATGGAGGATTCTAGGTCTCATGATAGGAGGTATGATCATGGAGGATTTAGACGATCAAGGAGTATTAGCAGGAATCAACATCATCATTCCCCAGGGAACTCATCTAGAAAAAGATGCACATTCAAGGTAAAAAAAATCTGAAGTATATCTCTTGTCATGCATCAAATAAGGATACATGGGTCAGATAGCTTGCAAGGAGAATTGAGGAAAATCAAGCCACCATTAATTGATGGAGAAAACAAGAAAGTTGAAGATGTAAAAGTATGGATGCTAGGAATGAGGAAATATTTCCAATTGCATAACTACTCATCAATTATAGAAGCCAGAATTGAAATCTACTTTCTTCAAGGATAAACATCTATGTTGTGGGATCTACAAAAGCAGGTTAAGCACCTTCATGAGAAAACGTTTTCTTGGAAGTAGTTCAAGAAAATTTTCATCAACAATACTCATTAGAGCATATTATGACAAGAAGATGCAAGAGTTATTTGAACTCAAACTTGGGAACATGACCATGGATGAATATGAGAGAAATTTATTGGAACTTATTAGGTATTAGAGCTTCATTATATATGAGAAGATCAAAATATAGAGGTTTTTGAGTGGAATGCCATCCTTTTACAAGGATAAAATTCATTTTGATGAGCCAAATATTTTAGAGGAAGCCATAAGAAAGGACAAGTATTTGTATGAGCATAACAGAGGAAATACATCTTTCCAAAAGGATTGGGATGACAAGAAGAAAGGAAATATGGATCAAAGGAATAAAGGATTCAAACCACCTTTCATAAAGAATAGATCCCAATCATATCGTCCTTGGGAAAGATGACAAGAAAACAACCCATAAAGTATTGGGGATGTGAATGAGATCACATGTATAAATATTTTCCTCATCAAGGAGATAAGATGAAGATTTCGTATAGTTTCAATAAGGAGGAGATAGTGGAGGAAGTGGGAAAAATCATGCCAAGGATCTATGCATCATTGGACAATAGAGAAGAATAATATCAATCCCACATGATTGAAGTGGAAGGTAAGATTGATAATAATCCCATAGTTATTTTAATTGATTATGGAGCAAGTCATAGCTATATATGTCTAAATCTAATTGAAATATTTAAATTGAAGAAACGTAAGAATGAAAATTCTTGGTTAATTCATCTAGCTATAGGAACCAAGAGAAGAATTACTAAGCTTATTAAAGAATTCCCTATAAATATGAATGGAACTAACAATAAGGTATATTTGAACATCATACTGCTTGGGTCTTATGACTTCTTGATTGGTATGGATTTGCTAGAAAAATCATCATTTTGTTTTAGATTGTTATAACAAGGTGTTCACATGTCTCAATGAGGAAGGGAATTCAAGGATAGTGCAAGGTATTCCAAGGCCTATATTTGTATGAGAGATTTCAACATTACAACTGAAAATAAGTTTTAGAAAAGGGTACTATATATATGCATCCCATATGGAAGAGCCAATGAAGGATAATGATCCAATTATTGAAGATTATCCAGTCTTGAAAGAGTATGAAGATGTGTTTGAGGATTTTCCAGGATTTCCACCAAAGAGGGACACACATTTATCAATTGACTTAATGCATGGAGTTTCCCTCGTACATAACACTCCCTATAGAATGAGCATGCCAGAGCTAAAATATTTGTTAAATAAAGGGTGCATATTCCCAAGTGTTTCTCCTTGGGGTTCCCTAGTTATTTTTGTCAAGAATAAAGATGGAATGTTGAGGTTATGTATTGAGTTCAAAAATATGAACACGATTGCAATCAAGAATAAATATCCCTTTCCCAGGGTTGATGATCTCTTTGATCAGTTGAAGGGAGAAAAGATATTATCCAAGATTGACTTGAGGTCAGGCTATCTTCAAGTGAGGATCAAAGAAGAAGACACTAGAAAAAAACCTTTAGGACAAGGTATGGACACTATGAATTTGTGGTGGTGCCTTTTAGATGAACAAATGCACCAACTACATTTATGTGTTTGACGAATGTGGTGTTCAAAAATTTCTTGGATGAGTTTATAATTGTATTCTTGGATGATATTCTTATATATTTCAAGACAAAAGAATAGCATGAGAGACATTTGTGGATGGTGCTACAAGTGTTAAGAGAACAACAATTGTATGCGAAATTGAGTAAATTCACTTTTGATCGAAAGTAGATCCATTATTTGGGTCACATTGTTTTAGAGGAGGGCATAGTATTAGATCTAGTAAATATTGAAGCAATCAAGAGTTGGCTAGAGCCAACAAATATTTCAGAAGTTAGATAATTTATGGGTCTATATGGTTACCATAGGAGATTCATTACGAGATTGTCCAAAATTTCACATCGAATAACATATTTTCAAAAGAAAGGAGTAAAGTTTGAATGGAGTGCTAAATATGAAGAAAATATTTAGTGCTTAAATTATTTGTTAACTAGTGCACGTATTGTGAAAGTTGCATATCCAGATGAAGAAAGATATTTTTGGCCTAGTATGAAGAAATATATCACTAATTATTTGGCTAGATGGATGGAATGTCATAAGGTAAAGGATGAGCACACACATCCAGCAGGATTGTTGTATCCATTTCACATTCCTAAATGGAAATGGGAAGTTGTTACTATTGATTTGATTACTAAATTTCCTAGGAAAAAAGGAAACATGATTCCATCGTTCTAGTGGTGGACAATCTTATAAAGGCTTCACATGTCATTTGGTAAATGTAACTCATAAGGCAACCAATATTGGAAAAATTTACATAAGAGAAATTGTTAGGCTACATGGTGTGCCTAAGGAAATAGTGTTAGATTGAGATCCCAAGTTCACCTCCAATTTTTGGAGGGGGTTGTTTAAGGGATTTGGGACAAATTTAAATTTCAGTACAATATATCACTCAAAGTCATATGGGAAGACAAAAAGAATTAATTGAATAATTGAAGATATGTTGAGAGTGTATTTAATGGACAAACCTTATAAGTGGGAGGACTATATCCATTTGCTTGAGTTTGCATACAACAATGGGTATCAAGAATCATTGAAGATGAGCTCGTTTGAAGCCTTGTATGAAAAAAAATGCAACACACCAGTAAGTTGGGATAACCGAATAGACAGAGTTGTGATTGGGCCAAAGTTGTTAAAGGAAATGCAATAATAGATGGTAAAAGTCATACATAATTTAAAAGTTGCACAAGATCGGAAGAAGAGATATGTTGATAGAAAGAGAAAAAATAGAGAATTCAAAGTGGGAGAGCATGTGTTTTTAAAATCTAAATCCAAGAGAAGCTCGTTGAAACTAGGAAGTTTACCAAAGTTGGTAGTAAGATGTTGTGGGCCTTTTGGGGTCCTAGAAAAGATAGGACCTATTGCATACATCCAAGAATTAACTACATCCATGAGAATTCATAATGTGTTCCATGTGTCTTTGTTAAAAAAGTATGTGTATGATCCTAATCATGTGATTGATTGGAATGTGATCTAGGTGGAACACAAAGGGGATTTCTGGGTGGAACCAATGCACATCCTGGAAAAAAAGGTAAAATTTCTCTGGAACAAAGACATAGGCTTGGTAAATGTTCAATGGACATGTTACAATATTGAAGATGCTACATGGGAGCATGAGGAAGCCATGCAGGAACCATACTCGAAAAATTTTGCAAATTTTGAAGAAAATTGAATGTACATTTTTATACAAGTGAATGAAGACTCCATTTTAGTAGTTAAAGTTCTTAGAGCCAAAAATCTGATATTTTTGTCCAACCAATGAGGGTTTTGGGGGAAAAGGGAGTTTTTGGTTGGAATTGTTGTGTGAGGAATTAAGTTTTGGAATTATCATGTATCTTGATGTAATGTTTTTGTATATATCAATTTGTAAACTGTATGGTTATGTGCATTGGGAACAATGTAGTTTGTATGGGGAGGGGAATGTAACATCCCGATTTTCAAACCCAAAACTAGAGATTTGTAATGTAAATGTAGTATATGTCCGAGAGCCAATAAATGTATATTGTAAATGTGATGTATGATTGAGAGCCAATATGTAAACATGTAAATTTAAATATAATGAATGAAATGTATCACCAGTTCTAGATGAACACAGACAAATATTTGGGGGCTAAGTAGCCACATGAGAGGGTAGGTGTTGTAGAGATGTTATACCCTATAGGAGCTAAGCTCCCTTAGGTTATTCCTATACCTAAGACAGGAACAAAGATATGAGAAGAGGATGCTTCTAAGCTTGATAATATGTCATGATCTACAAATATATCAATCCTCTATCAAAAAACACACAAACTTACGTGAACGATCATTTAGAGGGAAACATACAACATATCTTCTATTAATTTAGTAAGAAATATTACAAATTACATGTGTAAATTGAAGAGACATCCTTCTTCCAAGCTTCTTGCCCACGCCTTGCCACCAAAACTCCAGAGTAACTTTGCTAGTTTTTTCTCCCCTTTCCCATGGAAATGGATTGGTTCTAATAAGGATTTAGAGATAAGGCCATATGGTTAATAGGATAAGATATTCAGGATTATATTGGAATCCTTATCAAGACTAAACCCTAAGAAAACAGAGTGAGGTTTCATCCATCGCAACCAACTCCAGAAAAAGGGAGCTTATAGGCTTGGTCATGACCTGAATACATAGACATAACTACCTGATTGCGACTTGGCAGTCTAGAAAGGGAGACCAACCCCTTCGGTCGCAATCTTGAGGAATGACAGGTGCCATTGAAGGGAGATTAGGCTAGAATCTTAGTGAGAAGATGATGAAAGATGATTGAATTGGGTAGGTGACCTCTATGAGATGATACCTCAGTGGTTAGGGGGTTAATAATGATATAACCGATACCCCCTAAAGTGTGAGTTTAGAAGAGGTGTCTGATGGCCGAAATACTTTACCAATAAAAAGCGTAGAGCTGTGGGAAAGGAGCCTAGAGAAGAGCATCACCAGTCCTGCAAAAGTATCCCCGAGGTGGGCATTCCCATCCTTGGTAAGGAAAATGATATCATAGACACCATAAATACACTACGGATCTATGCATGACGCAAATGATGGACAAAAAAAGTACACCATAGATCCATCAAGTAAACAACATGACTTAATTCATGGCCATGAAAGTATAAACTTTGGATCCATGCAATATGAAAGAGAAATCATAGCCATGAATAAGCACAAATGTGGATCTATGTGACATCATACAAAGCAGTGAGATGACTCAATAACTGAGCAATCGATGAAGTGCTCATGAATATTCTACATCACATCTTGGGAAAGAATGTCATCTAATATAAGGGTGATCTTTCCCAAGGTCTTCATCCTTTATCCAAATGGTATGAATCTACAACATGCGAATAAATGAGCTAGTGTCGAGCATGGTAGAAACCATCTAATTACCGATCATTAATGTATACCATTAACAAAAGATATGGATTCTACCGATGATAATGATGGAACCCAATATATTGAGTACAATCTATGAAGTGTGAATAAAAGAGTTGATGTTGAACACTCATCGATTCATTCGACATGAGGCAATGATGTAAACCCATTGTCTAAATCCAAGGAGACCTGCCACAGATGTTTGCAAGTCCCAGGGTATTGAAGGGTTTATAGATTTAAAGCTTGGATAATTATCTTAATTCGACAAGATGAAATCCTTCGAAGGAGGGCCTTGATGTATCCCCCATCAATCAAAGTGAAACAGGAAAAGATGGATTGTGTGAAAATGATAATAGTGGAGCACGACTGACACAGGGATGGTGGAGATAAACAAGCATAAAGGAATGACAAGTGACTGATGTATGTATGAATTCCCTTCAACAAGTATGCACAACAAATGGCTTGACTTGACAACATTAACTTAAGTGAAGACCAACGTAATTGTGCATGGACCGGTGAGGGGAACACAACAAAATGATGGGAATGGTGGTCAAATGAGAGAAAATGGATAACCCAGATATTATATGAAGTGATTAAATAGGTGAATTGTTCAAGGGTGACACGAAGTAATGACAACTTCCAATTAATGGAGAAAACAATACGGAAAAACCGTCTAAACATTCCCCACCATGATTGGCGAGTACCTCTTTCTAGTTTTACTAGCTGTAAGAGTAAAGGATGTTCGTTATATCTCATTTGGTGATGAGTCCCTTGACATATTATCAATGAACCTAAGGAAGTATGGGTTCGGTTGCATGAATGGATCCTTCGATGTAAATTTTAATGAGTCCAAAGAAGGAAAACTCAATGGCATTTTCTTATTTAGAGAGTTTGAAAAGGTCATAAAGGAAACTCTATATACTTACCTGTGGATTTTTCTCGAGCCCAGGTAGGTTTTTCTTCATTGGTGTTTTCAGTTTCAGGTTGTCTGAAAAACTTAAAGAAGACTCCAGGGGGGTACTTTTATTGTAAATTTTAGTCTCCAGGGCCCGAAAAAATTTAAAACAATGCGAAGGAGAAATCTCCTAACCACAAGGGATATGTTGTTCCTTTTTTGTAAATAGTCCGTCTGTCCTGAAAAAGGGGTAAACTTATACCAGTTGTACGTCTTTTCAAATCCATGATACAAGCTTGAAAATACAAGAATACTCAACGATCTTTTCTTTTTTAAGGAGTTGAAAAAGATCTTAAAAGAGACTCCATAGAATGGTTCCATAACTTATGTCGATAATGTTCCTAAAAAAATAAGGTTAGTATATGGTTCCATGAGCAAAGAAAATGATAAATATCCAAAAATGAAGAAAAATATATTTTTATAGTGTGAACATGGTTAAGATAAAGCTATATGTGGTTAAAAAATAGTGCTTTTACCTCATTTTACCCATTTACCTTGGTGAAACTTTGGAGAGCCATTTTCTTGTGCAAATTTGGAGAAGTGATTGCAGAGAATGGAACCACAAATCATGTACCTTTCATCCAACAAATAATAGGTTGGACCTCATCTTACAAAACCTGTCTTGCATTTTTGTGTTTTATGCATTTATTTATTAATGGAAAGATCCAAAAATTTTGAGTCTGCACTGTCGTGACTAGCCTCCTTGCAGGGAGCGACCAAATGGTTCAGTCACTCTGTGTGAAGAAGGAAATCGTGATTGGTCATTTCCATGACATAGTTAAGGGGAGACTGACCAATATGGTTGTGTCCAATCACACTTTCAACCAAAAGAGGTCATGAATGGTCACCCTGTCTTCTCGAGAAGGTCATGACCAAGTGTATTTTTTCCATTGTTTTGCAAATAATTTGATGAGTATTGTCTATGAATGGTTTCTAAAAAAAAATTGGGTTTTTTCGCAGGTGTGAGAAATGATGTTGGAGTGGAGAAAATCAGGTAGATGGCCATGTGGCTCCTTCATCACATCCATGGGATGTGGTGGAAGATGTTGGGTATAGAGATCCAACTATGAATCGGGGGGGGAACACAATTCCAGTTTGATGCCAATTTTTTTTATATTGGGATCGCCAGATAGTGGCGATAGAAGAATATTAATATGATGTTGTGGATTATTGTGACAATCCAAATATGGTTCTCACCGAGGGGGAAAGATTTAGTGATGAATTCGGTAAGAAAGATAAAATTTTCAGTATATTTTTGTTTTGTATTTTTAATGTTTTTGTGATTTTATGATATATAAATGTTTTTGTGTGTAACATAACAAATAATTTGTGATGGGAATATTGTGTGCTAGCACATCCAAAAGGTACGCCATCACTGAATAAGCGAGGTGAACAACTTAGGATTAGGGGAGGACTACATGGTGGGAGAGTTGATCCAGAGATCTTGGAGGATCTCGAGGATAATCTGGAACATTTGACTGTGGGAATTCTAATGCCACATATGGACGATATACCTTTGTGTATGTAGAGGACCATAGTTGGTGCGGGGAAGGTTGTGCGAGAGATAATTTGTTATAATGACCATAGAGATCCTCAAGATGACTAGTGTTCTTTAATATGATGGAATTTTGGTGCATTTCATGTTGCAGATATATGGGGCACAAAAAGCACAAATTTGTTATTTTATACCAGTTTTAGATATTGTTTGGACACACTTTTTATATATGTGTACATATGGATTTTTTATATCTTATTATATATATGTAATGAAATGGTTTATACAATGTTTGTTTTAATGTAATTCTTTTTAATGAAGTAGATGCCAATTCAACACAACATTTTCTAGTGAGTCAGCTAAGGAATTGAATTGTCTTGGCATATGTTCATAAGTGATAAAATGAAATGATCGTTCCAAGAGTCGTACCCTTAAATATTTCTGAAAAATGATAGGATGTCGAATAGAAAAGGTTGTGTTGAGGTGTGAAATGATAAACTTAGAATCTACGCGTACTATCAGGTGACGTATGCCCAAAGAAGATGCTTTGGTTAGAATTTCAATGATGACATTGTATTCCACAACATTGTTCGTTGCAGGTCATACATAGATGCCCCCATATCTAACTATTTCATTGGTGGGTGAAAGGATCACCCAGGCAGTAGAAGTGATATTCCGAGAGGTGTGACTAGTTCAATCTACATATCCATAATAGGGTGAGGGAAACGATGACATCTACAACTCAAACATTAAGTAGGATAATCAGAGTGACAAAGACTATCACATGAATGGAATACAAAAACAACCCTATCATGCTATAATACCTATGGTACAAATAACTAGATAGTGTGAGGCTTATGCATAGTACTTTTTCAAGTAGAGCTCATTACGAGGCTTCAAAAGAATATTTCCTTCATAATAAGCTAACTCATAGTGTAACGACCCTGCTTAACTAGATGTATAGGATTATTAATTATAATTAATTTAATAAACTAA
>JZKD02S1651302.1:752662-764666 GCA_000966675.3 Picea glauca
ATGGACAACTGAATGAATTTGTATTTCATGTTGTGTGTTATTTTCCACATTTAGATTTTGTATCTGATTTTTTTAGAGAGTCTTTTTAGCAGTGACATGAACCAACTAGGGGATGGGTACTTTACAAACTGGTATCAATGATATTGGTTCAACACTGGACCCATATGGGCCAACAACCAGTGTGAATTTGGGTAAAATTCGCTGGTGCATATTTTTCTGTGACGAAATTGGGGAAGAACGGGAGAAAATCATAGTCAAATTCCCAAATTCGTGGTGAATATTCATGTTAGAATGAATTAGAACTATTTAATATAATTTAATGAACTTAATATGCAAGTTGTAGAGATGAATTCGGCTTGGAATGGTCGAATTTCAATTTTTAATGGCTGCTATAGAGTTATAGGAATTTTCGTGAATCAATGACCGAGATCTTTTTCTATCTTGAGATCGACGACTAAGATTCATCATGATAAATTTAAAAATCCATAAGGTTCGACTGTTTTTAAAGGTTTATCAAATCAATGACTGGGATTCGTTTCGATCATTTTTGAAATGGATCCGATCAATGGCCTATGTTCATTTCGACCGTTGAGGATATGGAACAAAATAGACAACTAAGATAATTTTGAGTAAGACATCAATGGCCTAGATTCACTTGGAATTTGATAAAAAAATTCTAAGTGTTGAAGTTTCCCAATTGAATTTGTCGATGGACAATGGTCAAATTGGAGAAAATTGTGGAGATTTTTAATTTTTTCATTAGAAATCACCGATGTTCAATGGTTGAATCATCGAGTTGGGAGAATAGTGGGTTCAACCATAATAAATATATGTTCACTGATAATTGATGGTTGGGGATCGATACATTTTGTCTAAAATGTTTAAGTGTCGAGGTTTCTAGCAAAACTTATCGATGGTCGACGATCAGGGAATAAAAAAAAAAAAGAGAAGGTTCCATGCATATAGAAGAGATCATCGATCCTTGATGGTCGATGATCGAGGTATCAGTAGAAATCCAATGAAGGTTTAATATGTCCAGGGGGATTGTTAATCGTCGATGACCAACGAATTGAGAATTGACGGATTGCAATGATAATTTTTATTTTTCCAAGAGAAGTGGTCGATCGTTGATGAAGGAAAAGAGGATGGAGATGTCATCATCTACGTGTCATTCCATGTCAGCATCCATATGTCATGCCACATAAACCAAGTTGACACGTTAGGATGATGTGTCATTCCACATCAACATCCATGTTATAAATGTGTTGAACCTGCATAGAATAGATCTATCTAAATAGTAATACACACATTTGCAGAGAGAATTTGAGAAAGAAGAAGAAGGAGAGAAAGAATGAAAGAATTCCGATTAACCATTGTGAATAATGAATAATTTACACATGATATACTCTGTATAACTCAATGAGTGCACATTGGAGGAGAACCAATGCGACATAGTGGTGGTCTAGCGTGATATGGACACACACCAACATTTACGGGAGTGAACTTCCACCTAGTCTAGTCTCTCAGGAAGTTACAGGAGTGAACTGCCACCTAGTTGAGTTAACTAGTCAACTAGTCTTCAGTTAACTGACTGAAAAGAGAGTTGTGAGGAGTTAACTCGGGGAATCAAGGGTAATGCGCCAGTCTGGTGATGATACCAAGGAAAGGTCGAATTAGCATGGTTATGATCCCAATTTTGCATGGTGATAAAACCAATGCAACATCTAAACTCAACTCAACTAGTCAAACTGAAGTGTCAACTGAAAGAGAATATTCTCCAGGTGGAATATTCTCCCCTAAAATATAGGACAATAGATAATGACTAATTATGAATAATAAAAAAGGAAAAACCTTAGGAAAAAAGAAATGCTAGGTGTGTGTGAAGTAACTCCAACACCCCCCCTGAACATCACTATGGTGAAAATAAAGAATGGGTCCCGAAAACAAGGCCATGTTAGGTAACCAAATACAAAAGATACACTGAAAATAAGTGAGGAAAGAGGGAAAAACTCATGGGAACCCCCCCCCCTCAAGGTACAATGTATGTAAAAATAAGAACTACAATTTCTAGGAAACTATGTCCTTCACTCAAAGACGACTTCACAGAGAATGGAACTTCTTCTCAGTGAAGTTCTTGGTGAAGATGTCTGTCGTCTATTCTGCTAAGGGAAAAAATTGTAAATTGATGATCCCCTCGTGTACCAAGTCTGGGATGTAGTGCATTTGGATATCGATGTGCTTCTTCCGCTACCTCTGAAATGGATCTTTGCAGAACTTCAGAGTGCTCTGGTTGTCACACCAGATGACGATCGATCGATGAAAATGAATACCCAACTCAATGAGATAATGTTGTACCCACATAGCCTAAATGGATATGTTGACTACCCCTCTGCACTATTCCTTGACTGAAGATAGATAAATGGTGTCTTGCTTCTTTCGCGACCAACAAATAGGCCTGGAACCAAGACTGAGTGAGTAACCAAATGTGGACTTGCAATCGGTGCTATCTCCTGCTCAGTCATAATCAGTAAATACGATGAGATATAATGTAGAGTATGATACATAATGAATCCCAAAGGTGATGGTGCCCTGTACGTATCGAAGAATACGCTTTGTAGCCTTCCAATGTAGCTCATGCAACTCCTGCATGAACCTGGAAACTATGCAAACTGTATAGGAGAGGTCTTTTCTGGAGTGTGTGAGATACAACAAGCTTCCCACTATCTGTCTATACAATGTGTTTTTAACCAGCGGAGTCTCCCCGCCATCCTCAATTTTGAATCTTGATAGGAAAGGAGGCGGAGCAGACTTGCAGTATTTCATGTGAAATCTCTCAAGGAGATCTCATGCATACTTGGCCTGAGATAGTTTGATGCCTGATGCATCCTGATTGATCTCGAGTCTAAGGAATAAGTGTAGCAGACCCATGTTCGTCATAAAAAACCTATCATGTAGAATCCTCTTGACTGCAACAATCGTTGAAGTCAAAAAATTGGTGATAAACAAATCATCAACATATAGAACTAAAAGTAGAAGTGAATCATTTGTCCTGAGCATGTAGACATTCAGGTCTGATTTACAATGTACAAAGTTACGTGACAATAGGTAGGAGTCCATCTTGGCATGCCATGCCCTCGGAGCTTGCTTAAGGCCATAAAGGGACTTCTTCATTCGACATACCAAAGATGATTCTTGCATGAATTGATGGGGCTACTCCATGTAGATATTCTAAGAGAGATCACCGTGAAGAAATGCATTCTTCACGTCCATCTGATGGAATTCCCATCCTTTGGCTACCAAAATGGAAAGTGACAATCATATGGAATCCATATTCACTAATGGAGTGAAGGTCTCATCATAGTCAATAACATGAATCTGTTGAAATCCTTTGGAGACAATCCTGGCTTTGTATCTTCTAATCTTTCCATTTGCATATGACAAGTTTTCTCCCAGAAGGAAGGGGAACCAGATCCCAAGTAAGATTGTGGATCTGAAGAATGAACCAAAAAAGATTCCTGGAGGGCAATGGTTCAGTGGCGACAAGTGCAACAGGAGGCTCCGGTAAATCAAATCGATTCCTCCTAGTATCAGTTGGACCAACAATGAGATCCCCTGCATCCTGAAGAGTAGTTTGTGCCCACTTCGGCCTCTGCTCTGGCTCTACAAGTGCATATGGATCCATTGAATCTACATACAATTGTATTGACTCTGAATCTAAATCATCCGAGTCCTCTGAATCAGAACTCTCATCTGAAGAAGAGACGACATGTGCATACTCATCATCTCAGACGGGTGGAATAATGAAGGTGTCTACATGTGGCTGTTGAGGTGCATGTGAGACACTTTCCTTGATTTGGACACTTTTCTCAATGATGAGTCAGTCCGAGGAAAGATCAATGAGCCTATATCCCTTCACACCATTGGGGTATCCAACAAAAATTTACTCGGTTCTTTGTGGATCAAGTGCCTTCCTCTTTTCGGAGGGAATTCGAGCCCATGCATGTGAACCGAAAATGAGAAAGTGGGTCACTTCCGGTTTGAGGACGCTCTAAGCATCGTAAAGGGTCTTATTCTTGACATATCTATGGGGAGATATGTTTTGGATGTATGTTGCACAATTAAGTGCTTTGACCCATAGTCTCTGTGGTAGTGACTTTTGATGCAGCATGGAAGACGCCATATCCTTTAGAGATCTATTTTTCTGCTCAACAATTCCATTTTGTTGTGGAGTACAGGGAACTGTGTGCTGCATATGAATCCCTACCTCATGGAAAATATTTTGGATCTCATGCTTCACATACTCTCCCCCGTTACCAGTTCAGAGGATTTTGATCTAATTTTTGGACTGTGTCTAAACCAAGGCTTTGAAATCTTTGAGGTGTTGGAAGGCCTTGGATTTTTTCTTGAGAAAGTAGATCTAAGTAAAACGTGAGAAATCATCAACAAAAATGAGAACAAACCCCGCTTTGCTGATGGATGGATGTAGAAAAGGACCCAGAAGGTCACTGTGGATCAGATCTAAGGGTGTGGAAGCTCGCTGAGACTTTCCTTTGTCGAATTTATCTTGAGGGTGTTTTCCGAGAACACATCCCTCACATACTCCCTTGGAGAAATTGATGTCTGGTAGAACATCAACCAATCTTTTCTTGCTAAGTTGTTTCATGTATCTGAAATTAAAATGTCCAAACCTTTCATGCCATATTCTACTACTTTCATCAGCATGAATAAGCAATAATGAAGAATCAGGTTCAATGAATTCAGAAAATGTATACAATCTAGAATGATGATTTAGCTCAACGGTAGAAACCCTGGAGTTGGTTTGCATGTCGTAGATGTCCATGGAATTGGGTGTGAATATGAATTTATTTATGGTGCCAAAATTTGTCATTTGATACACGGAGAGAAGGTTGAAAGAAAGTTTGGGAACGTGCAACACATTCTCGAAGCTTTCGTTGGTGAGTTCAATCCTTTCTTTGTTGGTGACTTCTACAAAAAAATTGTCCCCCATAAGAATAAGAGGACCTTTGCATGCATCCAAATAAGAATATACTTCTTTTGAGGCAACCATGTGATGTGATTCTCTTGAATCTACGATCCAAGCATCGGGAGAGGAGTTGATGCAATCAAGGCAGGGCTAGAATTGCCTTTATTGGAATCCTGATCTTCTGGCTTCTTCTTCTTTGCACCCTGGGGGATGTGAACTCTAATGTTGTTTGGATGAATTATTTGAGACATCAGATCTATTTGTTTTTTCATGCATGCAAATTTTGAATGGAATCCTTTGTGACAGTACGTGCATTTCTCCCCTTTTCTTCCCTTTTCCCCTTTGGATCCGGAGGCATCGGTGAAGGGTTTTGTGTACCCTTCCTTCTTCATATGTGCATGATATTTTTGTTTATATTTATGATATTTTTGGCTTCCATCATTCACAGTGAGTGCATGCGCCCTTGGGCCTTTGATTGTGCCCATGTTGATGAGCTTGGTTTGCTCTTGTGTCAGGGATTCAATAAAGTCCTCAAGAGAAGGTATCTTCCAGGTGGCTCCGGAGTTGAATCTGACAGAATGGAATGTGGATACGAATAAAAAGAATTTAGGACCAATCTTGGAGAGAATGGTCAGAACCATTTGTTTCTCCTCTGATTTATCAACCCCACAAGCTTTGAGTTCCAACAGTAAATCCTTGAATTTTGTAAAGAAATCTTGGGTATTTTTGAATCTTTTTGGATCCAATGTGAGAACATCCACCTCCAACATGTGTCCACTCATCTCATCATGTTTTACAAAGAGACCTTCCAATGTGGTCTAGGCTTCATTAGGAGTCTTACACGAAGATATGTAAAAAAGGAGATCGGGAGAAATAAGACTGCAAATTGTTCTGAGTGCCTCATCCATGTGATTCAAGTACTTGAATTTTTCTATGGCTGATGTCGGTTCTTTATCTGTATTCAAGGTTAACCTGTACAACCCTTTGGTTCAAATATGTATGGCTATTTTCTCCTTCCATGCAAAATAGTTGTAAGGTGTAAGAATGAATTCTTTTTGGAAATCCATCTTTCCGATGTCTTCAATCTTTTGTACCTAAATTTTGGTGTACCTTTTGCTTAGAAGTTCATTGGATATGATACCATGTAAGTATTTTTAACCTACACAGAATAGATCTTTCTTAAAAAAAATACACACATTTGCAGAGATAATTTGAGAAAGAAGAAGAAGGAGAGAAAGAATGAAAGAATNGTTGGACCAACAATGAGATCCCCTGCATCCTGAAGAGTAGTTTGTGCCCACTTCGGCCTCTGCTCTGGATCTACAAGTGCATATGGATCCATTGAATCTACATACAACTGTATTGACTCTGAATATAAATCATCTGAGTCCTCTGAATCAGAACTCTCATCTGAAGAAGAGACGACATGTGCATACTCATCATCTCAGACAGGTGGAATAATGAAGGTGTCTACATGTGGCTGTTGAGGTGCATGTGAGACACTTTCCTTGATTTGGACACTTTTCTCAATGATGAGTCAGTCCGAGGAAATATCAATGAGCCTATATCCCTTCACACCATTGGGGTATCCAACAAAAATTCACTCGGTTCTTTGTGGATCAAGTGCCTTCCTCTTTTCGGAGGGAATTCGAGCCCATGCATGTGAACCGAAAATGAGAAAGTGGGTCCCTTCCAGTTTGAGGACGCTCTAAGCCTCGTAAAGGGTCTTATTCTTGACATATCTATGGGGAGATATGTTTTGGATGTATGTTGCACAATTAAGTGCTTTGACCCATAGTCTCTGTGGTAGTGACTTTTGATGCAGCATGGAAGACGCCATATCCTTTAGAGATCTATTTTTCTGCTCAACAATTCCATTTTGTTGTGGAGTACAGGGAACTGTGTGCTGCATATGAATCCCTACCTCATGGAAAATATTTTGGATCTCATGCTTCACATACTCTCCCCCGTTACCAGTTCAGAGGATTTTGATCTAATTTTTGGACTGTGTCTAAACCAAGGCTTTGAAATCTTTGAGGTGTTGGAAGGCCTTGGATTTTTTCTTGAGAAAGTAGATCTAAGTAAAACGTGAGAAATCATCAACAAAAATGAGAACAAACCCCGCTTTGCTGATGGATGGATGTAGAAAAGGACCCAGAAGGTCACTGTGGATCAGATCTAAGGGTGTGGAAGCTCGCTGAGACTTTCCTTTGTCGAATTTATCTTGAGGGTGTTTTCCGAGAACACATCCCTCACATACTCCCTTGGAGAAATTGATGTCTGGTAGAACATCAACCAATCTTTTCTTGCTAAGTTGTTTCATGTATCTGAAATTAAAATGTCCAAACCTTTCATGCCATATTCTACTACTTTCATCAGCATGAATAAGCAATAATGAAGAATCAGGTTCAATGAATTCAGAAAATGTATACAATCTAGAATGATGATTTAGCTCAACGGTAGAAACCCTGGAGTTGGTTTGCATGTCGTAGATGTCCATGGAATTGGGTGTGAATATGAATTTATTTATGGTGCCAAAATTTGTCATTTGATACACGGAGAGAAGGTTGAAAGAAAGTTTGGGAACGTGCAACACATTCTCGAAGCTTTCGTTGGTGAGTTCAATCCTTTCTTTGTTGGTGACTTCTACAAAAAAATTGTCCCCCATAAGAATAAGAGGACCTTTGCATGCATCCAAATAAGAATATACTTCTTTTGAGGCAACCATGTGATGTGATTCTCTTGAATCTACGATCCAAGCATCGGGAGAGGAGTTGATGCAATCAAGGCAGGGCTAGAATTGCCTTTATTGGAATCCTGATCTTCTGGCTTCTTCTTCTTTGCACCCTGGGGGATGTGAACTCTAATGTTGTTTGGATGAATTATTTGAGACATCAGATCTATTTGTTTTTTCATGCATGCAAATTTTGAATGGAATCCTTTGTGACAGTACGTGCATTTCTCCCCTTTTCTTCCCTTTTCCCCTTTGGATCCGGAGGCATCGGTGAAGGGTTTTGTGTACCCTTCCTTCTTCATATGTGCATGATATTTTTGTTTATATTTATGATATTTTTGGCTTCCATCATTCACAGTGAGTGCATGCGCCCTTGGGCCTTTGATTGTGCCCATGTTGATGAGCTTGGTTTGCTCTTGTGTCAGGGATTCAATAAAGTCCTCAAGAGAAGGTATCTTCCAGGTGGCTCCGGAGTTGAATCTGACAGAATGGAATGTGGATACGAATAAAAAGAATTTAGGACCAATCTTGGAGAGAATGGTCAGAACCATTTGTTTCTCCTCTGATTTATCAACCCCACAAGCTTTGAGTTCCAACAGTAAATCCTTGAATTTTGTAAAGAAATCTTGGGTATTTTTGAATCTTTTTGGATCCAATGTGAGAACATCCACCTCCAACATGTGTCCACTCATCTCATCATGTTTTACAAAGAGACCTTCCAATGTGGTCTAGGCTTCATTAGGAGTCTTACACGAAGATATGTAAAAAAGGAGATCGGGAGAAATAAGACTGCAAATTGTTCTGAGTGCCTCATCCATGTGATTCAAGTACTTGAATTTTTCTATGGCTGATGTCGGTTCTTTATCTGTATTCAAGGTTAACCTGTACAACCCTTTGGTTCAAATATGTATGGCTATTTTCTCCTTCCATGCAAAATAGTTGTAAGGTGTAAGAATGAATTCTTTTTGGAAATCCATCTTTCCGATGTCTTCAATCTTTTGTACCTAAATTTTGGTGTACCTTTTGCTTAGAAGTTCATTGGATATGATACCATGTAAGTATTTTTAACCTACACAGAATAGATCTTTCTTAAAAAAAATACACACATTTGCAGAGATAATTTGAGAAAGAAGAAGAAGGAGAGAAAGAATGAAAGAATCTTCATTAACCGTTGTGAATAATGAATAATTTACACATGATATACTCTGTATAACTCAATGAGTGCACAATGGAGGAGAACCAATGTGCCATAGTGGTGGTCTAGAGTAATATGGACACACACCAGTAGTTACTGTAGTGAACTTCCACCTAGTCTAGTCTCTCAGACAGTTACGACAGTGAACTGCCACCTAGTTGAGTTAACTAGTCAACTAGTCTTCAGTTAACTAACTGAACAGAGAGTAGTGAGGAGTTAACTCAGGGAATCATGGGTAATGTTCTAGTGTGGTGATGATACCAAGGCAAGGTATAATTATCATGGTGATGATCCCAATGTTGCATGGTGATAAAATCAATGCAACACCTAAACTCAACTCAACTAGTCAAACTAAAGTGTCAACTGAAAGAGAATATTCTCTAGGTGGAATATTCTCCCCTAAAATATAGGAGACTAGATAATGACTAATTATGACTAAAAAACAAGGAAAAACATTAGGAAAAATAAATCCTATGTGTGTGTGAAGTAACTCCAACACATGTGTCATGTCACATCAATAGTTGACATGACATCCTAGAAGTAGTCGATGGCCGATGGTCAGGTCGGTTGATTTGGGGAAGAGTTTTCGACAATCATCAGGGATTGTCGATCATCGATGGGATGATGGTCGGGCGTTAGACAGATTAGTGAGGAGTTTTCATTAACCAACAAATATAATCAACGATTGACATTTGATTCATCCAATTTAGAGTTGAGTGCAAATCGGTCATCGGGGAGCTAGGCCGATGGATGATAGTCGGGTCGACAGTTTGAGCAAGGAATCTTGCACAACCAACAAAAGTGTTGATCATTGATAAAACAAAGTAGTCATATCAACAGTTCATATTGCATGCGATTTTAAATAGACGACTCATATTTAAAGGGTTGTTACAATAGTAAAACAATGAATTTTATGTAAATGTTTTTGAATTTTTCATATTTTTGAAGGTCTTTAACTTGCGGGGCATTCTTGAGGGCCTAAATAACATTTTTAGGTAGTCAAAAACCATGAGAAAAGAGATTTCCAAGGTTCACTTGTCTCTACAACTCAAATAAAATAACTCGGAGATAGCTATCCAATGAGCTAAATGGTTTGCAAATCGGACCTCGTATGAGAAAGTTATAGTCAAAACACTAAGGGTAAAACTTTGGCACCAAATTTACTTCCGAAAGGAATAACTCCGTGCTCAGAAATCCATTTGGGACACATGAATAGTTTATGGAAATATTATGACCCATAGAAGCCAGTGGTGGAGTCAGAATTGAGTTATGGATATCTGAAAATGTGCAGGAAGAGAAATAAGACACTTGTAGCATACAAGGATAAATTGGGTAAAATGATAAAAACTTCTCTGGACCATAACTTTTAGCTCGGAGCTCACATTTGAGAAAATAAATAGTCGTTGGAAAGGTATTGAATAGAAGACATATTTCAATATAGAATTTTGAATTGGACATTATATTTTCTCTGAAAGTGATAAAATGGATTGTTGTAGTAGTAAATGAGTGGAAATTGCAATATGTGGATGTTGTAACTTTTCACTCATAACTGAGATTGAGGCATGAGTACAGTCATTGGAAATTGTTTTTGAAGAGGAATGAATAATTGGGGTTAGTGAATTAATATTATTCATAATTTAAAATGAATAATGAATTGTAATCTAAGTAATAAATATTTTGCAGTATGCTTAATTCTAACAATAATTATTGCATAAGATTCTTGTAGACTTAGATATACAAAAAATCAGACTTTAGTTCCTACATGAGAAATAGAGATATGGAGGATGATCAAGGGTCTTACAACCATGAATAATAAATTAGAGGTCAGCATTTCGGAATGCCTAGTGTTGAGACCGAGTCTAAAGGGAGAAGAGATGGGAAGGAACCTGTAACTATGAGAAGCCTGCAAAAAGAAGTGCAGAGATATAGGGCTGCTAATGAGAGGATCATGAAGGCTCAAGAACAAATAATTTTAAGAATGAGAATGCTACAGAAGAAATTCAACAAATATTCAATCACAAGGCAAGAATCTAGTGCCAACCAAATGGAGGATTCTAGGTCTCATGATAGGAGGTATGATCATGGAGGATTTAGACGATCAAGGAGTATTAGCAGGAATCAACATCATCATTCCCCAGGGAACTCATCTAGAAAAAGATGCACATTCAAGGTAAAAAAAATCTGAAGTATATCTCTTGTCATGCATCAAATAAGGATACATGGGTCAGATAGCTTGCAAGGAGAATTGAGGAAAATCAAGCCACCATTAATTGATGGAGAAAACAAGAAAGTTGAAGATGTAAAAGTATGGATGCTAGGAATGAGGAAATATTTCCAATTGCATAACTACTCATCAATTATAGAAGCCAGAATTGAAATCTACTTTCTTCAAGGATAAACATCTATGTTGTGGGATCTACAAAAGCAGGTTAAGCACCTTCATGAGAAAACGTTTTCTTGGAAGTAGTTCAAGAAAATTTTCATCAACAATACTCATTAGAGCATATTATGACAAGAAGATGCAAGAGTTATTTGAACTCAAACTTGGGAACATGACCATGGATGAATATGAGAGAAATTTATTGGAACTTATTAGGTATTAGAGCTTCATTATATATGAGAAGATCAAAATATAGAGGTTTTTGAGTGGAATGCCATCCTTTTACAAGGATAAAATTCATTTTGATGAGCCAAATATTTTAGAGGAAGCCATAAGAAAGGACAAGTATTTGTATGAGCATAACAGAGGAAATACATCTTTCCAAAAGGATTGGGATGACAAGAAGAAAGGAAATATGGATCAAAGGAATAAAGGATTCAAACCACCTTTCATAAAGAATAGATCCCAATCATATCGTCCTTGGGAAAGATGACAAGAAAACAACCCATAAAGTATTGGGGATGTGAATGAGATCACATGTATAAATATTTTCCTCATCAAGGAGATAAGATGAAGATTTCGTATAGTTTCAATAAGGAGGAGATAGTGGAGGAAGTGGGAAAAATCATGCCAAGGATCTATGCATCATTGGACAATAGAGAAGAATAATATCAATCCCACATGATTGAAGTGGAAGGTAAGATTGATAAT